>HG992167.1:2410000-3010000 GCA_905220505.1 Laothoe populi | reverse complement strand
ATTCTGAAACTATAAAAACTTGTTTCGAAAGTATATTTAAGGAAGCTAATATAACTCCAACACACATACAATCTGATAAAGGTACTGAATTTGTTTCAAAAGATGTACAAAGATACTTGAAATCTAAAAATATAAATTACTATACAACAAATAATCCAGATATTAAGGCAAGCATTGTAGAAAGATTTCAAAGAACGCTAAAAATGAAAATGTGGCGTTATTTCACACATAAGAATACACATAAATATATTGATATTTTACATGATTTGATTTACTCTTACAATCACAGTTTTCACTCTAGTATTAAGATGTGTCCTTGTGATGTGAATTCCAGTAATATAATAACTGTGTGGACAAATTTGTATGATAAAGGAAGTACAAAAAAATCATTTAAAACTACGTTACCTAAGTTTTATATTGGTGATCATGTAAGAATAACCAAGTATAAACATATCTTTCAAAAAGGTTACGAATCTAATTGGAGTGATGAAATATTTGTATTATACTCGTGTTTTGTACTCTTAGATTAGCAATATTACTTGTAGTACCACATGTACGCACTGCCATCCGCACTGGCTTGAGAGATAACTACTTTTTTTTTTTTTTTTTAATTGTCGTTCTGTCCCTTTCTGTCATCATTCACATTTCAGTGCTCCGCCATTTCGCACGTATTTTTATTTCTGTTCCATATTATTTTTTTAAAATATAGTAAAACGTCCGTATTATTTGAACTATTATTACAAGTGTATAGAAAATTGTGAAGTGAAGAAGTGAAAGTGAAGAAATTAAATCGGATGTTAAGGCGCCCCCGACAATAACATCGGACTTCTTCTTCACCATCATCATCGGAGTCAACAGTACTGGATTAAAAGAGCTCGGTTCGGCTTCATCCCGACCAAGATTATATATATGCACGGGCCCTCGTTGGCCGCGCCGATATGCATTCAAGGTTAGAGAAACTACCCACAAGTGTTTGTTAAAAAATTATATTGCGGATATCCATTAGGGTTATCACTTTATTTATTAGACAAACAATAAATTGTTATATGCACGCGGGCCCTCATTGCCCGCTCCGATATGCATTCAAGGTTAGAGAAACTACCCACAAGTGTTTGTTAAAAAATAATATTGCGGGTATCCATTGGGGTTATCACTTTATTTATTAGACAAACAATAATTTGTTATATGCACGCGGGCCCTCATTGCCCGCGCCGATATGCATTCAAGGTTAGAGAAACTACCCACAAGTGTTTGTTAAAAAATAATATTGCGGGTATCCATTGGGGTTATCACTTTATTTATTAGACAAACAATAATTTGTTATATGCACGCGGGCCCTCATTGCCCGCGCCGATATGCATTCAAGGTTAGAGAAACTACCCACAAGTGTTTGTTAAAAAATAATATTGCGGATATCCATTGGGGTTATCACTTTATTTATTATACAAACAATAATTTGTGATGCGGGCAATCGTTTGGGTTGTCACTTCACAATATTAAAGATATTTATTATAAACGAGTGTACCAGATTAGGAACAATGATTTTTTGTGTTGCGGGCAATCGTTGGGATTGTCACTTCACAACATATATAGCAATTAATTTGCGAGTATAGCAATGCGGGTATCTTTTGGGGATATCACTTTGCGCTACTCTTATAATGCTATAATCCTATATAATGGTACATACGTAAAAAATGGAATTATGATATTGCAGACGTGCTAATTCAGACAAACTGTACCCTTGCCGTCAGCCAAGCACCTGTCGTCAACTAGCAGCTAAATTACGAGCTTCTACGAAATACCAACATATATTGCTATTCGGCTTCAGCATATACTTCCGGGTTAATTAAGGAAATTACCTTACAAATGAGTTCTGAATTAACAAGAAATACACAACTGGTACATTTACTAATGAATAGTAGTAAGTTACGCTGTTGTCACAGGATTACTTGGATGTCTCCAGTACTAAGAATCCCTAACATGCAGAAACTTTGTGCTCTTTAACCTCAAGAGAGAGCTAAAAGATCAGGTTCAAGCTATTAAAGTTGATAAAATGCTCTTGAATTAAGTTTTACTCTCTTAAAGGAGCAAGAGCAATATCTAAATCTGAAGTGGATATGAGGATATTATCAACGAAAAACCTACAAAAATGATTCCAAAAATCACAGACATATTTAAACTGGTAAGTTCCTTCCCTAAGTCAATCTTGGCAGAAGGTGAATCAGAGGACCACGGATCCTGCCTACCGGAATCGACACGAGACCGGTTCATCACGTCCAGTGCCATGTCTCGCAGCCTCCGCGCCGCCCCGCCGCCCCGCCGCCCCGCAGCCACACCACCCCGCCGCCGCGCCACGCACCGCTAGCCAGGGTAAAATATGCAGGCAGATTATTTTACTTTAGTATTTAATGATCTCTTGTAATACACGATAAAAACATGTTATCGTGGATTGAGGGTTACAAGATCCCATCTTCACGACAGGTGACACAATCCTTGCACCTTGTGAAAACATTTATACCTCTTCTGAAAATGAATTTAAAAAATCTATTTAAAATCTTGTAACGATAAAAACTATAATATAATAGTTGTCTGTAAAAATCTGTTTCTTTCCTCTATTGGTATGGTGCCAACGCCGAATGGAAGATCAAGACTTGTATTCAATAACTGAATACATTTATAAACACAAATTACGTTAAAGCTCGAAGATTTTGCCTACGAGCTTAAAACGTATTTCCAAGGACTGTTTTATGAGTATGAGTGTTTTTTAATACGCTTAAACGTTTATACTAAAAAGTTTCTTAACTTTTAATTTGCCAAAAAGCTATATAAATTAAATGTTACCTTTTGGCTTAAACAGGGCATCCATTATTTTTGAGAAAAAATGGTATAAGCTATAATCAGTTTGCTAAAGTCTTGTGAATCCTTATCAACGGTATATGTCGATGATGCTTTTTACTTATTTCAGACTCATCTAAGTCATGTTTAAATAATTTATCTGATACAATTCGACTTTCAGAATCCTTAGGTTTCATCGCAAACCGAACACCGGTTATAAATTTCTAGAATTTATGATTAATATGGAGACATATATGAATTAATAAATTAAAGCTGAAGTTAACTAATTCCGCAATGTAAGTAGTTGTAAAGTTGGGAAAGTCGCTAGCTCAGCAGGCTTACTTACCTCTGCTTGTCCAGCCGTGTAGTATGGCTGGCTTTGCACTAAAGAACCGGAGCGATCCAAGTACTTGAACTTATTAAACAATGTTAATTATGACAAGTATATGAGCGTATCCTCATAGGTTGTACCCGATCTCAAATGGTGGGCTAACGCAACTAATATTCTACTTCTATAATTAAACTCAAAGGTTTTAAATTTCAATAAATAAATATATAATTATGCCTCAACTATGGGATGGGTTTGCTGCCAGTGGCGAGGAATGAGCAAGTGGCCTATGGACGGACGATGAACGTCTGCGTCATATATTTAATTAGAAATTCTGGTTGCCTTTTTTGGCTTACAGATTTTTGCTAATACTTGTCACAAGTAACAAGTACTAGTTCACAGCCTCCGTGGCGCATTAGGCGAAAAGCCGGCTGTGAAACGAAAGGCCGTGGGTTCGATTCCCACGCCGGGACAAATATTTGTGTGTTAGACAGATATTTGTGTCCGGTGTCTGGGTGTTGTGAGACCGTGCGTCTCTCGTAGTCCCTGATACCTACAACACAAGACTCGTATCTTAGTGTGGCGTCGGGGCTATGTGTATGACTGTTGGGTGTTATTTATTATTTATTACTACAGATGTACACCACAGCTATGTCACATACAGATCATTAAATATTTCGGGGTTCCTAGTAGGATTGACAAGAAATGTAGCAAGTACATTTCCTGTCACAGAAACCCCGACCCATATGTCATTGACGCATTTACGGTTTCATGGTCTGTTTTTTACTTTTATAGCTTTTCACCTTTTGATGTAATTTTCAAAGGGTTAAGAAAAATTATTAATGACAATACTCAAGGGATCATAGTAGTACCATTATGGCTTACACAACCATGGTACCCATTATTTATGAGTCTCTTAATATCCGATCCTATTTTCTATCAGCCTTCTAAGAGTCTGATTATCTCTTATTCCAGCAATCGAGACACACATCAGAAAATTACTCTGGTTGCTGGATTATTATCAGGAAATCCTTCCTAAAAAGAAATGTTCCTCTATCTTCGATACCTGTAAGCTTCACTTACTGACAGTTTACTGAAACAGTATACTGGTCTTAAAATATGGTTTTTATTCCGCAGGAGTAATAATTTCGAATTGTATGAAGCTTTTGTGTTATAACCTTTTAACTCAACTGTATAAGTCAGGCGCTCAGTACGACACCTTATATAGATGTCGATCAGCCTTGTTATTAATTCTTAGCATAGGTAACGATAAATGTATAACGTGTTTTTTAAAAGGCATCTTCAGACTTCGTCCTACGTTGCACAAATACAGTTATACTTGAGATACATATAACGTATTAAACTCTTGTTTTCCCAATGAAAGTCGAAACATAGAAAAAATGTTTAAGAATTAAGTTACTTTGTTGGCCCTGTCAACAACTCACAGGGTTCAAACATGTTCCAGGGTAAACGTTAATAACATAGAACTATTTTTCATCGAAATTAGTACCATAATTTCCGATGTTACAAAGACGTCCCTTTGGGTTGCTATCTAGAGTTAACAAAATCAATAATAATATTGTTATAAGTTTAAAAAAAAAAAAAAAAAAAAAAAGCCCTATAGGTCAATCACACCACCGTCTAGGCCGGTGTATAAAATCCATTTTAGCTGATTGTGGTATTGATGTGTCTATGTTCACTGCACATAGTACTAGGCACGTTTCTACGTCTAAAGCACATACTCTCAGAGTAAACATGGTAAAAAAAAAAAAAAATAAAAAAAAAAAAAAATATATAAGAAACAGTTGGCTGGACTAATTATAAAACATATGAAAATTCAATAGAATTATAATATATGTATTACTGATTATCAGGGTGATTCATTTGCTAGATGCATTTTGCATAATGATTAGTTATATAATTAATAACCATGCAATAGAAAGTTTTGATTTATTTCCATACCATTGTTGAAAGGGGATATTTTTACTAGATAGATTCTCTCAACATCTACAAGTAATATTGCTAATCTAAGAGTACAAAACACGAGTATAATTAGTGATTAAACGAACTTACCTTAAGTGAAGTTCTATCATAATTATACGAGGGTTTTGTACGAATTAGATTAGCAACCCACCCTCCCCAGATTCCTTACACCCTTAGTAAAAATATCAACGTGTCAGAGTTCCTGCAGCTCTAAACTAAATGATGACAGAAAGGGACAGAACGACAATTAAAAAAAAAAAAAAAAAAGTAGTTATCTCTCAAGCCAGTGCGGATGGCAGTGCGTACATGTGGTACTACAAGTAATATTGCTAATCTAATTCGTACAAAACCCTCGTATAATTATGATAGAACTTCACTTAAGGTAAGTTCGTTTAATCACTAATTATGTTGTCCGTTTGACGTCCAAAGTCCTTTATGAGAGTACATCGTTATCATTCCTTACACATCCGCTAGATTTGACTAATTTCCGCCCGGTATACGCCTTGATCGCCCTCTAGGTACCTTAACTGAAACTATTAATGATGACAGAAGCCGCCATCTTTTGCTCATTGTTGCAAAGTTTTTCAAACTGTGCACACCGTTAGATAAAATTATTATAGTGCGATAATTTTTCTTAAAATTTTCGAGATTAAAGTAGAAAATTTACTTAGTAATATTTAAAAGTGATTAGTTTCCGTCCGTTTTGTTATTGGAGTTATGCAAAGAAAACGGTCGAAATATGTTTTCGCCAAATGCGGGCCGTAGCAACAGCGTGCCAGACCGCGGCACCGTACAGCTTGCAGTAAGATAACATGGAATAAAGGTTTGAATTGTCTCAGCACCTGGTAAGTCTGCTTAACAACATTATAATAATAATTATTCTGTTACCGTCACTACCAAATCTAATTTGATCACGCGACTATTTTTCTTACGTACTACATAAGATTTTCATCAAGCATCCACCTTCAGGAGGAATTGATATAATTGCCAACATGAGTGTTTAAAGAAAGTCACTTTAGCTGTTCTTGACATGTCACAGTATGCAAAGATTCAATTCTTCTGGTTGGAAAAGGTGCTCTTTATGCAGATATATGATGGAGAATACGCATTTTTGCGGCGCTGTCTAACGCCCCTGTGGCGCAATATTAAAATATTAAACAATAAATTTAGTGTAGAAATTTCGAGCGTGTGACTCTCCTCGCGATGTTTACATGCATCGTTGAAACAAGTGAATATATGGTGAATGCACGTGTAAATTGGAGGAGTCAGAGGTGTATACTACATTTGGGCTGAATCGAGCCCGCGACTTTCGTCTGGACGATCGGTACTGTTTTTAGCTGGGCTATGGCTGCTTATAACTATTTAGTTATTATTATTATTATTTTTTATTTTCTTTTATTTTTTTTTAAGTGGGTATACATGTAGACATACCACCATCTTTTAAATAATTTCATCCACAAAACTTGCAAAAATATTTGCAACAACAGTTTTGAGGACAAAAAGGAGGAGGGGGCGATAAGAAAGGCGCCCGTAAACAGGAAAAATGCGAAACAGACCCTTAGTTACGTTTCAATCCAAACAAAGCTGTTTTGAAAATTATACCTGGGTCTCATTCAACCGTACACTTCTTTTAATTTTACCACCATTAGTTGTCATGACTTTCTTTTAAAAATTAATTCATTAGAAATGAAAGGGGGGTAAATAATAATCTAATAATTTTATAGCCCGATTGTCTGACTCCTTCTTTTTATATGCGCGTTGCTTTAATAACCAAAGACATCTGGAAGCTAAACCCTCCGGGATTATGCTCAAATAATATTGTAAGCATTCATCGATTTGTTTTCGCATCGACCACAGCCAACGTCCATACCACTTTGAATACACCGGTTCTCGTCCGATCACCAAAGTCAAGCTACGTTAGGCGCGGTCAGTACTTGGATGGGTGACCGCCGAGAACATCGCGTGATGTTACAAAAGGCGCACACACAATTGGTGGCACTCGGTGACGCAGTTGTAATGTAAACGTGCGCGTTGCTGCTGCTGTGCTGGAGTTTTGGATTCGTTCCCCGGGTCGGGTAGAGTGATATTAATAATAATAAGTAACACCCAGTAGTCACACACACACACGGCCTCGACCCCGTCACACTAAGATGCGAGTCTTGTGTTGTGGGTGTCTGGGACTGCGAGAGACTTTCGATCTCACACCACCCAGACCCCGGACACATATGTCTGTCACACAAACATTTGTCCCGGTGTGGGGATCGAACCCACGGCCTCCCGTTTCACAGCCGGCTGCTCGCCAACTGTGCCACGGAGGCTGTTGAATATTGGGTTTTTCTATTACGAAATATCAGTATCAGTTCAGTATGGCAAGAGGCTCACCCCTGTCACAACGTACGACGGTTATGGGTTCGGGGAAGTGTGGGTGTGCTATTTGCATCTCTCGTGTACCTGAAATGATCGCGTAATGTTCAGCTTAAATGCTTTATATCTATTTATGGTGCCGCCAAATTGCGTTTTTTCCATCAAAATCGCGTAACAAAATTCTGAGTCATATAAGAGCCAGATATGTTACCTACTAAGACCTGCCATTTGGCCAGGCAGCGGCACCGAAGTGGTTCACTTTATTGAGTAAATCGATCACTGCCCCGACGAGATCGATAGAATATCTGAGTATCAATTGGGGCACAGGAAACAACAGAATCCTTGCCGCAAGACACAAGATACACTAGAGCCTGTTAACACATCCCGCTGCTGGCAATTAAGCAGGTTCAACGCCTCTTAGGGTACCTAAATTATGCAATCTTCATCACCCTCTGGGGAAGGTTGCTTTTCCATTCTTTGCAGCGTCAGAACCTCTACCACAAGACACACCAGAGCCTGCCTACACGCCCCGCTGCCGGCAATTAGGCCCTCTAGCAGGCTCAACGCCTCTAAGGGTACCTAAATTATGCGACCTTCATCACCCTCCGGGGAAGGTTGCTTTGCCATTCTCTGCAGCGTCAAAGTCTTTACCACAAGACACAAGATACACCAGAGCCTGCCAACACGCCCCGCTGCCGGCAGTTAGGCCCTTAAGCAGGCTCAACGCCTCTTAGGGTACCTAAATTATGCGACCTTCATCACCCTCCGGGGAAGGATGCATTGCCATTCTCTGCAGCGTCAGCAATTTGAAAAATACCACGCGAGCCTTCTGTATATTTCGAAATAGTCCTTGATAGATCTCAAGTGGTGGCTAGAAAACATTGCTCTAGAGTCCGATACATATATAGATGCTTCCTATGACATCTATCATGACAGATGCTTCGCATAGACAATGGGGCCATTTAGTAAATTACAAAACCAGTCAGATTTATTTATTTAAAGAAATGTACAAAAAGAGCAACATCAAATTTAGCACGGTGATTGCTGCAACATCAAGAAGCAGCAGCTGTCGCACACACACCAGTGATTCTTAATGAGCGAAAACAGAACAGTATATCAGATCATAACCATCTCCTACTGAAGTTGCTGTTGAAGGCCAACCGTCTCTGATGGACAAGCTCAGTATTGTACTCATCTCTCACTACTTTCCGGGATTATACAATACGGAAGCCGGCAAACTCTCACGCAATCGCACGGGCTCCGAGTGGCACCTTATAAACAAGGCTACGTCAAAGTTTTTGAAACGATGGGAACACCAAGTAGCGACCTGTTCTTCGTACCAATATCGCATAACACTTATCGAACGCCTATTATTACGGGTCAGCTCCCTGATTCACATCAACAAAGTACATTTCAGTTGAGACTGGTTAGCCACTATTTGGCAGCAGATTCCTCCCTTCTTCTGAAGGGAGGAATCTGCTATCATGCTGGAGACCATAAGTCTTATTTCTCAATTGTGATTAAACATTCACATTAGGGCTGTCAAAATAATCTAACTTATTATTACCAGATATAGAATAATCTTATTACCAGAACTCGGACAGTGAGATAAGTGCTTAGCAAATTCGTTTTCATTAAATAATTTGCTGTAAAAATCTTATGCATTTTTCAACAATAGCGTCTGGGTGTAAAACTACTTACAGATGTAAAAGTTTCAAGTAATTTTATTATAAAACGTATTACTAACAATTAGCTAATTAACGTTGGCTAAGTCATAACCAATATGAAGGTAAAGTTGGTTAAAAATTACATAAAAATTATTTTTCATAAATAATTTTATCACTATCATTACATTACATTTTATTAATCCTGTTTTTGGATCAAAGGCAATCATTTGAATACCAACATTCTGGGTTGAAAATTATTTCAAATAATATATATTAATATTAATTTATGGGTGGATTATGAGTTAAGGATGTAGGTTTACAGATTTCCATATGAGAACACTAGGCCGAAGTAGCTACTTTGGCTTAGGACGATAGTAAATACAACTAAAGATATATGAGGTTCTATCAAAGTTTGTCTAAAGTTCCAGTTCGGATAGCCATGCCAACGGGCGATTACGTATTAATGGCGATTACGTACTTATTAGGACTATTAGTTGTGGCTGGAATATATGCATTACCTGGTAAAAATAGAGCAGCAGTTTCAACCTTTAACTGGGTACAAATTATCCTAATACTGAAATCCTTACCAACGCCAATTGGAAGTAGGCATGTATCTTTAGAAAATTCTAGCTGAAACTAATTTCAGAAAATTCTTTCTCAATAGCTTTTATCTATCTGAATAAATATTTATCGTTGTAATATGTAATTACTTATGAAAATAATTATGTGAATTCAATTGTGGCACATATATTATTACTCTTTCTATTCTCACATTGTTGCATTTATATGTCATAAGCCGCCAGGAGATAACAAACACGTCTCTCATAAAGGACTTTGGACGTCAAACGGACAACATAATATAAAAATTTTACCTTCCAATAAAATTTGTATTATGTTTCCTCAGACGTCCAAAGTCCAGGTAAGCTCTTCCTGGGCTTAATTAATATCATTATGAACCAAACAATGAGCAAAAGATGGCGGCTTCTGTCATCATTAATAGTTTCAGTTAAGGTACCTAGAGGGCGATCAAGGCGTATACCGGGCGGAAATTAGTCAAATCTAGCGGATGTGTAAGGAATGATAACGATGTACTCTCATAAAGGACTTTGGACGTCTGAGGAAACATAATACAAATTTTATTGGAAGGTAAAATTTTTATAATATCCTCTATAATAGACCGATCTCCGTGGTCTGTATACACTATCAAAGATTTAGAAGGGGAAGAGGTAGTAGGAACATTTTATGAACGAGAGTTACAGAAGGTGATTTATGACCCCACCATAGAACATAAGATAGATAAAATAATTCGCTCTCGCTACACGGGCGACAGACAAGAACTGTTAGTTAAGTGGAAAGGTTATCCGAATAAATTTAATAGTTGGATTTCAGTATCTAGTTTAAAACAAATATGAATAAAGACTTTTATTTAACTTTACTTAGCAATAGTTCAATGGAATATTTTCCTGACAACAAATCATCTATTTTTTCAACTAAATTACCGAAAGCCATCATACTCGAGGGGGAGTGGTGTGTGGGAATTGTTGAATTTCAATATCCATGCACTATGTTTACTGTTCAAGATCATGAGAATATTATGTACATAACGAAATTGATGAAGATGCCTAATGAAGTTAATCCTTCTACAGTGTACTATAAGCATTATATACCTGCCACAAACTATGATAATATCAACCATATTTTAACAGCATTGAATAGTATTCGAGAAAAAATTAAATTTACCTATGATAATATATCTAAGTTTGTATACGTTTCTGTGTTAGACGAATCGATAAAATCTGTAACATTATCACCCAAATTAAGTTTACAATTAGGATATGAACCAGGTAGAAACCTTGCTGAAAAAAATTTTGCAAAATGTCCAGCTAATTTGCATTTAGGATTACCATCTCAGTTATTCGTTTATTGTGATATAGTTGAACCTCAAATTGTTGGTGATGTAATGACTCCTCTTCTAAGAATCATACCATTGGATCCTTCAAAATACATATATGGGGCCAATAAAATGCATGTTTTTTCACCACCTCATTATTTATCTGTAATGCGTAGAGAATTTGATACCATTGAAATAGATATAAGGTCAAGCACTGGTCAAAAGATACCATTCCAATTTGGAACAGTGTGTGTTAAACTACATTTCAAAAAACTATAATGTATTCTCAACACAAGAACACATGCCCTTACGAACGCTATTATTCTCATCAAGCTGGGTCGGGTATAGGAGTGATTTATAAAGGAGCACCATATCAAAAGGGTCATGGGATTGGTAGTTTTCTTGGGGGTTTATTAAGATCAGTTTTACCATTACTATCTAGCGGTGTCCGCGCTGTTGGTAAGGAGGCATTGAGTGCTGGTGTAGGTCTTTTAACGGATATGGTTAGTGCCCGACCTATGGAAGATTCAATAAAAGCACGTCTTAAAGAAGTCTGTTCAAATTTAAAACGGAAAGCAGATGAAAAAATAGATAGAATTAATATGTCTGGATCGGGATATATAACAAAACGAAAACGAGTATCTGCATTCAGTCCATCGCTGACTGCGAAAGGGAAAGCTATAAAAAAATTGAAAATTAGATCCAAACAAATTAAAGATATATTTTGTAATTAATCAAAATGTCTTTTTTACATAGTCATTCCTGTGAATGCATTAAGTCGGAATTGGATTTATTTGCATTACCATCTACTCAGACTAGTATTGAAAGTGGAATATGGATCCACTACAAACCAATTTCATCACTTGCTGATGATGGTCCTATAGAATTTCAAGTACCTGGAGCAGGTGACGACTACATAGACCTATCACATACATTAATTCACATAAAAGCTAAAATATTGAATCAAGATAACACTAAACTAATGTCATCTACAGTTGTAGCTCCAGTTAATAATTGGTTACATTCACTCTTTAATCAACTTGATGTTTATTTAAATCAAAAACTTGTATCACCACCCAATAACACATATGCCTACCGTGCTTACATAGAAAATTTGTTGAACTATGCTCCGGCAGCTAAGGAATCTCATCTTACTTGTGCCCTATGGTATGAAGATACAGCTGGAAAAATGAATTCTACCGATGAAACTAATAAAGGATTTGGTAAAAGACAAGAGTTGGCTAACGAAAGTAAAGAAATTGAAATGATTGGACATCTACATGGTGATTTGTTCAACCAAGAAAAGTTTTTGATAAATGGTGTTGATATGTGTGTTAAATTAGTTCGTTCTCGAGAAAATTTCAATTTAATGGCTTCTACAGTTGATCTTAAATTAAAAGTGTGTATTACGGATGCAACTTTGATTATTCGTAGAGCCCGCATCAATCCTTCTGTTTTACTTGCCCATCAAAAAGTCTTAGCATCTACAACTGCCAAATACCCAATTACACGTGCAGAAGTCAAAGTTTTAACTATACCATCAGGAGTTCAAGGAAAAACTCTTGACAACATTTTCCTTGGTCAAGTACCTAAAAGATGTATAGTTGGATTTGTGAATAATGCCGCATTTAATGGGAACCTTACTAAAAACCCATTTAACTTTGAAAATTACAATATTAATACATTTTGTTTGTATATAGATGGTCATCAAATACCATCAAAAGCTCTACAACCTTCGTTTGATAACAATGTTTATACTACAGTCTATCATACTTTGTTTTCCGGGACTGGTATACATTTTCTTAACGAAGGTAATGGAATATCTCGTGAGAAATATGCTAATGGATACTGTATGTTAGCGTTTGATTTGACGCCTGATTTATCAGCAAACTCTTCTGGTCATTGGAATCTTATAAAGCATGGGAGTGTGAGATTAGAAGTTCGTTTCGAATCAGCTCTAACACAAACTATTAATTGTATTGTATATGCAGAGTTTGATAATGTTATAGAAATAGACAAAAATCGCAATATTTCGGTAGACTATAGTAGCTAAGAAAAAAATGTTTGTAAATTAAGTATGGTATATTTTTATTATGGTTTATTTGTTTATTATCAATAAAATAAATATAAATTATTTTAGTTTTTTATTATGACTATTCTTGCAACCCTCTTCAACTGGTTACTTTAATTATGAAGTACTATAATAACCTATTTCACTGTTATTCCATAACACTACTTCTTTAACATTCGACCGGATAACGTTTCTTTTTTTTAATAAAATGAACACAACAGAGATAACGAATTACTTGAGGAAAATAGATTCATCCATCCAATATAATGTGTATGCAGCCAATAGATTGCCAATACACGTAGTAACTCCTACTTACATAATAAGCAACCTAGATCCAGATAATAAACCGGGTTCTCACTGGATCGCCATACATATAGATAAAAACGGGATTGGTCAGTACTTTGATTCATATGGTCGACCACCTCAAGGCTATCATCGAATGTTTTTAGCAAGGAATTCTAGGATGTGGAATTATAATACTAATCGAATCCAAAACGACTTTACAATCGTTTGTGGAGAGTATTGTATAATGTATTTATATTACAAATATCATGGTATGAGTTTAAAAGATTTTCAAAAATTATTTGATACCAATACAATGTGTAATGATGTATTATTATCGGGATTGTTTAAGTCATGTTTTAAAATAAATAAATAAAATACGAATAAAGAGTTTATTATATCTTTTATTCATTACTAATAACCTTACTTAATCATATATACAAATTCTTACAAATAATTCTTAAATGTTTACAATTAATTTACAATCCAAATTATGATCATGACCAAATATTAATTTTCTAGATTAGTATTAACATGCACAATGAGTTATAATAACTTATACTACAATGACCTTAAACACTGACTTACAACACTAAATGTTTACAATTAATTAAAATCCAAATTATGATCATGACAAAATATTAATATTCTAAATTAGTATTAACATGCACAATGAGTTATAATAACTTATACTACAATAACGCAATGTCCTTAAACACTCACTTACACATAAGCTTACGCACTATCTTATTTATCAGTGTCTATAAAATATTTCACACAGTCCTCTTTTGTAGCCAAGTGCTTGGTGATATTAAATATTATATCTCTCACTGACTGCAAGTTTTTGTCTTCGTCAGCTTCTGCGTAATATTTAACACGCACCTCAGCATGTTTCCAGTGTTCCATCGGAGCAATATTTTTTATCTTCTTGACATCATATATCTCAATCTTTATAAGATGAGATGCATCGGCGATGTCGTCCTTATTTGACGTGATGTATGAAACTCCACCACTGGAAGAGCGACCAACACTTGACGACTTTTTTGCCACCTTCTTTTTCTTCTTAGGTTTTTCGAAGAAGTCGTCGATGCAATTTGATCTCTTTGCTATTGCTTTTTTAACTTTGTATGCCAGGGTGCCTTCCTCGTCGCTGGGCTGATCATCATCGTCGTTATCTGCATAATAATAGTTTTTGAAAGCATTATCAGCGAACTGAAACAAAAAGTAAACTATTATAAGTATTGGCATAGAGAGGAGTGTAGGAATATGGGATACATAAAAATATATACATCATCAACAATTGATTAAAACAATCTGAGGTCAAAACACAATATTAACAGTAAATAAAACATAATTAATATTATATTACATCGAATTATACATAGGTACTTACATTCATTTTGCAGCAGAGTCACTATTTAAAAATTCACTATACAAACAACCGGAGTTCATTTGTGGTGTAGAGCACACTGTGGAATACGGTGTAGTATAATTTTTGTCATCGCTTTTATACGGCAGCTAAGGGTCATTTTGCTGTAGCAAAAGCAAAAACTGATACGATAGACCGGTATTCGATTTCTCTTATGGACAATGGGTTCCCAAAACTCATTGCTTAAGGGTGACATTAACAACCCCATGTGGTCCGTTGGTATTCAAACAATACGTGTACCGTAATTAATTTTAACACCGCTTGCCCATATGAACAATGAAGCTTTGAACAATAGGTAATACTGCTTTGTCATTACATTTGATTGATGTACCTAATAAATTACCCGATTTCTCTTATTGACAATGGCTACCTAAAACTTATAAAGAACCGTGTGGTCTGTTGTTACTTATATTCAAAGAATACATACCATCACTAATTTTAATAGCTTTCCCTTATGAACAATGAAGCTTTGAAACGCAGGTAATATTAAGACTACTACTAAGAAATTATACAGACACGTTGAGACATGACTATTACCGTACGAAGACAAGCGTAACTTCATAGAAAAAGGGATTCATACCTGCATACAAACAAAAATGAGACCATTCCTCAAGCTGGCTGACAAACGTGCAAAATAAACTTAAAATGTTTAAATATAAATTAAATTCGAGACAGGTATAAAATCTCCTTTGATATAAATCAAATTCGCGTGTGATATCAATTTTATTCGCGGCTGATATTAATTAAATTCGCGGTTGATATGAATTAAATTCGCGGTTGATATAAATTTAATTCCCGGTTGATATAAATTTAATTCGCGGTTGGTATAAATTTAATTCGCGGTTGATATAAATTTAATTCGCGGTTGATATAAATTTAATTCGCGGCTGCCGAGTCCTGTTCGGGAACCTATTCGCGGGTAGTAGGGTACCTGGATTCTCAAGTCCTATTTAGATTAGGGACCCTAGCTCCCTAATCTCGGCCTAGATTTGTGCTCAGGAACCGACGAATCCCTATACTACTTATAAAAGGTTCTATGAGTTTCTACTTTATTAGGTCTAGCTATCTGCATTAGTAGATGATTTCTGATGATCCTCCGATCTGATCCGATCTGAGTCTCCGTCACGCAGCGGGCGAGTGCTGTGAAACGAGAGGTCATGGGTTCGATTCCCGCATCGAGACAATTGACTGTGTGAGAGAGATGTTTCTTTCGGGTCTGGGTGTTGTGGGTATAGACCCTCGTGATTCTTGATACCCACGATAGTATTGACCTAGTGTGGGTTCGGGTATATCAGTGTGGGTGAATTTGTTAATCAGTTTGAAAAACACATGATTTACCTAGGTTTGAGTTTAGACTCGAATCTTAGACAAAAAATAATGCATACGATCTGTGAACGTATTTGCCGCACTTCTGCTTTGTCTTTCGGGAATACAGATGTGTCTCCTGTTATATTGCTTTATTACAAGTGGATTCGTGTAATAAAAATCTTTACACCCAGGTGGTAGCGGAACTCTATTCGAGTCTTTGAAAGATTCAAAAATGACAGAAGAGATGGGAAAGTTCCTGTTACTATTCCAAGGCTGGTCGGCGCCTCTGATAGTTCTTGTTGTGATACTCTATTCCAAGATCCTTACTGAGTTTGCCTCCAACTCCAGCGTGGCTTACTGCCTCTTGCCTGGGATTGCGAAACTTGTTAGTAGCTTTTATTAATAAAGTAAACTAGGATTTGTTATGAAATATAGACTTGAAGCCAGGTTTATATGAACTAGTCGCTATGCGAACCCACTTGTTGACTAAGACCACATTTTAAACCTAGTTCAGGTTTTATAACAAGACTTGAAGGATGTGATGATGACACGGCAAAGTGACCATACTGCATCTGATGGTTTTTTTATGAAAAAAAGGGGGCAAACGGGCAGGAGGCTCACCTGAAGGAAAGTGATCACCGCCGCCTATAAACATCTGCATCACCAGAGGGCTTGCAAATGCGTTGCCGGCCTTTCAGGATTGAATATGCTATCTTCTTGAAGGTTTCTAAGTCGTAACGGTAAGGTATTGGTTTTATCGTATATGTAAGCGCAATGCCATCCAGTTAGAGTATCAAGTAGCAAGAGACAACTAAATCTCGTTACTCAACACAATCATGCCGGATGATGAAGTAAACTACTTTCAGAGTGTGGTCTCCCACATGAATCCTCATTGTTTGATGATGGCCAGTGCGCTAGCGTGTGCCCTTCCGTTCCACCTGGTGACGGGATCACCTGTCAACGCCATAGTTTGTTCGTATATGCACATCCCTCATTGGAAAATGGTAAGTCAAATATATTATAACTAAGAAGTAAAGTATAGTTTTTCTGACAGATATTTGTTTCGGGTCTGGGTGTTGTGGGTCCGTAGTCCCTCGTAGTTCTTGATACCCACGAAACAGGTTTTACCTTGTGTTGACAGGGCTATGTGTGTGACTGTATGTATTTTATTATGTATCGCAGTTATTACGTACCTCGAGAGTTTTACGGATCATTCTGACATTTGACTGCGGGAAATCGAACCCACGGCCTCTCATTTATAACGAGCTACTAGCCACACCACGGAACCACGATGGCTGGAATGTATATAATAGAATGTAGTTAGGTATACATATAGCGTCATCAATATACTAAGGCCCAACCCCTCATTAGTAGACTCGTGCCCGATAGTGGGATTAAAGGTCTCAGCTCATTAGAGCCACCCGGCATCAGACCCGCACCGCCTCGCCTCGTGCGGTTAGTATTCTTTATATGGACCTTTATGGATATGCGCTCACTCCATCAACTCCATAGCGTCACCGGATCGCCTCGGTCGTAAGCCGTCCACGCGCGGACGGCGAGTTGGCCACTCTATGACAACTCGCTGCTCCCATGCTTGCCTTGCGTTGCTGCGCATTGCCAACGCACAAGCCCCATGAGTTGCGACGCGACATTTACTGGTGACAACGCAGCGTCCACCCGTGGACCACCTGCCGACGAGTGGACGCCGAGGCGGTACCGGTCGGGTGCCGGGTGGCTCTAATGAGCTGTGACCTTAAGGGCATATTTTCTTAAAAATATCCGAATTCAAAATAGGCCAGCGTGGTGGACTAATCCCTAATCATCAGTAGAGGCTTGTGCCCAGCAGTGGGACAGTGTACACAGTCTATTATTAAATATCCCAACAGATGATGGCTGGCGTCGGGCCCTCCGTAATCAGTATCCTGGTGATCTGGTTTACTATAACAGTATGGTCAACAGCTGCCTGGACTGATATCAACCTGGACCCAGCGTGGGCCACCATCAATATGTTTACTATACAACGAAATAATGAAACAATAAAGAAAATTGAAACAATGAAACAATAAATCTGGTACGGTGTTCCCTCCCTCCTATGATCCTGGGTCCTTTAGGCGTAATGTGAAGAAGCTAAACCGCAGTGATTGTGTTGAGTAGCTAGGGATAGACTGTCTCTCGCTACTTGATACTATATCTGGACGGCACTGCACTTACCATCAGGTACAGTGTAATCACTTTACCGCGCCAGTTTAAACATAAATAAAAAAATGTGATTTGAAAATTGAAAAAGGGTTCTGAATTCTGTATGTCTCTACAGTAAATGTATTGTGGATATTAAATCAGTTTTTGTAACATATTTTTGTTTTACTTTCACGAAAGTGAATATTTATGCATTACCTAGTTGTATTTTCAAACGTAAAAAAAACAAAGTTCTGCTTTTTATGAATTAAATTGTTTAATTGAATACTTATTTTTCGATTTTTAAGAATATCCACTCTCAGCATTCAACCTATTTTATTGTACACTTTCCACTTTGATGTATGGTTAGGGGTCAACTTAAGTTACGCATGACTCGGTGAAATTGGACAATACTTACCTTTTCAAATACTAGTATCGAAGATCAAATATTTTTTTTATCCTGGCACGGCAGTGACCACACTGCATTTGATGGTAAGCGCAGTGCCTTCCAATTAGAGTATTGAGTAGCAAGAGACCATCCCCCGCGACTCAACACAATAATGCGGGCCTCCTTTTTCACACAACGCCATGGGCAAGAAGGTGAAGAAGCGATCAATGGTCTAATGTCAGAGTCCTCAGGCAGCAAAACGGCCAAAAAATCATACCCCAACTCTAGACTGGATGTACACTGGTTGATCCCGGAAGGCGACACACTTGCGTGTGCCACTATGGCGAGGTACACCCGGTGTACGGTGCGAGCTATCCGTCCGGATATGAATATCCTACCACCAGCAAAGGTATTATTACATAAAGGAGAAATAAAACAAGTATATATTTTCAATGTGTTTATATAACAGCTAACGAATCGATCTTTCTATGTACATGAGCATACGTTAACCGAACGACCCCCCCCCCCCCCCCCCCCCCCGCGAGGGGTCTGTTACAAAGTCGTTGAATTTGTGACAAAAAATAATAATCACAACCTCGTTAGATCATTCCGTCGCTAAAATCAAATTCAGTTAGAGGGTAGTTCTAATTTCCATAAAACAGTAAAAATATAAAATTTAAATGTTCCAAAAACTAAAATATAAAGAGAATTATAGGATTATAATCGTGCAATATTTAATGGCGTAAATACCAATTAAATACTGAACGATTAAGCCCCGTTCTTTAATTTTATATATATAGAAATACCGATAGTCGTAAAATAATTTAAAGAGAATTTAGCTCTGGAAGATCGCTACAGCACAACTTCATGTGCGCTTGTACACTGTGCTTTATTTGTTGTCCCAAATTAATTAATTATCTAATAATACACACATCATCACACGATAATCTACTGGACCACCGTTACATCTTATTGCGTATTGACAGTTGTACACAAAATAACCAGTCATGTATCAATGGTATGCGGGCGCGCCACAAACACTGGCAACACTTCTTACATGCAATTTTTTACATTAACGTAATGGAGATAAAATTGATTTTCGCTTGTATTTACTCCCTACTTATTACTTTTTAATATCCTATTGATACAGAGGTAGATAGACGGGTAATATATAAAAATATCATTAAATGTCCACATAATTAAAATATGTTTCCATAGAGGGTATGTCAATTCTTATAAAAGTTTAAAAAGCGCCATCTACAAAAAAGGAATAAAAAGTTATAATTAAAAAACGCCATTTTAAAGTCATCATTATTTTGTGTAGAACCGTCTCGAATCATAACAACTAAAATCTTTGAATTTTCACACGCACACGACCAAATGCCTTATATAAATATTTTTGTTCAATAAACCATAAAACATAGCCCAATTTACATCGATGATAGTACATATCAAAATTATAAATTCGGTAACACTTGATACGTAACGCATGCCAAGTTATATTGTAAAAAGGGGTAACCATATGTCCCCATTTTCCCGGATTTTTTGAAATCATACATTTCGCGGTTAAAATATCCGGACGTTTTACTTTTTTGTTTTTTTTTTTTATTCTAGCGCGGCAAAGTGACCACACTGCACCTGATGGTAAGCGCAGTGCCGTCCAGATAGAGTATTAGGTAGCGAGAGACAGTCTATCCCCCGCTACTCAACACAATCATGTCGGCCTGCTGTTTAGCTTCTTCACATTACGCCTAAAGAACCCAGGATCATAGGAAGGAGGGAACACGGTAGCTGGCAAACTGTTCCACAGCTTGATGGTGACTTACTAAAACTGGAAGTTTAAGTAATGTTGTAGCCACACATTTTTATTTATGTATATACTATTTTGTACTGTGATCGACGTATCACATTTAAGCACACGATAGGGTAGTTGGTTTGTTATATATTTAAATCAATAAGTCACGTCATCCAAAATGAACACTAGAAAAAAATTGAAAATCCACTCAGAAATAGATTAAAAACTAATTCAGTAAAAGGGAAACTGTCAAATGACGACGTAGTTCGTCACGTCACCGTCCGCGATGACTACGCACGTGTGCGAGGGAGACAGATATTCCCACTACGCATCTTTACTCATATCAATATTTGATCATAGCCCAGTTGTTTTCTTATAAATGTTTTGTTATAAATTAACATACAATTCAACTACCCTATAATCATTCATAAACTTAGCATAAATCACTCACATTGACCACACTGAACATGGAAAGCGAAGCAACAGTACGGTTACTCGCTAAATGGACGTCAGATTATTGCCCTTTGTAACAAATTTGGTACATATTTTGAATAAACTGTAACTCAATATCATCAGTTTAAAGTGTCGACGGACCATGTAATGACTGAAACTCAACCTTATGCCGTTCCATATATGGCTGGTATTCTAAAAACGTAATATATCCAGAACATCTCAAAGAATAATTGTTATACTAATACCACCTTTATTTGAAACAAGATGTGGTTGAATCTCAATTATTATCGAATCCAATTGCCACTCCGTTCATCCGCGCAGACTAAAGTCAAAAACACTGTTTATCCGATTATTATTTGGTTTATATAATATGACACACCTTGAAAGTAGTTTGTTAAAAATGGGTTACTAAATCAATTTCAGGCATTTGAAAAATGCATATATTTAGAAAAAAAAGACTATCTAATAATGGTCACCCTATGTAAAACAAACGAAATTGAAACATAAATCCATGTGATAAGGTCTTTTGTAAATGCAACAATAAACCAAATCTGTATATATAAAAGAAGAAACTGACTGACTGACTGACTGACTGACTGACTGACTGACTGACTGATCGATCAACGCACAGCCAAAACGGCTGGGGTTAGAGACTTGAAATTTTGACAGTAGGTACCTTTTATGACGTAGGCATCCACTAAGGAAGGGTTTTTGGAAATACCACCCCTAAGGGGGTAAAACAGGGGATAAAAGTTTGTATGAAAATCCGTCATTTTTGAAGTTAAATTCATGAAAATTAGTATTTAGCATTTTAGTTAAAAATAAAAAATATATGTTTCAGGATTTTTGAAAATTCCGCCCCTAAGGGGGTAAAATAGGGAATGAAAGTTTGTATGAAAATCCGTCATTTTTAAGTTAAACGCATGAATATTGGTATTTTGTATTGTATACTTTTTCTCTCAAACATGACCTCCACGCGGGCGGAGCCGCGAGCAACAGCTAGTCCTTAATAAACCATTACAAACATCCAATATTCCTACAAAATTATGGCTATACGAGTCCAATGTTCACACACAAACACACACACACACAATATCAGATCATTTTAAAATCTAGGAACATCCCACTGGTCGGGGATTTCTGTTTAATATAATAAAAAAATACATTATATAAATATCGATATAAAATAAATCCACACCCGCTTTATCCGCTATATATTCAAAATATTATATAAAAATATATATAGAAATGTAGAAAATTGGCATTATATAAGTGTGTTGAAATTTGTTATTTGGAAAATCTGTAATGCGTAAAAAATTATGCGAAAATCGAATTACACTTTACTTGGATATATCAAGTGGGAGATAAAAAGGGGGTACATCGAATATTAATTTTATCTCTCAAAAAGTGGAAGTTTTAGACGCCTAAGATTCAGCGATTTTTATGATTTTTTTATTAAAATTGTAAAGTTGAAATGGTTTATTTTTTATTAGGATATTTTAGTGAAGGTCACAACTGAAGAAACAAGAATCTGATTAATTTAAGACTTTCTACATAATTTTCAGAACATTTTACTGTCTTAATGTTTAGGGAACCCGAATTTATCTTATATTTTTGTACTGTAATTGACCTAGCAGATTTCTCAGGATTTTTTGGAAGGTACCCCCTTAATGGTCAAAATTAATTCTGAATTTCGCATTTATTTCATGGAATACGCATAACAGGTTATTGGCACGGTTGTTTACAATATTAATTCACAGATACGATGTCGTAGAGGCAGCAAGAGCACTTTTAAAAACATGAAAGACCAGTCAATATTCTATTCCTCAAAAAAGGTAAAATTACGGTGTTATTAAATTTTTGTACAATAAAAAATATAAAAAATCGATAAAACAAACTGCGATGTTTTTAACGATTATCGATACTTTTGGAATAAATATTTTCCCCTCACTACTCATTACCCACACTACGACACGAAATCTGTTTTTACAGTCAAGTTTGACAATGTACTCAGTCGGTGGGGCGACCATACAATACATACATACATGCATAAATGCTTAATAAATTCACCAAAATGCTTATTATATTATGGCAGATTACATTTTATATATTTTCGTTATATTCGTAACAAATGCTACGTTTCAATAAATTAAGAAAATATCGATATTACACTAGAATCATTAGTAAAACTTACAGTCGAGTTAAACCGTGTCTCTGATTCCTTTGCCATTTGTTTTTTACTAATTCAGCCTTAGCTCAGCCTTACATACCATAGAGGTTAAGGCATTCATAGACTCTTTACTCAAATATAAAACAATTTATTTGCATTACATAATTTAATTCGACATTTCAAAATGCTGTTAGTAATTTTAACCTATTTCAAAAAAGATGTTTTTATCTGTATTTTATATACGCCAAATATTTTGATGATTTTTTATTCTTTTTTTTTATCCTGGCACGGCAAAGTGACCACACTGCACCTTATGGTAAGTGCAGTGTCGTCCAGTTAGAGTATCAAGTAGCGAGAGATAATCTATCCCCCGTTAATCAACACAATCATGCCTGCTTCTTCACACTACGCCAAGGACAAGGAGGTGAAGAAGCGTTCGAGGGTCTAGTGTCAGAGTACTCAGAAACATCGTACCCCAACTAAACTAAACGAGCCCTAAGATTCCAGATACATTTGCCTAAGCTCAGATGACAAAAAAAGAAAAAATGTCTCTAACAATTCCTTTTTTTAATAAGACACGATCCAGACTACAACAGATTTTTAACTCTTATAGCACGTGTACAGACTCTTAGCTACTTCCACAAGGGCAGAGCCGTTGTGTGGTATGGTGCAGTTGAATTTACCTATATGTGGCAACGCTTCATATGTGAGATTGCAGCCCATGGTGACATTCTTGGCTAGGGCTGCGACGGTGGCGTTGGCTGAGGGTGTGATGTCCATGGGCGGGAAGATGATGGAGCCCCAGGTGGGGTAGGCGCCCCATACGATAAGGGTCGTGATGAGTTTTGGACCGATGCCGCCGACAGCCTGTGGTGAGAAAATTGTTATAAGATTGGCTATAAGATTTATTCGACATTTTTAAAAGGTTACAGGAAAGAGGTTTAATATTTTTTTTTTCGAAAAATCCATTATTAAATGAAATGAAATCGTTTATTAATCATGTAGGCAATTACATAGCTCTTATGACTAGTCAGTACATTAAAAAGGAAAGGAAAAAAAACAATTTACAGAAAGCATATCAGCTTATATATACATAGCATCATTAATACACTAGCAATTTCCTTGTTAATCTATAATGTATTTACAGTTGTTTTTAGGTTTATTATTGAAGTTATAACTCCTTATGGGAGGGTAAACCGCTTCTTAAGGTAACGCGTTACGGCGCCACTCTGTCTGGCTTCTTTATTAATTTCTGTCGTTTCATAATCTCTGTGCTATATTTTTTTTATGTGAAACTTCTTTAGAATCGTTGTTATTTGATTTGAGTGGGATCGAGAGGGTAAAATATATTTTATAATCAATAAAAGATTTTATTAATAAATAACCTTTCCTCACATTATCATATTAATATACATAAAGTTGAAGTAATAACTTAAGCTTTCCTCAAGTTAAACCATTTCAATATTAAATAGTTCAACTTAGATTAGTTTAAGTTATCACTTCTGTCGAGCGTCGCGAGACGCACACGTTTTTTTTTAATAATATGTGATGTGTATAGTATATAGTACGTACCATCTTGGATGTGGGTATGTGTGCGACGCCTGCGACGATGGCGTTGGGCGGCGTGCCCACCGGCATGTGGAACGCCATGGAGCAGGCCAGGGTGGCCGGCACCATCAGGTACCGAGGGTCGATGTGCAGCACGCGAGCCTGTATATATCAACATGTTCAATACTATACACACAAACATTCGTATTAGTATCGACGAAGGTATCTGCTGGTGGTAGAATACACAGGGTATAAATCCCGCCATAGCCATTTTGTCGTGTATGTAGAATTGGGGTACGATGTTTGGCCGTGTTGCGGCCTTCTGAGTACTCCGACACTAAACCCTCCACCGCTTCTTAACCTTCTCGCCCATGGCGTAGTGTTAAGAAGCAGCACAGCACATCGTATCCCAACTCCAGACCCCTAACAAAACCTGGTTTTTATTATTGTACTATATGTTGTCCGCGGCTTCGCCCGCGTGTAGGTAATTTTTGGAAGAAAAGGTATACAATCTATGGAGGCATCTTAAGCTATTACACATTTCTATCCTTATTTTTTTCTTGCAATTAATATAGCCTATAATAATCAGTGATAATGTAGCATTCAAATGGTGAAAGAACATTTAAAATAGGTCCAGTACTTTTTGAGCCAATTCGTTACAAACATACATACAAATCTTTCCTCTTTATAACATTAAGTATAGATTTGTAAAATAAAATATACACATAAACTTGATGTGTATCGTACCATGTTAGCGAGCACTGGTAGTATGAGGTTAGCGATGGCGACGTTAGACGTGAACTCGGTGATGAACTGTGTGACGAGCACCACCACCAGGAGCACCACGGACCGGTGCAGACCGTTCAGACCCTCTAGTGAGGAGCCGATCATCGCAGACAGACCGGTCGCCTTGCTGCCTTCTGCCAGGGCAAATCCGCCACCTGCAACATGAAATAAAATCATTTATTAATCAAGTAGGCAATTACATAGCTCTTCTATCGGGACATTAAAAAAATTTAAAGAAAAGCATATCAGCTTATGTATACATACCATACATAGCATCATCAATACACTAGCAATTACTTATTCATAAGGTATTTAGAAATATTATTCAAGGAAATACCAGTCAAATATAAATATTTTTAAATGGGTTTGATATGGACCATGGGTATTACCGAGAGTTACAGTTAAAATCTACCATTTATACCATAACATCAGATCGTTAGCAGGAGCCAAGTGCCAGGACTCAGCTTATTTACCATGTACAGTACAGACGCTACAGATTTATATATTAGTATAGAAGTAAGATAAAGTATACATACCCAATAAGAACAGTAGTCCCCAGGGTATTTTCTCTTTCAGTATGTTCCATGTCACAATACTTGGAGACGGTTTCGACGCGGCCAATTCTTCATCTGTAAATAAAATATTCATATTTTATTGGACAGCCTCTGTATGTGTGTGTATGTTTGGGATGTGTGGGTATGAGTGATTGAGTTGTGAGCGTGTGTGAGTGAGTTAGCATATGTGAGTGTGTGATTGAGTATGAGTGAGTGAGTGCGCGTGTCTGTGCATGAGTGTGTCTGTCAGTATACATAATATATATTTAAAACAGTAGAGACATGACTCATCACTTCCATACAATTCATGACATGACACACATTGCACGACGCACACAAGTGAGCCGAACGTGTATAATGATATAATGATACTCACACGACGAGTCGGATGTGAAGAACTTGAGGAAGTCGACAGACATCGGCAGTATGAACATCAGCACCACGATAAACATGGATGTAACACCGTCCTTCACTTTCCTGGAACAATTACATATTTTACTTTGTTACAAACAGCGATCTATATGTACTACGTACTAGATGCGGCGACCAGAACATACATTATGTTCCACCGAGTTGAGGTGTATACTCCGCACCGACGTTAGTATGCTTCATGCCACCTACGAATGCACACCACATTGCATATTTCAGTGCCGAGTTAATTTTAGTTATTTGTAGCGACACAATTATTTTTTTTGTACGTAAATAGGCTTGCGTTTGACCACTATCTCGCCTGATGGTAAGTGATGATGTGGTCTACGGTGGAGCACGCTTGCCTAGAAGATACCCAGATTATAATTTTCGGGAAATATAGACTCCGGCAAAGAGTTCCACTCTCTAGCGGTGCGCATGATAAATGTACTAGCAAAACGCTTCGTGCGCGCTGGTGGAATATCAACCATGTATCTATGACGCTTCGCCGAGTCTCTTGTCGTCCGATGATAGAAAGGGGTTGGGGGAATTAAATTGTGTAATTCCAAGGCACACTCGCCGAAATGTATCCGGTAGAAAACCGATAAACTAGCAACTTTACGTCTGTGTTCAAGGCTTTGCAGCCTTGCCTCGACTATAGAGGACTATGGAGGACTATACAAATCTGCCTTAAATTGATTTACAGTGAAACTGTTAATAGTATATAAGGCAAATAACATAATTTCATAACGTTTAGAACGTAATATCAATAAATATTAATTAATTTCAATTCTGACTTCTTGAATTTCGCGGAAAGTCCCGTTCGAGAAGAAGTGACGGAGTTATCAAATAGTTCTTAGTGAAATGAATAGATGGCATTAGTGGGCGGACAAGGTATTTGGAACATATTGTTTCTTCGACAGTTCCTGTCTGTCGGTAGAATATAAGTCAATGGTTACAAAGGTATTTTTTCGGTAAGCCCTAACTTTCATAAAAAGTCTCATAAAATGTAATTATTCAAACACCATGAAATACTAACATGGAGGTGAGAACATCCGCCCAGCCGGGCATGAACCCTGGCCTTCTGAAGATGTACAGGAACACGGCCAAGATGAACAGCAGACCGGAAGCCTGCAAAATGATAACAATGTTACATTTTATTTTTTAAATGTGATAAGGACGTTCTGAAATCAACACAATATTTATGATTGGTTTTTTAATTACATAGATACATTAATATAGTTTAAATTCACATTAACAATGGTTTAAAATTACACAAAGAGAGGAATTACACAAACAGAGGTGTCTTATAGACACCCGATTAGAACGGAGTTCCTTTCGCTATATCTTTTTTGTGTTTTTATTAAGTAATGATTGAATAAAATTATAAATATTTCTGCATATTCTCAAAATTGACGGCAAGCTGAATCGATAGAAAAAAGTTTAGTTTCCTAGGTGATCGGGAAGTGCCTCAAAATCTACAAAAAGATGTCATTTTTCGTTGTTACACTTTTTTCGGTCTAGCCCCTCAGCCCGCAAACAAATCAGAGCGATAACGTGCGATAAGGAACTCCGTTACAAAAACACATAAAACATTTTGGAAGCTTTTACAATAGCTTAAAATAGAAAGACTGTTCATTTTTCTGTTTGATATTAAGATATCAAGTTAGGGGCTTACCCCAGTAACATCGAATGTAGACTAAATTAGAATCCATATACCAATATTTTGGCCAGAATGTCGGGTACACTTGCGGCATCTATATCATCTAAGTCTGTGGCATCAACTCACCTTCTCATGGAAAGAGACTGGTCCAAGGTTCCTATATTGTTCCTTGATCACTTTCATCGTAGTGTTTGATCCAGAAGAAGCTAGGTTAACTTTCTTAGCCGCTTCACTTTTTGGTCTAGACAAAATATATCAAATTAAATATAATAAAAAAACACCCACCCAACAGTCACACAAATAGCCCCGATCGCACACTAAGATACGAGTCTTGTGTTGGGGGTATCAGGGACCTAGAGAGAAGCATGGTCTCACAACACCTAGACCCCTGTGTGACAGACACAAATCAGTCTGTTACACAAACATTTGTCCCGGTGTGGGAGTCAAACCCACGGCCTCTCGGTTCACAGCCGGCTACTCGCCTACTGCGCCATGGAGGCTGTCATGTCATAATATACAGATAAAAACTAGCTCATTGGTTGCTGAGAACCTCTATAGCGCAGAAGGTGAATATCTGTGATACGTGAGGCTCTGGGTTCGATTCCCGAGACAATGTTTGTGTAATCCACAACTGTTTGAATAGGTGTTAAGATCAAACGTTTTTATTGTTTGCTGATACATATGATACAAGATATTTGTATCTTACTGTGGCCAGGACTATGAATGACTGTTAGGTGTTGCCCATAAACTAATGAGACTATTCAAATATATCAGAAAATGTAAGATTAGCTTTTACCCGCAGCAGTAAGAGACTGAATCTCATAGAAAAAAGTACTCTCAATTCTATGCGTATTTTCCAATTTTCTGAGCAACTTTTCCGAATTTTGTTTCCCTAAAAATCTTTCTAAAATTTAAAAACAATCCAAATTGGTTTAGCAATGCTCAATCAATGTGTTCACATGCAGTATATTATTTTTTATTAATATAGACATAGGTGCTGGTGGTAGGATATTCATATCCGTCCGGATAGCGACCACCGTACCGTACCGTATGGGATGTAAAACCAGCCATAGTGACACACGCAAGTTCCGGAGTCAGCCAGTGTACATGCAGTTTAGTTTGAGTCAGGGGTCTAGAGTTGGAGTGCGATGTTGGCAGTTTTGCGGCCTTCTGAGCACTCTGACACTAGACCCTCGACCGCTTCACCTGCCTGCCCATGGCGTAGTGTGAAGAAGCTATAGAGCAAGCCGGCACGATTGTGTTAAGTAGCGGGGGATAGATTCTCGCGGTACTACGCTTACCATCAGGTGCAGTGTGGTCACTTTACCATACTAGGATAAAAAAATATTATATAATAACCTGAACATGCCCATGAAGGTGACCTGCAGCGCGACCCATATCAGGATCTGCATCAGCAGCATCGGCGGCGTGCTGTACGCCATGAACCAGAAGAAGTTCACTGAACTCGAGTATTCGGGGAACTCGCTGTAACGACACAACATTGGTTCATACAAATGACATGATATATACAGTGTTGCCATATTCTTTAACAACATTTATAAAGACTTATAAATCTAAAAATTAGTAAATAACCAGTCACCTATCAAATGGTATGCTGGCACACTCGCCGTTCTTACATGCTATTTTCAACTTTAATGTCATGGAAATAAAATAGATTTTGGCTTCTATTTACTCCGTACTACCTTACTTTTGAATATACTTTTGATACGCGAGTGGATAATGTACAAATAAATCTATAGATTTACAAAAAAAATTACGAGTGCACTGCCTCCAATAGTGATAGCCAGCTGTAAAACGGGAGGCCGCGGGTTCACTCCCTGGCGAATGCGGAAATATAAACTGTATGAGTTTGTGGTAGAGGACTACAGTGGTAACCTCTCATGTATCATAAGGACACTGGTGTTCGGAAAAAGTTGTGAGTAAAAATACAAGCCAAAGTCAACTTTATTACCATAATATTAACGTTACAAATACGCTTAATACGCACGTCAATAAGGGAGAGTATTTCCTGTTTTTGTCTTGACACCAATGTCTGGGTAATTTTAAATATGTTAAAATGTGTAATTTAATTTTTTATAGCCAATTCTCAGACATGCCATTTCTTCACAATGTTTTCCTTCACCGTAATAGCAAAATTAACAATGAATACACAGTCAGAGGTGTATATGAGGCAGTCAGCGCAAAAGTGGCCTAAGCTTGAGACAATGAGTATGAAAATAATGGGGTTTGTATATTCATGAATTTTAAATCAATGTACATAAATTATATTACACTAGGAACTTTTGCAATGCCATCTATTGGCAATTGGTGAAACTAGAGATTAAATTTTCGCACATTTTAAATCATCTATAGTACATAGGTCAGATTATGAAAAATTGAGGGTTAGGCTACTTTTGCACTGACAGCCTCATATCACATTCTTGAATTTGTTATGAGTATTTAAATAATACTTACGAATCGAATATCCCCTTGAAAGCTGAGTTGGTGGCGGTCCCCACGAGGGTACCACACCCGCCGATGGTGGCGGCGTACGCGATACTCAGGTAGTAGCAGATTGTGATGTCACTCGGCATCGGGCTTCTAACATACAAATTATATATTAATACGTGAAGAGCTTTGTAACCTTTTAGCCATAATACGAGGAGTATATTTGTCATGGTATAAATAAATGACAACTAACAGTCACACACATAGCCCCGACCCCACACTAAGATACGATTCTTGTGTTGTGGGTATCAGGGACCTAGAGAGACGCACGGTCTCACAACACCCAGACCCCGGACACAAATATCTGTCTCTCACACAAACATTTGTCCCGGTGTGGGAATTGAACCCACAGCCTCTTGTTTAACAGCCGGCTACTCGCCTACTGCGCCACGGAGGCTGTCTGTATAAAGGGTGCAGAAAGCTAAAATATATGACGACAGTTGGCGGGCTATTTCATTTGAACGGCATTATTGAAAATGTTACAGGTTTGTCTGTCAGGACTGCCTCGGTGGCGCAGTTGTAATTGCGCATGCGTTACGACTGCTGTGCTGAGGTCTCGGGTTCGATCCTCGGGTCGGGTAAAGTGATATTGGGTTTTTCTATCTAGAAATTATCAGTATTAGCCCGGAGTCTGGAATCTGTGCCCGGTATGGCGATAGGCTCGCCCCCTATCACATTATGGGGCCGAAATTCGGCGAAAAGTGGGATTACAGGCGTGAGTGTATGTACATATACATGTTACAGGTTTGTTTTTCGGAAAAAGTACACTATAAAACTTGTATTTCTATTCTTTGACAAAAATGTTTAATAATGTTCCAACTCGCTCTACCAACTTCAAATTAAACCTATTTATTTAATCACTTACTCTTCTTCAATATTTTTGGGTGTATTGGCAGGTTTCACATCCTTCCCGTTCTCTGCTAATGCGTTCTTCTTTCTGTTAGTAAAAATGTCACCCAGTCCTTGCTGGAATTATAAAATATTAAATAAATTTTGTTAGCCAATTACATTAGTCAGTAGTTATATTTAATTTTATATTCACGACCTACTTAAATCATATCCATTACTGTGGATCCTCATTAAAATTTAATGAACCAAATTTTTTTTCACTGACATGGACCCCTTGTCGGTGGGGAGGCCAGGAGGTCGATATATAGACAACTTAGATTAACATTACTATATCACTGTATAACTGCACCGCGGAAAACTCATAGTAAGTGGGCGACTCTGAGTGCTAGTGTTAAATTAGACCAATTAGAGCGTGTTATACGATGTTCTCTGATTGGCCAATCGCCAGAGCAGTCTCGCACCCGGTGAGCACTCAGATATTGCGAGCTCCACATAAGGTGGGGCAAATTTTAACTAATTCGTAGTCCATCGGAGATCGTAACATTGATAACATATTAAATACAGTCAATAAGTCAGTCCACTTTATGCCAGAAATATTGTGGCTTGTCATGGGTACCCGTCAGCGATATTAGGAGAGTTTTTTTTTTTTTTTAGTGCCTCGATAGGCAGACGAGCAGACGGGCCACCTGATGGTAAGTAGTCACCGCCGCCCATAGACTTCTGCAATACCAGGGCACAGCAAAGCCGCTGCCTACCGTTAAGTGTGAAAGTATTCGCTACAATCACATTACACTAATTATCTGATTAATGGACCTATTTTTGATTGTATAAATGTAACATAACAACCGCAAACCCTGAAAGTATTTTGCTAAGAATGGGATTATGAATTAAAAAGGGCTGGTTAATCCTTAAAATAATTAGAATTGAGTGTGCGTTATTCCTTTGACATGCTGTATATCCTCTCAGTGTTTGGAAAAAAGGTAATAAGGAGTGATTAGAACACAAGCCAAAATCAATTTTATTTTTATAATATTAACGTTAAAAATCGCTTAATTCACACGTCAATAAGGGCGATTGTTGCCAGTTGAATGTCCGGTAGTAACCATCGGTAGCCGGATGGTACATGATTGGATAGACAGTTTATTATCATGTAATATTTTTGTCACTCACCTGCTCTAACACTTCCAAGATAGCCTCCACAATGGGCACCATCATAGTCGTGGCAGCAGCATTCGACACCCACATAGATATGAACATAGTCACAAACGTAAGGCCGAAGTTCAACCTGGAAACAAACAGACCTGTCACACATGTTCTTATGTAGTAAATGTCGTTGAAATAAAAACTATTAGCAAAAGTAAACACACACTATACGAAATACTTGAACTAGCCACAACGCATGACTGAACTCTGGAAAGTCAAGCCGCTGTCTTTTATAGCAAATCTTCCCTACTGAGTCTATAACTTATCAATCTACCCATACATATTTTGTAAGATACCCCCGACATCTATATAAATAAAAATCAATGTAAGCATGTTTGTCCTCTATGGACTCCCTAAACTATTCATCCGATTATACTTTGGTGTGTTGTTCTTTAAGTTTATTTGAAAAAAAATTAAAAAAATGGCTTACGGAACGATGCTTCTACACAATCCAGGAGTTTTTTTAACTATAAAACTCAAAAACGAAATTTTATATCAAAAATCAATTAATTTATTATAAATTTATATTGAAATTCATAAACATTGACTATTATTATAATTTGACTGCAATAATATTACCCATGTAAAAACTTGTGATAAATTAAATTGACTGCATGTATTTAATTTTAATATTTCAAATGATAAACTATACAGAATTAAGGGAATTAGTATTAAATAAATAAATATTTGCATGTCAATTGGTTTGACAAAAGTTGCTTGATCAGAATAATTTATAACATCTATAATAATGTACCAACTTTTTAGCAAATAAAGAATTATTATTATTATTCTTCATATCCCGTGATGGTTTCTGGCCCAAAATAAAAGAACTCGCTAGATGGTGCTGCAGAACATCAACTTCAATACCGTTCAACCGATCACAATTAATCAAATTTACTTTACGTGGCGTTGCAAGGCATGCCAGATGCAGCTAGTTTCTAATAAACAGGGACTACACTAATATAACAATAGTGTTAACGGTAACATAACTTTACAGATTTTATCACGGTTTATTTTACTTTTAAGTCTCAGTGTTTCGAAAGCTTCAGAGCCTCTATGGTCACGGGGTGGACCGAGTTGTATGTCACGAAAAGATTATATAACGTTTCTACCCTCAACATGGATGTTTTTAAATTTTATTCATTGTAGTCCAAGTACAGAAGGAGTTCAGTGTCTCTACTCTGGCAGTTGGTCTTATTTTAAAATGGCCATAAATGAATGCCATGTGGATTTTTTACCAATTTAAAAACTCCATCCAGTAAAACTATTCTTAACCGACTTAAAAAAAGGAGGAGGTTCTCAATTCGTCGGAATCTCTTTTTAGTAAAGTAGTTTAGAAATTATGATTTCGGAGTCGAATGCACTACCCCCTTGTCCACTCTGTTAGTTCTCCCGTAAGAACAAAGTACAAAGTGCGTCACAATACTGTTTTATAGGCGATAAAACATGTTGCAACGACACAAAACAATTAACTGTAGTGATAAATCAGGTTCAAAGAAATCATCAAAGCTCTTGTGCCAATTAATCAATTTAAGTGTATTTTATTGCGGGTTATATTCATATGTCCTTGTCTTTAACATAAACATTTTTAAAGAGCAATGGCGTAGGGTTAATAAATTAAAGTAGGCTCAACTTATGTTTTGACAAATTAAAAAAACTGACAGCTTTTGTCTGACGTAAGACAATTTTACTGAATATTTTATTTTAATCTGAGGAGATATTGAATTTAACAATAAGATTTTGGTTTGGCCGCCTTTGGTACTGTATTGCCAAGTTTGTCATTTTTGCTTGGTCGTGAACTGCATGAGAAGTAGGATTTTTGACTTAACTGACACTTCTGATTAGTTGATAGTGACAGATTGCCGGCTTTGGTTCTAAATCAACTTTGTTAGCAGTTTTTAATTAGTAACATTGGAATAGTCAGGCAGATTTTAATTTTTTTTTTTATATTGCCCTATATTTTTTTCATTTTTGCCCAGGTACCTACTTTGCCGACTTCGGTTCTATACGACTCATATGCTAGCAGAAACTGTATCAGTATTGTACCATATAATACTTAAACCTCACAGAAAATAGAACTTTAACTATCTCAAATTTTCCGTTTTTTGAGTCTCGGTTCCCGATATCCATGAACAAATACTAGTAACATAGCCTTACCTTCTATGCGAACATCCGACAACCTGCACGGTCCACAAGGCAACTCTTTTAGGCAGCTTCGAATGCTGCACCCCGGCAGCTATCATCAAACCGCCCATGAACATCATGTTGGTCTCCTTCATGTACGCAGCGCATGTCTTGTCTGAATCCAGGATGCCCATGGTGGGGAACAGGACTATGGGCAGCATTGACGTCACTGGGAGGGGCAGGAGTTCCAAAACCCAGTATATCGCCATTATTAGTACAACGTACATGCAGCGATAAGCCTGGAATAAATTAAATTGTTTAATGAAAGAAAAGCCCGTGAACCATTACAGCTACATAGAGATATTTCCTTGCTAAGCATGTTCTACCGTCTGTATAAAGGCAAATACTTCAAAGAATTGTTTGATCTTATCCCTTCTTCTCCCTTCCACACCAAAATCACACGAACTGGCTTGTTACCACAGCTAAGTTTGCCAGCTACTGTGTTCCCTCCTTCCTATGACCTTGGGTTCTTTGGTCATAGCGTGAAGAAGCTACTCAGGAAGCTTTGGTATGATTGGGTCAAGTAGTGAGATATAGTATTCTCTCTACTTTATACTCCAATTCAACAACACTGCATTTACCATCAGGTGCAGTGTGGTCACTTTCCCGTGCAAGGATAAAATAAAAACAGTTGCCACAGCCACACATAACATACAGGTACTATGGTAATAAAAAAAGATAATAAAATCATTTTAAATAAAATATATTATACAGTATGCATGAGTCCATAAATGTGTAATTATATTAAGATTTTGTAATTAAAATAAAATTTGTTTTTTATTTATAATACCAAGAGTAACAGATAATTAATATAATATCTGTAATAAATCTGTAAAATTATCCATTCATGCTATAAATATTAAGTCTACTTACCGGGCCATTGTTCAGGACAGGTATAGGCAGAAATACTATAGGAGTAAGCACCACAATAAGTGATTTCCAGTAAATGGAGAGGAATAATCTTAACCGTTGGCAAAATGTGGCTGAGGAGCCACCACGGGGGAAGTAGTAGGTTTGACCCCTGAAAATAAAAAAAATATTCCATGTTTTTATTAGTTATGTTGCTATTTCTGAAACAGATTCCATCCTGGCAACTGCTTTTGCAACATAAAAGAGTGAAGGTGAGGTTCAAAAACAAATAATAAAAAAACATTTAGAATGCAAAATTAACTATTGTAGTTGAACTTTCTAAAGGGATAAAATTGCATAATCACCATACTTTGAATTATATTCATATCCCTTTCTTTTTAATTTTTTGTATTACTCATGCGGGAAAAGTAGTATCTTGACGCTCGCTGTTACGTTTGAAAAAGAACCGTTTGCCGACGAGTGCGACAAGTTTACTTGTCGCACTCAAATTATTCTTGGCACACGCAAATTTAGATAAAATTGATGCATCAAGAAAATGAAAGATCCGAAATTTTAGAGCAGGTTTCATCTAAAAACGCCATGAATTTGAATATTACATTTACGAACTGCACAAACATTACAGTTCTTTTAAATGACACTGAAAAAAAGTAACTTATTTATGTTGCTGTTGTTGTTCTTGTTATTTTTTGTTCTGATCAAATAAATTTATATTTATTTGTAATTAATTGATACTTTTTTGAATGCTTAATTTTTCAGCTATTATTTCTGGTCCGAAAAGGCTTCGTCCTTTTAAAAAAAATTTTATTTATTGTTTAAAATATATTTTTTTCTTCTTTTAAAACTTTTTATTTGTTTTGAGGGACTGACGATTATGACATTTAATATACAGGCGTAATTTTAATTCTACTATAATTGAAATATAAAAAAGGCGGGAAATGGAAAAATAACATTCGCGCCATTTATTCCCACAATAAAGGAATCGTTTGGATTTCCATTAATGTTTAATCCTTCACATTGCATTGTTAGTAAACATTAGCATAAGTCAATAGCAGTTCCAAAAAAGATGGGCCATGCATGCCTCCTGCTTTACGATTGCGGAGGGGAGAATTCGGCAATGGCGATTGGCGGATAGCAAAGCGCATCTATGGATTCTATGGCGTGTATCATAACATGTTTGATGTTTGCATCCATGTGCATATTAAAAATGCAACGTAAGCCAAAAAATATATACCATATATCTACGTAAGTAAAAACGTCTTCTTTAGTAGAAATACCCGCAACTATTAAAAATATTAGAACGTTGATACTATATTGATTTGATAGATATCATTTTAAGAGGCCTAAATAAAAGTGTTTTAAGATGCCAAATTTAATTATTTTAAATTCTCTTACCGCGTTTCATCATTAAGGTGTTGTCCGTTTTCAACAACAGCCGTCGACATCGTGAATTCAATTAAGAATTGTAAATATCTTCAAAAAATAGTTTTCTTTATAATGTATCTTCTTCGTCGTGCTCACATTCTTGTCAATATCTGAAAGAAAACACGTATTGTGAGTATATAGATTCACTTAAATTCACCGAAAATTTCACTTGTTTTGAAATTACCACGTTTTATTCAAACAAAACGTAAAATAGTGACAATTGGCACGATCTAGCACGATCAATCAAATTCACTTTCGCAGAAGTCAGAATGGGGACAACGACGCGCAGCGTGTTGTGCAGCCAACATTCAAGTAATTATTGTCTTTGCTACTTTTCGGGAGATATGTCAAGCTCCTATTTTTCAAAGCAATAATAAAACGACAAATGCACGAACACCGTTTATATCAAAACAAGAAGTTTTTTAACATTCGAATTATTACTGTACTATTTCCAAGAAAAATAATTAGCCTCATAGAATTATAAATATTTGGTAAAAATAAAACGCTTCATTGGTTATGGTGCGAGTTGGCCAACCAAACAATGTATAAAGTCAATGTCAACTAATGTTTGATCAATGTTTACAAAAACAGCTGATAATTTTGAATTACGGTTTGAGGGGATTCTGCTCGTCAATGTGTTGGGATACACACGTGTTCGGTCAGAGGTTCACATATTAGAGGTTATCTTTGAATTGAATATAATAACTTATTTAAATATAAATTACTAACAATTGGTTTTGGTATAATTTATTTATTAAAGTATACATATTGCATGTAATTTATATATTTGTTTTTAAGTATGGAAGGTGATCCTCCTCCCCCTGATGGAGGAGAGAAAGAACCTCCAGATATTAATATGTCGGATGGTAGTTTGGTTCAAAAACCTATAAAGCGTTCTGCTGAGGAAATGATCAACCCTAACCTTAAAAAAACGAAATCACCGTCTGTTTCTACGCAGCACGTTTATTGGAAACCGGGTTATGGTGCAGACACAAACATCAAATTTTCCTCTCATGACAATGGACCTTTTGTGGTCCATGTTAGTAGAAAGGTTCCAGACCCTTCTTCCGGTTACTCAATTAATTTGTTAAAGTTTGCACAACTAATGCACAAAAATAATATAAGTGGGATCATTGAAGGAGGTATTAAACTAGTTGGCCGTAACAAAATTACAATAAACTTTACTAATGCAGATTCTGCTAATTCATTCTTAGATTGTCCATTATTAAATGCCAATAACTATCTTGCTAGTATACCGAAATTCCAACTATTCCGAATGGGCGTTGTAAGAGACATCCCTCTAGATTGGAGCTTGGAGGAGTTCGTCCAAGGTATCACTTCACCAAATAATTCCGGATCAGTAATCAAAGCTAGGAGACTTAATGTTAAGCGTGTGAAAGATGGAGTTGTGTCCTGGGACCCCTCCACCACAGTTGTATTAACTTTCCTGGGTCAAACCCTTCCAGAGAAAATCTTTTGCTTTTACTCTTCTTTACCAGTTAGCATTTATCACCTTCCGACTATACAATGCCGAAAGTGTTGTCGGTTTGGCCATATTCAGACTCAATGCAGGTCAAGAGCTCGGTGTTATATGTGTGCTCAGGAACACCCTGGAGACACATGTAACGTCGCGAATGAAACCCTGCTTTGCGTTTTGTGTAATGGTGAACATAAGGCTATTGATTCAAGTTGCCCTGAGCATTATAGGCAAAAATCGATAAAGCTCTTGATGTCTGAAGAAAATATTAGTTATCTGGAAGCCTCTTGCAGATTTCCAGTGGCTAAAACATCATATGCAAATGTTGTCTCTCATAATCCCAAAACCCCTGTTTATAGAGAAACCCTTCCAAGCCATCCCCCTTCCAACTCAACACCTTCTCCTTCTCAATATTCCTATCGAAAAACTATAACTCGTCAACCCCGCCCTCTCCCAGCTTTAAATTCAACATTTAATTTTAAACTTCATAAGGATATAATAAATACTCCTAGCTCTTCGCAACCCAATGGATGTGCCCTCAATTCCCGTGGGTGTGAATCCCCTACTCCTTATTCTACTCCCAATGACAACCTTATTGAACTTCTTACTTGCTCCCTAATTAATATAATTTCTAAATTCAGCGATTCCTTACCGAACAATGTCACTACTCTTTTGCAAACTCTTCTTGAAACTTTAATTAATAAAAATGGCTAATTTAAATTTCCTACAATGGAACTGTAGGAATATCAAAAATAAAAAGCATGAATTAATATATCTTATTAATAAATATAACCCCATTGTTGTGGCCATTGCGGAGACATGGTTGAGACCGGGCGATCGTTATCGATTTCCTGGTTTCTGCTGCTTTCGCGATGATCGTGATGATGGATACGCCGGATGTGCCCTACTAGTTCACAGATCCCTTACATATCACCAACTTCCCATACCTTCCCATAATCCTAGTTTCCATATAGTATGTATTAGATTAATGAAAATAACTTTTGTATCTATTTATATTCCTCACCCTAATACACATATTATATCTGAAATAAAATCTATAATTGCTAACCTTCCTGGTCCTTACTTAATTTTTGGTGACTTTAATTGCCGACATACAATGTGGGGGTCTCACTGTTGCGACTCCTATTCATTGTCCCTTTTAGATTTAATAGATGACATTAATTTATGCCTGCTAAACAATGGCTCTGCTACTCGTAGGGTTTCCCCGGTTCAAAATGCAAGTGCAGTGGATCTCACTTTAGCCTCCCCTAATTTATTTCCTTTAATTCTATGGAATGTCTTACCAAATTCTTATGGTAGTGACCACTTCCCAATAATTTCCTCTTTTTCCCAGCCATCCCTTCCCACTATCCCCGTTCCCCCTTCTCCCCTCTTAAAATTCAGGTTATCTCAAGCTGATTGGGTAAAATTTTCCTCTCTAGTTGATAGTGATATAGCTACATTTCCTGAGATTACAGATCAAAACTTCAGTTTTCTTTACCCAACCTTCATTACTTCCCTTTTAAAAGCTGCTGAAAACTCAATTCCTCTTAAAAACTCAACCTTAAATAAAATTCAATCTCCTCCATGGTGGGACTCCGAATGTACCCAGATGATTAAGAAACGCAAAGATGCCGAAAATACATATATTAGTAACCTTACGATGCAGAATTACCTTTCATTCCAGAAAATAACAGCAGAGTGCAAAAGGTTTCTTATTAAAAAAAGGTCTCTAGGCTGGCGTAATTTTTGTGAGTCCCTTTCGCCCCGTACTCCTTCCACTTTAGTCTGGAAAAAAGTAAAGTCTTTCCGTAGAATATTTATTGATAATAATCCCTCTTCTAATGATCCTTCTTCCTGGCTCACAGATTTTATTAATCATTTATCCCCCCCATATGTTCCCACCCAGCATAGTTTTCCTATAAACTTAAATCCCACCTCAGCAGACCGCATGAATGACCCATTTTCCTTCTCAGAACTTTTGTGTGCCCTAGATAATCTAAAAGATACTTCCCCTGGAATGGATGGAATTACGTACTCTTTCATTACCAAGCTATCTGAAACTTCGAAATTTATTTTTCTAAAATTTATTAATTTCATTTTTATCTCAGGGCAAATCCCTGATTCATGGAAAACTCAAATTGTCATTCCAATTTTAAAGCCCGGTAAAAATCCTATATCTCATTCTTCTTATAGACCGATAGCTCTTTCTTCAGTCTTAGCAAAAATTTTAGAACATCTAATTAAGAATAGGCTAGAGTGGATTTTAGAAAATCGTGGGATCCTATCTAAAACTCAATTTGGATTTAGAAGAGGCATGGGAACTATGGATAGTTTAAGCAGTTTCATCACAGATATTCGCATTTCCTTTTCTAAAAGTCAGCATATGATTGGAGTGTTCTTGGATGTGGCAGCTGCATATGATAATGTTTTGCTTCCATTGCTCAGGCACAAGTTGCAACAGCTGAGCATTCCTGTGAGGCTTACTAATGTCATTTGTAGTTTATACATGACCCGATCAGTGATTGTTAAGCACCAGGGTTCCTTTTCCACCTCAAGATTAGTTTGGAAAGGACTTCCTCAAGGATCTGTATTGAGCCCATTACTTTATAATGTTTACACATTTGACCTCGATCAATCGGTGACTAGTTTCTGCCAAATATTACAATATGCTGATGACATTGTTCTTTATGCTTCTTCTGAATCCATCCAGGATGCCAGTTCGAAACTAAACACATCGCTGTCGTATTTGGGTATTTGGCTGGAGGATCACGGACTCTCTCTCGCAGTGGAGAAATGCAGTGCGGTAGTGTTTTCCCGGAAAAGATACATCCCTCAAGTATCTCTTGTCTACAACAACCAAAATATAGAAGTTAAGAATAACATAAAATTTTTAGGAATTGTATTAGATTCAAAATTAAATGGAACTCAACATCTCAATTACATTTTAAACAAATGTGAGAAAAATATAAATATTTTAAGAGCTGTTTCAGGGGTTCGCTGGGGCTCCCATCCCTTATGTCAAAAACTACTTTACAATGCCATTATTCGTAGCCATTTTGATTATGGTTCCCACCTACTTGAACCCTGTAGCAAAACTTCTTTTTCTAGTTTAGATAAATTACAATCTAAATGTCTGCGTATAATATGTGGGGCTATGAAGTCTTCTCCTATAGCAGCCATGCAGGTTGAATGCCTTGAACCCCCATTGATTTTCAGGAGACAATATTTAGCTGACCGTTTCTTCTATAATGTTTGTCACTACCCGTCCCACCCACTTCTTGCAAAATTACAGTGTTTAACTAATCTCATGCCCACATCCACTTATTGGACACATAAATCTCCTCCCTTACTAATAAATTCCTTCAACAAACTTACTAATTTAAATTGTCCTATTCACTTATCATCTAGTCACCCAATTTTTAGTGTTGATTTCTGGTCCTTGGTTCATCAGCAAAAAATTTATTTCAACATTGGTATTGACAAACAATGCAAAACTGCCAATAGCTTGTTCAATATAATAAAGCAAGAAAAATGGCCAGATTGGTATTCACTATACACAGATGCTTCCAAAATATCTTCTGGAAGTGATGTAGGATCGGCTGTATGGTTCCCAAAGTACAGAATTATTTTAAGTTTTAAACTTCCTCCAGATACTTCCATTTTTACAGCTGAAGCAATTGCGTTATTAGAGGCAGTTAAATATGTAGAAACACATTCATTAAATAAATCTATTATCTTTACAGACTCTTTAAGCTGGTTATAGGCTATTTCCAGACATCCTTTTCACTCTAAATTTAACCTTCTTCCTATTTTATCAATTAGGCAATGTCTCTTACAGTGTTCCCTTCGAGGGATTGAAGTTATATTTGCATGGATACCAAGCCACGTGGGTATTAAAGATAATGAAGTGGCCGACCGGCTTGCCAAAGATGCTTCTCATCTAGGTATTTCAACTCACTATATGCTTTATAATCATGATCTCCGTCTAAATGCCAAACCTGCAATGATAGAGAAATGGTCACAATATTGGCGACGTACGTGTCAAGTTAAGGCGAAGTATTATGGATCGTTACAACCAAATATTCCTATTAAACCTTGGTTTTTTAAATACAATCATATTGATAAACGCACAACGTCCATAATTATCAGACTCCGATTAGGACATGTCTGCTCACCTGCTTTTTTGGCCAAATTGCGCATTAGAGACCATTCTATCTGCGAATGTGGTCTGGAAGAAGGTACTCCGAATCATTTATTTTTTAACTGCCCACTATATATTTCTACTTATAATATTCTCCCCAACAGTGTTGCCCGACCCGTAAATTTAAATTATCTCTTAACTTTAGACTCTCCCATATTCATAAAAATACTTTCAAAATTTATCAATATAAATAATATATTTTTATGATTATACTCATCTTACCCATATATAAGCAGTTTACTTATTCCCAGTTTATCAATATCTTTTAAAGTTATATTTATTATTTTATTATGTTATGTTTATTTATGTATTGTTTAGAGGTAACTTCTGTATGTCTATTTAGTTTCGTTGAAATTACAACCGAACATTTTTCACTTTTGTCCTGACCTTAGTGAACTCCAACCTTGACATTGGCAGAATCATCGCGAAATTGCGTGGAAGCCATAACGCAAAAAAAAAAAAAAAAAAAAGCTGATAATTTTTAAATTCGAGTTTAGTGTTATTATTTACACCTAATAAAGGTGTAAAACAATCTATAGTATTGATTTTCTGTGTAATGTGCTAGTGCCACGATAAATATGTCGAAATCAGAATTTAAAAACGACATTGAGGGTGAGTTTAATTGAAGTGTATTTTATAGCACTTTTGCATATATTTGGTTTAAGTGTCGTTATAAATTGCTATTTAATTCAAAATGTTAGTCAAGCTGTTTGAATTGGTATTCAAATTTTAACTAGAAATTTGTATAATTCAACGTCTAAACATAATCAGTTTTATAGGTTAGAATCTTAATAATTATCTTATGTTGTACGTAAAGATCACGTATCTTAATGAGTATAGGTGGTAATAACTGTTAGGGGTATCATCTGATCTATTTTTAGCGAATGCAGTTTTTATGCCTTATTGTTATGGATAACCTCTTCACATTACTATCGGTATTACAAGTATAGTATTGTTATTTTATCTACAATACATAATTATTTTCTTTCTTCACCTTCTGTGGACAACGCAACACTTTACAAAACATGATCACAACTCTGAAGGGCCATCAACATTTATTCTATGTCTGACAGTCATTATATTGGACAGCCTCTATGCTTCAGTAAAAGTAGCGGGCTGTGAAAACAAAAGACCAAGTCAAATATATTTGTTATGGATAAAAATGTTGTGAGACCTATATCTCTTGAAGACCATTGTATTTACTGTGGGGTTAGCATTATGTGTGTGACTATTCGGTGTTATCTATATATATAATTCTACTGTATGTCACTGAACCCCTCCTAAACGGCTGGACCGATTTGAATGTTTTTTTTGTATGCGTTTGGGTGGCGCCCTGGATGGTTTAGATTCACAAATCAGCCTGACAGATGGCGCTGCAGTCGGCGTGGCGCTACTTTTACGGACAGGACGATGTCTGCCGGGCCCGCTAGTTATTTTATAAAATTCACAAGTCTTTTGTAATGGTGCAGGATTAAAGAACTTTGGTCATACAACAGCCAGCCAGAAACATTTACTTACAGTACACACAAATATTTGTCTTGGCACAAATATACAGTTTTTAAATTGCATACACACTGCACTGTGCTATGAATATTTTATAAGGAACACCTACTTTCAAGTTTAGTGTGAGTAAATACAACAAGCAACTCAAATAGAGGAGGAAGGAGATTTTAATTTTTAGAACATTAAGAATGTACAAATTCATTTGTTTACATAGCATTTCTTTTGGTATAGGACATGTAAATAGAATGTGTAGTTTTAAAAACAAATTAATTTCAGAGTATGATCTCATTTTTTTTTATTTGTATATCTATGGTAAACATACATAATTTTACACTCTTATAAACTATATATTGAAAATACATAAATCAACAAAGTTTCCACTTAAATAATGAAGAGTGTTTTTATATACTTACTGATTTCTTCTAAGCAAAAACAAACTGCATAAACCTAACATAATAATAAGTTTACAGTTTACCTATGTCATAATATTATTATTATTTAAGTTTAGTTAATGTGCGTGCATCATTACAATTCAATGACTGGAAATTATGATTCTGTTTTGAAAACATGGTATGGATGTTGAAGTTGTACTTTGCAGAATTGTATACAAAAATATCTACATAGTGTGAACTGCATCATAAGTCCGTACATAACTGACTTGTGATTATGCAGTATTTTTTTTCCTGGCACGGCAAAGTGTCTACACTGCGCCTGATGGTAAGCGCAGTGCCGTCCAGTTAGAGTATCAAGTAGCCAGACACGACTATACCTCACTACTCAACACAATCATGCTGCCCTGAAATCTGATGAGTAGCAGTGTTTTTCTTAACATAGAAAAGTTTTTTGGATGCCATATTATACTTCTTTGTATACTATGTAAATACATAACTATTGTGACAATTCTTTAGCCTTGCAAACATAATAACATAACTTAGTATTATATTGCATTGTCATTTGTTCTGCTAGCTTGTCTTGTTTCTATAAGACCAAGATTTTTTATTACATTGATGGCATAGAAAATATGTGGTTTAGTTCGACAAACAAGTAATTAAATCTGTCTGAGATGAGAACAACATGTCAGCATGGTTTTACGATAATTATCGATAGGTTTTTAGAAGTGGTAGAGCCACGCTGTATACATATTACATCTACAGCTTGAATGGGCCGGCTCGACCTGGGTAGTACCACTGTCTCACAGAAAACCAACGTAAAGTGACAGTTTACTGTCGCGTTTCGTATGGTAAGTGAGATATCCGGAGGCCCAGATTCCCCCTTCCCTTCCCTAATCCCTATTCCTGCTCTTTAAGCGCGCGCGCATACATGACATTTTCGGTATTGTGGATGTTCATGGGCGGTGGAGATCACTTAACATCAGGTGACCCACTGGCTCGTTTGTCGGACTATGCTATAAAAAAAAGGTTCTTTTTATCCTGGCACAGCAATGTGACTACACTTCACCAGATGGTAAGCGCAGTGTCGCCAATTAAAGTATCAAGTAGCGTGAGACAACTATACCGCGCTACTCGACACACTTTGCCTAAAGGATCCCTGGATCATAGGAAGGAGGGAACAATAATTGAACCATAATCAATCAAACCATGTGAACATACATTTGGCCAAAAACAACTTCACTTACAATTGCTTGTGACTTAATAAAATAGTTCTGATTTAATTAAAGACGACTGCCTTGGTGGCGTTGTTGTAATTGCGCATGCGTTACGACTACTATGCTGAGGTCTCGGGTTCGATCCCAGGTCGGGTAAAGTGATACTGGGTTTTTCTATCTATAAATTCCTCAGTATTAGTCCGGAGTCTGGAATCTGTGCCCAGTATGGCGACAGGTTCGCCCTCTATCACATTATGGGGCCGAAATTCGGCGAAAAGTGGGTGTACTGGTGACATCTCTACCTATCCCTTCGGGGATTTCAGGCGCGAGTGTATATGTGTGTGTGTGTGTGTGTATTTAATTAAACACCATTTAGGTCTGTGGTTCAGGGTTCTTACAATAAAAAGGAATTATTAGGTGTTCCTTTGCCTAAATCCTGCGTTTAGTCTATGGTTTCTAAATGTTTGGTACTCCAAAGGGTTTCTATGCAAATGCGCCTATGTGGTGTCCGAAAGCTTCATCGCTGTTTCCACTACGGCACGTGTTTAATTTCGTACCGTCGTCATAGTTTACGATCGTACGACCGTGGCGTGACCTTGACCGCCATAGCCCATGACGTCACACCAGGAAGCACATAGTCTTCAATACTGATTGACTGAATCGCGTCGCTAGATTTCATCTGGATGATTTGTATCAATTGCCTTTGACGCATTTCATTGTTGTTTATGAATGAATTGGTATTAGCTTTAAAGTGACTGAAAATTACTTAATATTTTGATATATAATATATGGCTGTTACAAGTGACCACTCAGCATAATGCTGGGTGCGGGCCAAAAAAAATTATTGGTACTACACCTATTTTCCTCAAAAAGACATGTGGCAAAGTTGTCCCTACACCTTGACCTCACAGACCTCGGCCCAAAGACTTTAATTAAACTAAAAACCCACATAAGGTCCGAAATGCGAATGCCAAGAGATGTTTGCGATTATTATTTCTGTCAAGGCACTGAAACTGGCTTTTGCCAGTTATCCATATTGGATTGGCAGACCTCACGCTTTTTTATTTACATAATAATGTGTATGTAACGTCAATTTGACAAAGAATTTAACGCAATAATGTGGCGTGACTTGGAAATTCGGAAAGTGATAACATTTAGATCACGATGGCCACATAATATTTGAAACGTGTTTTGAAATTTAAAATACTCTGAAATGTATGATGAGTATTCGATGCATTATCAGTATAGTAAGTTGAAGGTGAAATAAACTTAATACTACCTTTAGAAGTGAAAACCTAAAACTTTGGAATAACTGTGTTCTTTTCTGAAAAATCCATGAAGTAGTAACTTTTTTTTGTTTATGATTGCTTGTCAATAATTATAGAACTTCATAGATGTGCTTAACTCGAAAGTAAAATAATCTGAGCTCAATGTGCCTAAAGAAGCTATCAATAAAAAAAACATTAATTGCTCAATGAAAGTGTTTGCGTCTTTAACATCTTTATAGGAATATAATTAGTCAAACTTCCATGCTTCAGAACCCTAAACCAACCCGCTTGCTTGAAATCCTGTTAAAGATAAATGGCGACCTAGTAACCTGCGTTAAACAAGTATGAAGGATTTTTAAATATGGCATTGGATTCGTGGACGCATTAACCAACTGTAAGGGATCTGAGAAAGTGGATGGGGAATGTTTCGAAATCTTTCACCTTCCCAACCTCAATATACGAATCACGACAAAGCAGTTTCAGTTTTTCAAGAAGTTTCCAATTTGCCCAAACTAGTTATTTGGGATATTACGAACATATAAAAATAACCAAATCAATCCATCCCTTTTCAAGTGAATTGGTTACCAGAATTTAATATTTATTTATGTAGATTATATCATATTCACAAAACAGCTAGCACGCAAACAATAATAAATACAGGAAGGCAATTTAAAAGTTTTTACAAATAGAAAAACAAGAATAACATATGTAACCTTGGTAGGTAGCACACATAAATGATATAACTATTTTAATGACCTATTGAAAAAATATTTACAAGTCTATTTTATTACTGCGAAACACCAGTAATTGGTATGGAAGAAATCTGGATCTTTACGCACAGATTGTAATAAGTAGCAAAGACTAATGACACTCTGAACTCGAATAATTTAGCAGGTTAAAGAAACTATATTATATCCTAGATGAATCGGAGATGTTTTCTAATTCTAATCTATAGTTATATATTATATAGTATAGTTTGCATATTTTTTATTTAAGTACCAGTAAATAGTCCAAAGTACATTTATCAGGAAAACAACGGCTGGTATTGTTTGTTTCTGTTGCACATCCTTTGTATAGTGCAATTACTTCACGTGAGTAATTTGAGAAATTATATTTGTCATGATATGTTTAATTTGCTTCTATGAACAAAGACAAGTTATTGTAAACAAACCACTTGAGAACTATTTAATACAAAGATCTTGTGCAATTCAATATGCGCAGAATATTCCTCTTCAAAAATGCGTCAATGGATGTTATTTTGATATAGATAGCTAAGAAGTAAAATTAAACTATCAGATTTTAGGCTGGTACCTTTCAATAGAATTTAATCCTTAGAAATACTTTCGTGGACGTTCATCATTAAATTAATCTACTTCTAAATCGTTTAAAATTGAAAAGGTCCCACAAAATGTAATAGAGCATTGAGAACACGTGGAATTGTACCACGCCTATATTAGAAATAGGTTAGTCAGAGCAAATTCCAAACTTCAAAACAAACTTGCACTTGAAACGGAGATTTACAGCAAATGCTCAAAGTCCAAGGCAGATAGACAGTAAACGCCCACGGCATCGAACTGTGACGGTACGCTTTTTGTAAGCGGTTGTATGGGGGCGTGTCGTACTGACGTCATCTCGAAGGTCAAGGTCGCAAAACACGAAGTATGCGTTTATTGACTGGCATTTGAAGTTCAGAATCGCTTGGGGATTTTCGTGAAATAGTCCTGTGTTTCCTGTTTGTTCTTTGGAATTCTTTGTGTGATTTTATAGTACCATGAAATGCCAGATACAAAATTAGCTTTGGATTTTGCAAACAGTGTTGCAACAAACAAGCGCCTGTATGTTCCAACCGAACCGACGTCAGTTATATCTTAAGATATCGTAAATATGAGGGATTTTTAAGAAATTGCCACTACGTTGGGTTATAAATAACTAGTCATACGTAATTTGTTATAAATTAAATTGCATGAATGAGTTTGTGCAAAGCATGTCATCTTGTGACCCAAATATTTGTTTTCATGATTCGTTGTGATATTTGTGTCAAGGGCCCACTGTTTCCGTAATAATACGTAGTTTCAATAATGTAACGTGAAACACTTAAAGCGACCTTTGTAAAATGCCAATGATCATCATAATTTGAAGTGGTAGTGTCGTACTACATATTTCGTCTACACCATAGATTTTGGCTATAGTCTACACTCTACAATATCTGTTGTCTACGGCGGAACAGGCCGGCACGATCATATTAGTACCTCGGTATTATAGGAAGCTGACTGAAATAATAGCTAGCTGTTTCGTCTCTTACATTGTCTCCATTTTTTCCCTTACAATGTTAATAGGCGGTGAAGATCACTCAGGTGACCCACTCGCTAGTTTGCCGACCTCTACTATTAAAATAATATGCATTAATTTTCCGTTAACAGTTTGTATGGTATAACGTTCACTTTATAACGTCATCTCAATATTCTTTCACTTGCTCTCCTTATCCTTTGTCTTATTTTTACTACACTTGCTTTCCTTATACTTTATCCTATTTTTATTAAGCCTTGCCTCATTTCATCGATTTTAAATCCTCGTTAAAAATCGTTAAAAGCACTGGGTTTCAACGAATTTAACGAGTACGTGGTCTTTCCTCGTCGTGGTCTTTACTCTTTTCCTTTGTGCCATAATTTATCTGATCAGTAAAATTGAAATCAAACTGGAATCACTATAACACTTCTGTTTGTTATTGATGCTGGAACCGACGTCAAAGAATCACATGTCTGCTTACGTACGAACGGAGAGCGCAAATACAATTTCAATCTATTTTCAAGCTTATCTCGTGGACTAGGAAATCTAAATACTGAATAACAAGTTTTTATATACAATATTTTGCTATCCCATAGAAAGCGTGCATTTTTCCGGGATAAAGTAGATGTCATTTTCTGATCCTTGAACTGTCACTATGCAAAATAACATGTCGATACCTTTCTCTGTGAAAAACTAAACTATCTCACGGGAACTGTAAATTTTTTCGGGATAAAAAGTAGCTTATGTGCTATTCCAGGCTATAATCTATCTCTGTGCAAAATTTCAATCAGATCCGTTTAGCCGTTCTGGCTTGATTGAGCAACAAACATCCATCGATGCAATCATTCGCATTTAAAATAGTAGTAAGATAATGTAGTGGTAGTGTCTGCTGACTTAATTTAATGCGTAAAAACAGCTAAACGTATTTCAATGCAGATTTCAATATTCTTTCAAGCAAAACTTCAATCGTATATTATTTATTCCAGAAAATAATTATCAAGGATTCGAGAGCTCCTGTATAATGTAACAAATTTTTCCATACTCTTGTAATAAACTCAAGACTCATCAGTTACAACGTATTGTGTTTAAACTATGAATGTCTTGTACTAGGTTTTTTTTTGAGAAATTTAGTTTATCACGTCATTTACTTATTACGACTAAAGTAATAACTTGTAAAGACGTTTAAATTAATTTATATAAAGTTTAAATTAATTTAACCCGTTTAAGCAATCAAATTAAAGGTCTAGTATTTAATGCACTTTCATCTTTTTTTTTTACTATAAATTGGTTTGACCACTATCTCGCCTCATGGTAAGTGATGATGATCTATCTATATATACATATATATATATAATTATTTGTCCTAACTGACTGATTCATCAACGCAGAGCCTAAACTACTGGGGCTACAAACTTGAGATTTTGGCAGTTGATGCCCTTTATGTCGTAAACCTCCACTAAGAAAAGATTTTCGAAAGTTTAATTACCATAATTTTCTACCGAAAGTTTAATTATGTTGGAACGGTGTTAAATATTGTCACAAATTCCTACACTTGTTATTAATAATATTTTTTCAGTTTATTTTAAATATTTTGTAATTTGCTTTAATCGATATTTCATACATGCAGAATGTTTGCATAACCTTGAACACGTACGTAAGCTGTACGTAAAGGTAAAAAAAAACAAATAGTGGCTATCTTGAAAGTAAAAGTATTACGGAAATATTTCCAATACCGTCTTTACCACAAGGGCACACAGAGCCCGAACCCACCCTATCACGGGGTCTTCGAAAGGTCGTATTCGCTTACATAACATTTTTTTTCTATTTTAGATAGATCCCGGTAAAATATTGAGAGTAAATATAACATTCAGTTTCTTAGCTTTCCAAAATGGACCTAAATTTGTTAAGGTCCCGGCACGTCCAGAGACGCTATTTCTGCGTTATGATCTTCGATCAACAATACAACTAGATAACGGGTCACATAGAAACTCAAAGCTAAAATCTGTCCGCGTGAATACACACACACTATTACACACGCGCTATTACACATCTATATTTTTTTACTAACGAACTGAGATAAAAGTTTTAAAACCGTTTTAAGTTTAAAGTAATCGCAACCATAGTACCTAGTAATAAAGTTACAAATCTTTAAAATATTATCTTATACTTACGATAATTCATCGCAAAACAATAAACTACATAGAAATGAAAATACATAGGTTAAATAACATTTATTGTGAAATCAACCTAAGATGGCAAAAAATAAAGTGCTTTTTTCTGTAATTGTCTTGCGAGTTACGTCGTTTTGTTTCGTTTCTATTTGCTTCTTTGAATTTTACTACAGGAGGTATGGAGCCGCATTGAACTCTAAAATAACATTTTAAGTACTTGTGTACGTCAAATATTTACTAAGTTTATTTTGTTTGTTGCATCTATGTTTGTTAATATACATTTATTTTTGCTAGAAGTGAAACGTAAAGAGAATGTAAGTACGCTTGTTGTTTTTTAAAGCTATGTAATTTCAGTGGCTGGCCAAAGTGTCTATCGCTGGATGTCACAATTAAAAATATCACAAAATTTCACATCTTTATAATCATTTTTACGATCTTATCATCTCTTAATCATAATAAAAGTACAGTTCAGTGCAATTAACAAACCAAAAATCTAAATGTTTAGTAACAATTCAACAATGAAGATTTTTACATTCTGCGTACCTTAATTAATTTCCTTTAAATAGGTTGAGTTTGTTGTATAATTGCCGTTTTGATTTGTTTTTTATATCTCCCGTTTCTTTTTTAAATATATTTTTTTTTATTTTTTTATTCTGGCGCGGCAAAGTGACCACACTGCACCTGATGGTAAGCGCAGTGCCGTCCAGATAGAGTATCAAGTAGCGAGAGACAGTCTATCCCCCGCTACTCAACACAATCATGCCGGCCTGCTGTTTAGCTTCTTCACATTACGCCTAAAGGACCCAGGATCATAGATCACATATATAATGTAACCTTACGTTAGTAAATGTTTCGACTACTGATTTGAGTAAAGTAATTTCGTGATTGTGTTCTTCTCCCCCAGAAACACATTTTTGTCAATATATAATTTTAAAACTATTGTACACATAAAGTTGCTATCATACTTTTTGTGTAAAGATTTACCTCCACTCACGCGAATAAAATTTCTAATCACGCTTTCAGTTTTCATGCAGATATTAAATACATCGGTAGAGGCATAGAATAATCCTCCCATGTCTCTTAAGTCTATTAATTTGTTAAAGAATTATTTTTCTGTTGCACACAAGTTATTTATACACTGGTCACACTTCAGTTTTTTTACCAATTTACTGACAACAAATCCCGAAATATATCCTACTATTTGCGGCATAACACTAGAAGATGGACTTTCATCTAATGTAGAAGAAATTTTATTGCAATTTGTTTGATATTTTTGAAAGTAAATAACTAATGAGAGTCCGACAAACAGACACAAAAGTAAGATAATAAATTTTGAAGTTCTGCTAACAAGATATAAAAAAAATTACAATACAAATCTACTCCAAGCATCTACTGTTCTGTTGAACAAAACTAGCACGTGTATTGGCTGACCTTGGCCATCCATTCTTAGCGATGTAATTGCAATGGTTTAAAATCGGTAATTTTGTTCAAAATTTGATAATAATTGTTAGTATGAAGCTTAAAATATAACTTATTCTAGATGTACTTACCGAAAGTAAGACACTCCGGCTGATAAATTGTTTTTTCGGGCATTATTTTTGCAATTTTTGAACACACACTGCGGCATTGTGAAACGTGTTCACGTTGGCTCTGTTTGGAAAGAACTAAACAACAATAAGAGCTCACTTCGAAAGTGAGCTGTTATTTGCCGAGACGTTTTTGGTGCGCCGACCCGATATCTAGTTGTATTGTTGATCGAAGGTTATGATGTTCAACTCTTCGTAATACAGAAGTGCCATCTACAATTTAAACTTTATATATAAATTGATAGAACTCCTTGCAATTCTCAGCGGTTGTTTTTGGATCGGAATATAGCGGTCCAAGCTTAATCCTGCATACTTAAGCGCACTTTGCTACTTGAACATCTTACACTTTCCTTATAATAGTTTTGTGTATCCGAAATTCACACACATAGTTCTGATGACATTCTAGTTTTATCATCGGTAACAGAAACTACGAAGGGAGTAAATGGGTTTATGATGGGTCGGCAACGCGCATGTGATGCTCCTGGTGTTGCAAGCGTCCATAGGCTATGGTAACCGCTTACCATCAGGCGGCCCGTTAGCATGTTTGCCACCATCGTGGTATTAAAATAAACGAGGGGCTTACAAATCCCACAACCGACACCCGGAATAGACATTTGTGGATCACATTTATCAAAAAAATGAATCATTTATGAGCACCGAAGTCCTATTGTTCGTTTCAGAATTTTTGCTATTTTCATCACATGTTTTTATCACGTGACTTGGATATATATGTTTGTCGTCTTATTTAATATTGAATAAATTAGCATATGTTATGACATCAACCGAGGGTAAAGTTTACATAATGGCTTCTGATGTTTCCGCATTTATATTTGCAAATATGTAGTTTCAATAATACATTATCTATTTTATAAAATAATCTTCAAGTATTTTTATACGTTTCTATATCTTAATTATAGGATAAAAAAACAATATCAACATATTATATAACTGAGCAATCACACTAAAACAGACTATTCATAATATATTCGCTACGGCCATGAAAACCCTGCTTCTAAATATGTAAAGTAACACGGAAACCATATTTAGAAACGATGTTAACATAAGAAATAATATGCCGGAGTATCAAAAATGATTTATAATGTACAGAGACCTAACATGAAGCTAGTATAATCTAAAACAGTTTATTTATGATTCTGTTTTAATCTCATCTCATTGATGCTCTAACTGGATGAAACTGCCCTTACCATCAGGTGCAGGGTGGTCACTTTCCTGTGCCAATATAAAAAAGTACTCCGTGTATGCTTAGCATTCTGCTACCAAGCAGTCATTCTTTCAGATGTACAGATGTTTTTTGGGTGTGAGAATTCACTCACCAGCAGGAGACACTCATAATTTTATCAGCCTTATGTATAAAAACATTACTTTTTCATCAACCCTCCCTAGAATCTACAAATAACAAGTTACTCACACAGAAATACCCGTTCATAACCAATACATCGCGCGTCCATAAATTATCTTCGTCCTTAACAATCAATAAGTGCCTAAACGATACAAATTGTCTTGTTTACCTATCAATTGCGATGCACGATTATCGTAATTTGTTTGTTGGCGCGTCACTGAACTTGATACGCAAATGACTGTTAATGGGATGATCATCTTACTTCCGTTTCAAATTTTAGTTGTCCAAATGCACCATTATTGTATCAACTATGACTGCATTTTCCTATATTTCATTTGAATGTTATGTTAACATTGTGGTTAGGCAAACCAGTGTTTATAACACTGGTTTGCCTAACACTGTTCTCTGGGTTGCCCTAGTAATGAGCTGGGGTTAACTCGTAGTCCTCGCTGCCCTAATGAAGGTTGCTAGATTTCACACACCTTCGATATTGTCGAAAAAGAAAATATATTGATTAAGTCCCACATACATTTTTTTAATTTTTTGAATGATCTATATCTGTCTTGTCTGTAAGTTTAACAGTATTTATCGTCTAAATCTCAAGTGTATTAGATCTGAGATGTTGTAAATTGAAGTGGGATCATTCATTATTTACTTTGAGAGCAATATCCTTTAAACATGGTACAATGGTCTAGCTCTTGAGTATTTTGCTGTTTTCACTAAGTAAATTAGATGAAAGTAGTATAATAAATTAGTCTGCCGTCTGTCAATAGACCACTTATAAATTAAAAATAAACTAAATCATTTTCCAACCAGGTTCCACCACTATATTAGACGATACTATTACACATGACTTTATGTGCTTATACGTTCTTAGACCATTCATCAGATTACGATGGAACTTTGAGCAGTAGTAAGCAGCACACATGCCGTGAAAGTTTCTGGAAAATTACTGATTGCACTTAAATGTTGTATGGCAGAGTGCTCAAGGATACCGATAATCTTAATGATCCAGATAAAGCTGAAGTAAAAAAAGTAGTCCATAAAAATGAAATAGAAAGGGTAAATAACCTAGAAAATTTTAATCTGAACACAAGCCTAAGCTAGCCTGTTATAAAAGAAGAAACTGACTGACATATCAACGCACAGCCTAAACGGCTTGGGTTAGAGACTTTAAATTTTAACAGTAGGTACCTTTTATGACGTAGGCATCCACTAAGAAAGGGTTTTTGGAAATACCACCCCTAAAGGGGTACAGTGGGGGATGAAAGTTTGTATGGAAATCCGTAATTTTTGCAGTTAAACGCAAGAAAATTGGTATTTTGTATTGTATACTTTTTCTCCCAAACATGACCTCCACGCGGGCAGCTGCGAGCAACAGCTAGTACTATATAAGTTAGTTGCGGAAAAAATTACCATGGAATAGATATTGTTAGTTATTTGTAGTTTGCATGCAAAATATTTTATGACAGAACATACTTGTATTATACGCCTGTAATCCCCGAAGGGTTGGGCATCGGTGTAACCAGTACACCAACATATAACCAAGCTTATTACTGTCCCTTGATGTGATGGCGAGCCCATCGCCATACCGAGCATAATTCCAAACACCGGGCGGATCCTGAGTATTTCGTGATAGTAAAATCAAATATCACTTTTACCCGAGGTTCGCAAACTCGTATTTTTGCCGCACCATCAAGCTGTGGAACAGTTTGCCAGCTACCGTGTTCCGTCCCTCCTATGATCCTGGGTCCTTTAGGCATAGTCTGAAGAAGCTAAACAGCAGGCCGGCATGATTGTGTTAAGTAGCGAGGGATAGACTGTCTCTTGCTACTTGATACTCTATCTAGACAGCACTGCGCTTACCATCAGGTGCAGTGTCGTCACGTTGCCGCGCCAGAATAAAAAAAATGGTATTTTGTATTGTATATTGAGTTTATATACAATACAAAATACCAATATTCATGCGTTTAACTTAAAAATGTCAGATTTTCATACAAACTTTCATTCCCTATTTTACCCCCTTAGGGGCGGAATTTCCAAAAATCCTGAAACATATATTTTTTATTTTTAACTAAATTGACAAATACAAAATTTCATGAATTTAACTTCAAAAATGACGGATTTTCATACAAATTTTCATCCCCTATTTTACCCCCTTAGGGGTGGTATTTCCAAAAACCCTTCCTTAGTGGATGCCTACGTGATAAAAGGTACCTACTGTCAAAATTTCAAGTCTCTAACCCCAGCCGTTGAGGCTGTGCGTTGATCGATCAGTCAGTTTCTTCTTTTATATATACAGATATCAGAAGACAAAGTTAGTAATAAATTCAGCAAACATTGCTTCTTATTGATATAAATATAAGGGTGTTAATACATTGGACCTTTTTGATTAGTATTATCATTCTCATGGTATTTGTGACTTCCTGCCGCAATCAGAGCTTCCTTAAATTTTCCTTAAAAATTAATTGATTTCGACGACATGATTACAAAACATCGACATTTCGTTACTTTTTTTTAACCTGGCACGGTAAAGTGACTACACTGCACCTGATGTTAAGAGCAGTGCCGTCCAGTTAGAGTATCGAGTAGCGATAGACAATCTATCCTCTGCTACTCAACACAACCATGGCGACCTGCTTCTTCACACTACGCCATGGGCAAGACACACTTGTGTGTGCCACTATGTCGGGTTTTACACCCTGTGTACGGTGGTTGCTATCCGGGCGGATATGAATTTCCTACCACCAGCAATAGATACATTCTGTAGATTTGATATGCATACTATACTATTAAACTTTCTGGAAGAAATTATCTGATACCGAAAATCGAATCTAAATCCGACAAAAACTAGTACACATACAGACAAAGTAACGAATTATTTTATACTGTTTAGTGATTGTGGATTCAGTATTTGCTGTAAGATATGTGTAAATACTAACTGTATTTACTTTATTTAATGAACAAGTAATATCAACAGTGGACTTGTTTGCTGAAACATTATCCTCATACAATAGGATTTCTGTGAGATATTACAAGGAAAATTATGAGTATATTTAAAAAACCAAAAGGTAAAATATATCAATAAATACACCAAACAGGCAACACACATATGTTTTATGTTTATTAATGATAATATTTTAATAATATTCACCATGAAGAATAAAATAAAACGGTTTCCTAAAAACAGTTAACTAGACTATTAAGATTGTCAATTTACTACTCGTTAATTTGTTACCTGTATGATTCAGTTAATTATATCGTTACCGGTTGCTTGCAGTCTTACTATATCTCTTGACGGTACATACCTGAAACAATTGACAGCAATACTTTAATATAAATTTCTTCTATAAAATACAACTTTCGATAAGTCTTTAAAATGATTTTGCTAATAATTCTGGGGGGAAAGGTTTTTTTTCGAAAGTTTTACAGCCTTTGTGGTCACGGGACGGACACGGACCATGAAGGCTGTAAAGTTTTCGAAACGTCGGGACTAAAAAAGTTAAATAAACCGCGATAGAATCCGTAAAATTTGTTTATTTCAATGTATGATATTCGCGTAAACATGAAAAACCAAAGGGAAGGGATTCACAAAATAGATATACTATACATTAATATCTGTTGAAGTAAAAAGGGAAAATGTTAGTTTAGAAACATATGGTAAGATTTACTTATGTCTTCACAACGGTGTATGTCCAATTGTGGTTACATTTGTGTGTTGATGTAAAATAAATTTTACGGATTTTATAGCGGTTAATATAACTTATTTAGTCTCGACGTTTCGATAACTGCACAACCTAAGTTACGGGGCAGACTGGAAATCTGTAAATAAGTTTTATTTCAATGTGTAATATGTAAACATAATAATGCAACATTTGTGTGGTTGACAGTTAAACTTCAGTCCATACAATATGGAATTTGACTATCCATGGGGCTTGCTACACGCTTTCCAATTTTTCTACGCTGTTCACAAACTTACAAAGGGAACACCTATGCGACGGCATACGTGTGATGCGTACTGGCGCTACCAGCATGCCTGACACGTCTGCTGTAGAAGTAACACCGACAAAACAGTATATGGGCGTCGTATCCCTAATTTAGATTACAGACCTAGTGTGTTGCACCGCATGCTTGTATAGATTTTTGTTAAACACACGTGTAGTGTAGGCTCCCATATACAATGTGCATCTAAAACAGTAGGGTTACTCTTGACACTCGATTCCAATTTAAAATTGGGATTGGGTTCGAAAACTGCACAATTGGCACTCTTAAATGCAACACCAGCCCACGATTTAACTGAATACGGCGGAATTTTAGAAACTAAATGAAATAGAGTATTTACGATCGCTAGTTCGTAAATATTCTATTTCATTTAGTTGAGTGAGTTAGAGTTCCAATATCTTCTAGATCGGAATTTAAACTGCATTGAGTTCGAGATTGGAATTGATTTCAAGAGTAGGCCTAAAGGAGGTGAGTTGCAGTCATTAGCTCGCCTAAATTTACTCATCCCCCACTCTTTGTGTTCATTATCACTTTTGTTAAGCCATTTTTTTAAATCGCACAAATAAGGCTGTTAAAATTAATTATGCAGCCATTAGCGTAATTTACATACACACGTGTACGACCGTGCAATAACAAACAGATGTTCGTATATGGGTACAAATGGTGATAAGTTCTCTAAAACTACTGCACTTGAATATAGTAAGTGAAATTCAAAATTGGAAGCTGCTTAAGATATAAATGGTCTAGCCACAGCACAGACAGGTGGTCCCTCAAAAAACGTACATAGTGTAACGTTGTAACAAACCCTATTAGATCAGATAGCTGCGTTCGTATTTCCGAGATTTACTGAGATGCATACCTTTAACAGTAGTTCTGTATCAATATTGGAAACAAATGTAGCTTTAAGCCATCATTGAGTGTGTCGTGTTCCGGGATCGACCAGTGTACATCCAGTTTTTGGCGGGGGTCTAGAGTTGGTGTACGATGTTTGGCCATTTTGCGGCCTTCTAAGTACTCTGACACTAGACCCTCGACTTCTTCTTCCCCTTCTGCCCATGACGTAGTGTGAAGAACCAGGCCGGCATGGTTGTCTTGAGTAGCGGAATACATTGTCTCTCACTACTCGATACTCTTATTGGACGGCACTGCGCTTCTGGTGCAGTGTGGTCACTTTGCCGTGCCAGGATAAAAAAAAACAACGGTTGTAGAATATCAATTTGAAACCACTCATGCGTAGATACCTCAAATAGTCTTTTATTACCCATATGAATAATGTACAACTCAAGGACATTTCATGAACAACACAGGTTGCCAGATCTCTTCCGTATTTTAAGAATATTGTGTCATTATATCATCGCTTGTCTTTATCAAGGCCTACTACGGAGTCTGATTAAAAACTCAGACGACCACCAAATAGCACGCGTTAATCGCGTTTTGTACGCGTTGACATAAATAATTCGATGGAACAAATTGCCCGTGTGGAGCACTTTATGTATTTAATATCAAGTTAGTGAGATTTTAGTTCTACGCGCAATAGAGCGTATTACGTTGCGTATATCGTTCATTGATAAGATTCCTAACGTGGAAATCCGCCAAAGAACGAAAGTTCGTTGTTGGCAAACGTGTTTCCCATTTGAAGTGACAATGAGCAAGACATTTATCCAGAATAAATAATCAGTAGACAAAGGCTGCAGTCGAGTGGTGTCCACGTTAAGTTGCGAGAACATAAGACAATAATGATGATGATCACCACCATCATGGTGATCACCAGCCTGATAGTCAGATATCGTACCTGGAGGGTTACTCTTGAAACCCGAAGACACACTTGGAATTGAAACTGTATCGAGTTCGAGATTCGAATTGATGGAAAGAGTAGGCCTACTGGAAAGTCTTGGATGAGAGTGGTCTAAGTTTGCGATAAATAGAAAAATCGTGGGAGGCCTATACTCAGTAGCGGGTAAATGTGGGCTAAAAATGATGATGATGATTTTAGGGGGTCGAAGTAAGATTACTGCCCGTTTGAGCTAAAGTTGCTAAGGCAGAACCGATCTAGAAAATCATAGTCTCCTAAATGTCAAGTTTATATTATTTATATCCATTTAGGTAACTGATTATGGTGACAATGTTTATAAGTAGTTAGTGCTTTCTAGAAACAAACAGATTATCGTTTTCAAAGTTTAGTGCGGTTCAGAACATACTAGCTTTTCTTAACAATTCTGCATCAGAAGAGTAGACATAATGATGATTTATTCTGTGATTTAAGTTTATTCACTTTTGTGTTGATTAATGTTCGATATAGGCGGATTCATGAGCTGCAGGCATTTAGGAATCGAAATTCGTTGACAGCATAATAGTTTTGTGAATTGTTATGCCTCACAAATTATAAGTTTGAGTTGACACCTATTAACACATTTCGTAGATTTTTTTATTCATGCCAGATTAAAGATTGGATCTGACGTTAATTTTATTTATTTCATGAGTTATAGATGTAAATAAGGGACTTGCTTAATTCTTAACTCCTATCTGTCTGATAGTCTGATCTCCATACTTTAAATATTTACATGGTAATTTTTCCATTAAGTGAAAGCATTTATATGAGCACTTTCAACGTCAAATTGCGTTATAAATTATGTGAACACACAAAACATGGAACCAGACTAGTTTTTATCTCAACAGGAAGAGCTGATTGGTGCATCGTGCTATGTACTGATACTGGGAGTCTTGATAAAACGCTTTGAATGGGGCAACCATACATATGTATGATGATTTAACTTGATATAATAGCTGTGAAAATTGGTTGAATACTTATATAAATTCAGAATGTCATAAGGGCCATGTGATAGTTGAGGAAATTAATCAGAATATGGAATTTACGAAAGGCTACGGTATAAGAACAAGTAAATAAATTTAAATTTTAACTTTGGAAACCTCAAAATGTATTAGATAAGAGGGAGCACATGTTACAAAAGATGTCATAAGGACGCATAATTGTGGACCCCTTTCTTGTTGAAATATGTATTTGCCGCTGTTGATGTTCCTTAATAAAAAAATTAAAGAAAGAAAAAAGTATCTGTTTGTCAGTGACCTTAATTTAAAATGTATTAATTAATTTACGTGGCATTCCACGTGGATACCGGTAACATTTCAGTCACACAGTATCGGTGGGAGCTCACATATTGCAACAGAAATAAATCGGAAGATCGCGTGTGCATTTTCATATTTGAATTGGTTTATTTTGATCTCACGCTGAGTTAAAGAGTGCGTGTGATGCAATTGCTATAGCGCTCTCGTCCGTATTACATTTTTAATAAACTATTAACATTGCTTCAATGACAAAGCGGTCACCAACCCATTAACAGTATTTCAGAACTATGAATTGTAATCTACTGCCTAGAAGTGCGTTCTTCACTCCGATTCATAGGATGTTAAGTCTCTAATGCCCATTTTTACTGGCTGCAATGTTTTCAAACGGAAACACAACTATGCTTGTACACAGCATGCCGGTCGATTTGTAAAGAAATAGCATAGAATATACAAAGCCCTGGTACCCTGAATGTCACATACGAAAAACCTACGATCTAGTAAAAATGTATTTATAGAAAAACTATTTGTTTGGATTTATATAGCCGTATTTAACATCGAAGAAGAAAATCGGCGCAATGAGCATGTACTCGTTAGATTTCAGCCTATCCCTTCTGGAATATATCTTCAACGGGTTTAATATTCTCTTATAGACTATAACGCAAAAGAAAAGAAAGCATCCGAGACTTATAATAGACTATTATATTTATAGAAAGAAAAGTATCATCTAAATGTGAAATCCTTGAAAATTGGGAATATACGTATTAATTGTACCTTTCAATCGTAACACATATTGTTTACATGAGTCTGAATCTAGGGCATGCGTTGTTTACTCCCCAAACGTTGCGATGTAAGTGCGCAAGTAGTTCAGACTTCCATTTGTATAATCAGAATTATATTTTAGTTTCGAAATAATGGATAGCTTACACAGGTTAACCTCATGAAGCTTGTATCAAGTGGATAAACCAGTAAACCTTTATAAATACAATTGGCAATCGCCTCGCCGGTGGATCTGTTGGCGCCATCGGTCCCGAAATAACCGGCAAAATCAAGGTTACCCAATATATTTAACCCTACGTAAGATCCACCGCAGTTTCCTCTTACTTTTTGATTTTGTATTATAATATCCAAACATTCCGTTTGTTTTATTCACTGTTCTTGAATATATGGAGTCCTTGGGACTTTTAGTGTTGCTAAGAAGAATATTTTTACCTCCTAACGCAATTAGGGATTGGTTTCATCCTGTGTCTGTGTATGTCTGTTTTTCTTTGGCGTGGTAGTTTTTACATCAATCAACTTTTAAAGGGATTTTATTCAAGTAACTAAAGCTTTGTTTTACTTCAAAAGTGAAGTATTTACCAATGATGTGACCTATATACCTACATCTAAGGAATCCAACCGGTAAGAATTATATCGAAAAGATTATTCCGGGTCAGTAACAAAACACACACACACTTTATAATTCTGATGTAACCTTTGCAAAAATTTAGTCAGGAATACGGAGTCTGTCACTGTCAGCAGCAGCCGGTGAGGAAAAACTGTCTTTAATAATTTATGAATGAGGGACGTATGACAAATAGCTTCAGCCGTATCAAGGTTACCTTTGATGTCCTTCTTCCTCCTTTCTTCGTCTAAAACGATATTGTACAGGATCAAGCCATGTATCTTGTATATAATGTAAATAGTTATAATTAGTTATTATTATTATCGTATTTTGTGTAAACTATTAGCGAACATCAAGGTGCGACATTTTGCGGCTGAGCGCGGATTGGCCGAATCATCGCGGCCGTCACCTCGCCGCCCGCACACCTCTGCATCAAGGCTCCCCGGCGACATCCGCGGCGTCCGGCGCGCGCTCTGATTGGCCGAGCGCGCACTCGTCCCATGGCTGACCACGAGCTGCGCGAGCGCGCCCGAGACGCCCGGAAACGAAATAAAAGAAACGCCCCGGGCCACCGAAAATCAGTTCGCTCCGAGATCGCTCCAGCAACAAGAAGAAAAGTCAAGCAAGAAAAACGGGAATATTGGAAGAACGGGAAGACTGAAGAACGGGAACCCTGGACTCCTGAAGAAAGAACAACGGGACTGCAAGGCGTCATATAGTATATTTTTGACGTCAAAAGTATTGTAACCTGGTCCGATCAATATACTGCTACTTTATCGATCTGGTCATTGAGTTTCTTCTCCACGCAATCCCAGCATCCCCCACATCGTCTTGGTCCTTCGAGCCGGATCTACGTGGAGAAAGATGCCAGTGACTAGATCGGTAGGGCGCAGAACTGCTTCGGCGACGGTGACGACGGACACCACGACTGAGGTCACGGGTACTTCCGGTACCACGACCGAGGTTACTGGTACGTCCGGCACTACGACTGAGGCCACCGGTACCACGGACACCTCCGGTACCGCTACCGCCACCGCGACCGCCACGGAACGCTCAACGGCGGTATTAAGAACACCACCCGCCTCAAGACCTGCGCCGGAAGATCAAAAAAGCATCGTCGCAGAACACCGCAAATCACCAAGCCGAAGTCAAGCCCGTTCAACAAGGAGCAAGAATCCCTCAAGAACACGCCGCTTGGCACAAGCTAAGGCCGAACTCGTCCAGTTGAAGATCGAGCTAGCCGCCGCCCGCATTGCCGAAATAGAAGCGGAATCGGATGAAGACGACATGAGCTCTGTTGTCACCGAGGCTGAACAGGAACAGCGCGTACACAGCTGGCTAGAGAACAGCCGGTTACTCGCCATAGACAGCCAGCCTCACCAAGCAACAGAGGCGCATATAGTTACACAGCCGCCGGCCGAACCTGCTGCCCCAGCGATCACTGCCGCATCCTGGGACACACCGGCGTCTGCACCGGCGGGAGTCACTGCCGCACCCCCGCCATTATTGCGTCTCTCTGCAATCGAACCGTCAACGTCTCATTCTCATCCTCATCCACAGCCAGCAACGTCAACAGAGGGACCGCCCACCGCACTTCCAGTACACACTACGGGAGCTGAACCACCAGGAAACATTGCAGCCTGGGAATCGAACCTCGGACCTGCGCAGCCGCCTACGCCAGTGATCACAGCCGCATCCTGGCGACCGAACCTCGGGACTGCGCAGCCGCCTCCGCCAGTGAACACCGCCGTGTCCTGGCAATCGAACATCGGGTTTGCACCGCCACCTCCGCCAGTGATCACCGCCGCATCCTGGCAACCGAACTTTGGGGCAGCGCAACCACAACAGGTAAACCATCCGACTGAAGATGGAGCCGTCACCGTCCGGCAGTCGCGGACGGATTTGCTAGAACTCGCGTCAGCCATCACCAGCGCAGTCCAAGCTGCGCAACATCGTCAACCGTTGAAGTATACAGAACTTCCCAGCTTCAACGGGGCTCATCAAGATTGGCTGACATATCGCGCCGCCTACCTCGAGACAACGCACCACTTCACTAGCATAGAAAACATGTCCCGCTTACGCAGAAGCCTTCGAGGGACAGCGAAGGAAGCAGTGCAAGGATTGCTGATCACGAACGCGGACCCGAACAATGTCATGAAGACACTAGAGATGCGGTTTGGACGTCCCGACTCCATAGCCATGGCGGAGATTGACCGCCTCAGAACCTTACCGCGTCTCACCGAATCGCCGCGGGAACTCTGCACCTTCGCCACAAAGGTAGAAAATACAATAGGCACTTTACAGGCACTCAACTGCATCTTCTACCTATACAACCCCGAAGTAACTAAGAACATGACAGAGAAGCTGACGCCAACCCTCAAGAGGCAGTGGTACGAATTCGCCGCCACACAGCCAAAGGAAGAACCAGATCTGCTGAAATTCGGTCGGTTCATACAGCGGGAAGCGGAAATGTGTAGTCCGTTCGCCCAACCCGAACCTATTACCGAACGAAGTCTCAGCAAAACGAACACGGAGGGCCAACGCCGACAACGAGTACACACCGTCAGCGAAAATTACAAGTCAAACTGTGGCCTCTGTAGTCAACAGGGTCACAGCATCGTAGAATGTACGCGTTTCAAGGATGCGAGTACGGACGCGAGATGGGATATCGCAAAGAAACACCGCTTATGTTTCAGATGCCTGCGTTTCAGATCGAAACAACATAGCTGCAAGCCTAAGAAGTGCGAAACCGACGGATGCATTCATCTTCACCACAAACTCCTTCACTCGGTTAAGAAACAAATCAAGAAGGAAGAGAACCCCGAACCAAAGGAAGATGAACATGTCAACTCAGCGTGGACGCCCAAGGTCTCATTCCTCAAGATCGTACCGGTACACATTTCTGGACCGGCGGGAGCTGCGGATACCTTAGCTCTTCTGGACGACGGATCGACCGTCACTCTCATCGACGAAGAGTTGGCGAAGAAAATAGGAGCCGACGGTCCAGACGAACCTCTCCACATCATCACGTACAACGGGGAATCCGGAAGCGACCTACACTCACGCCGAGTTAACTTCCAGATTAGAGGGGCTAATCGACATCAAGATCGGATCCAGGCACGCACCGTCAACGACCTCAAGCTAGCAGCCCAACGCGTCCCGAAAGAAGCCATTGAAGAGTGTGAACACCTGAAGAGTATCCTGGCAGAAATACAACCGAGCGAGGCGGCACCGAAGATATTAATAGGCCAAGATAATTGGCACCTCCTCCTCGCTACGGACGTACGTACGGGCAGGAGAAACCAACCTGTTGCGTCATTGACGCCGCTTGGTTGGGTAGTTCACGGGGGTCACACTCGTACGCTGGGTCACAGGGTCAATTTCGTGAAGCATATCACGACAGATGACCATCTGGAGGAGATGATAAGAGAGTTCATCACGATGGACAACCTCTACATCGACCCCAGACGACCCGCCAGCGACCCGGGTGAAAAGGCTTTAAGGATCCTTGAGAAGCGCACAAAAAAGACCCCAGAGGGCAGATATCAAACAGCCCTGCTTTGGAAGTCGGAAGATGTTGTCATGCCGAACAATTACGACAACACTTTAAGAAGACTTCACACAATAGAACGGAAGTTGGACCAGAATCCTCAGTTGAAGCAGAAATATAACGAACAAATGGAAGCCTTGGTGACGAAGGGTTACGCCGAACCCGCACCTCCGACTTCAAACAAGAGGACCTGGTACCTACCACACTTCGCGGTTTTCAATCCAATGAAGCCGGACAAACTCAGAGTTGTCCACGACGCCGCCGCGAAGACAAGGGGAACGTCGCTGAATGACCAGCTTCTGACTGGACCGGACCTTCTTCAACCCCTTCCGGGGGTCATCATGAAGTTCCGACAACACCCGATCGCCGTGACAGCTGACATCACAGAAATGTTCATGCAAGTAGAACTTCAAGAACAAGACAGGGACGCACTAAGGTACCTATGGCGAGGGGACAGGAGAGACGATCACCCACCTCAGCAGTACCGCATGAAGTCGCTGATCTTCGGGGCATCTAGCTGGCCAGCCACGGCAATCTTCGTGATGAACCTCAACGCGGAGAAGCACCGACACGAACACCCGGAGGCAGTCGAAGCCATAAGGAACAAGCACTACATGGATGACTACTTAGACAGCTTCGAATCCCTCGAACAGGCGGCAAAAGTCACGCGGCAAGTGCGCGACATTCATCGAGAGGCTAAGTTCGAATTGAAAAAATGGACCTCGAACTCGGCGGAGTTACTACAGACTCTCGACGAGGTCACTGAACTCGAACCTACTGTCGACTTAAAAGGAGCCGAGAAAACCGAGAGGGTACTCGGGCTCATATGGCAACCGAAGAACGACAGACTCGCCTTCAATTTGGACCTAGCTCGCATTCCATCGGCAATCCTGAACAACGCGACACCCACCAAGCGGCAAGCATTGAAGATAGTAATGTCGCTCTTCGACCCACTTGGCCTCGTATCACCGATCACGATCAGGGCCAAACAGATTTTACAGGAAGTCTGGCGAAGAGGAACTGCGTGGGACGAGAACATTGACGACGACTTGGCAGCCGACTGGACTAAATGGTTAGTGGAATTACGAAGCCTGAGCGCCGTATCTATACCAAGAAGCTACCCAAGTTACAGCGCAGCAGTGTCTCTCCAACTACACGTCTTCACGGATGCCAGTGAATCCGCATACGCGACGGCGCTGTACTGGCGAGCCGTGGATGATCAAGGACGGGTCAGCGTAACTCTCGTCACCGCCAAGGCCAAGGTCGCACCACTGAAGGTAACATCAATACCGCGAATGGAACTACAAGCTGCGGTACTCGGATCTCGCATGGCAACAGCTGTGAAGGACGCCCACGAGAGGAAGCCCGACGCAACCGTTTACTGGACGGACAGCCGTACGACCCTGACATGGATCAGGACAGGGTCTAGATCTTACAAAGCGTACGTCGCTCATCGTGTGGCCGCCATCGAGGAACATAGCAAGAGCAGCGAATGGCGATGGGTACCGACCAAGTCGAACGTGGCTGACGACGCCACCCGAGACGTACCGGACGACTTCCACCAAGGCCATCGTTGGTTCAACGGTCCCGACTTTTTACAGAAAAGTCCGGAGTCGTGGCCGGCGGATAACAGGAGCGCGGCGACACCGACCGGAGAAGAGCGGACATACGCGGTCATCGGGGGTCAACGACCGCGAAGCCTCAACGCGGCATTACCGGACGTCAACCGATTCTCGAAATGGTCGAGATATTTGCGAGCAACAGCGAGGATACTACACGCCATTGAGGTATTCAAACAGGCCATTAAACAGCGAGTTAACCACAAGAGGACTGCGCGGAATCGAACCCGCGACCCGAACTGGCAATACGCCAAAAACACGACACGACCGTTGAAAACTGTCAAAGTTTTTACTAACGACGACCGCTACCTTTATCTTCCCGCAGAGCTACAACGACGTGCTGAAGCCCTGATCTGGCAGGCCTCACAGGAAGACTCCTTCCAAAAGGAGGTGGAAGAACTTAAAAAAGGAAATCAGGTCCCCCGCGATAGTCGTCTCTACAAGTTGAGCGTGGAACTATCCGACCAACAGCTGAGATTGAAAAGCAGAATAGGAGCAGCGTTGGAGGTCTCTGGTGAACTGAAGAACCCCCTGGTGATAGACGGCGACCACCGAGCGACTAGGCTGTGGATTGAACATGAGCACCGTCGACTACATCATGCAGGAGCCGAAGCAACGACCAACGAATGTCGACAACGACATTGGATACTTCGTCTACGACCTACAGTCAAGAACATCATACGACAATGCGTACGGTGCCGCATGAGGACAGCATCTCCACCGCAACCCATGACTGGAGACCTACCGCATGGCCGCCTAGCACATCACCAGAGGCCATTCACGTACACAGGTCTAGACTACTTCGGCCCTCTCAGCATCACTGTAGGTCGAACGCATCAAAAGAGGTACGTGGCGTTGTTTACCTGTCTCACCACACGCGCTATACATTTAGAGCTAGTGCAGTCACTTAGCGCCGACTCAGCGGTTATGGCGCTCCGACGGATGATCGCACGCAGAGGGGTACCGAAGCAGATTTGGTCCGACAACGGAACTAACTTTCACGGAGCTGAAAAGGAACTCAGACATGCCCTCTTTGCAGCCACAGAAAAGGAAGCATCCAGGAAAATCATAGATTGGCGGTTCATCCCACCGGGTGCGCCGTTCATGGGAGGCGCATGGGAGCGGATGGTACGCTCCGTCAAGACTGCTCTCGCGACGGTACTACGCGAGAGACATCCCGCGGAAGAGGTTCTACATACACTCCTCGCCGAAGCGGAACATACGGTGAATAGCAGACCACTGACTCACGTGTCAGTGGACCCCGAGGATCCGGAGGCGCTCACCCCGAACCATTTCCTCCTGGGCGGACCAGGCGGAAACACAGCCCCAGGAACGTTCAACGACCGGGACTTGAACCTGCGGAGCAGCTGGCGCGCTTCACAACGTCTCGCCGACATGTTCTGGTCGCGATGGCTGAAGGAGTACCTACCGGAACTCAGGAATAGAAGAGACCCACACGGAAAAGGCCCCGAGATACAAGTCGGAGATTTGGTGCAGATCATAGACGGGAACCTACCACGCAACATGTGGATACGAGGACGCATCCACGCAACTCATCCCGGACCCGATGGCATCGTACGAGCGGTCGACGTCGTCACCAGAGGAGGTATCTTGCGGCGCCCAACGAAGAAACTTATACTTCTCCCAATGGAGAAGGCTGATCCTGCACCCAATTAAAATGCATCGTCAACACCCAAAGAGTGATGATGCACGGCGGGAGAATGTACAGGATCAAGCCATGTATCTTGTATATAATGTAAATAGTTATAATTAGTTATTATTATTATCGTATTTTGTGTAAACTATTAGCGAACATCAAGGTGCGACATTTTGCGGCTGAGCGCGGATTGGCCGAATCATCGCGGCCGTCACCTCGCCGCCCGCACACCTCTGCATCAAGGCTCCCCGGCGACATCCGCGGCGTCCGGCGCGCGCTCTGATTGGCCGAGCGCGCACTCGTCCCATGGCTGACCACGAGCTGCGCGAGCGCGCCCGAGACGCCCGGAAACGAAATAAAAGAAACGCCCCGGGCCACCGAAAATCAGTTCGCTCCGAGATCGCTCCAGCAACAAGAAGAAAAGTCAAGCAAGAAAAACGGGAATATTGGAAGAACGGGAAGACTGAAGAACGGGAACCCTGGACTCCTGAAGAAAGAACAACGGGACTGCAAGGCGTCATATAGTATATTTTTGACGTCAAAAGTATTGTAACCTGGTCCGATCAATATACTGCTACTTTATCGATCTGGTCATTGAGTTTCTTCTCCACGCAATCCCAGCAACCCCCACAGATATGTAAGTTATATGTCTATTTTATCCTGACTACAGGAAAATAAAATAGACCCTTCCTCGTTCATGATTATTTGTTTATAAGTTGACTATTTCTCAGTATTATGGACTGTCGACTCAGTATTTTTGTAAATGTCAGAATTGACTCCGCGAGACAACTTCAAAATGTTGTAACCTGGTCGAAATAAATTGACTTGGTGCGGTAAATAATATATTAATTTATTATTGTAACACCATGTGGGTTCAATGAAGACGTATCTCCAACCGCAAGCGATTGATATATGTAACTGTTTACCGACTTTCATTCAAAGCACATGGATGTGTTAATTCCAATTGACGTTGACTGATATATTATGATTGGCGAATTATATTTGTTGAGTTTCAGAATATTCACTGTAGAGTGTTTCATTATCACAACTAACAAGAAATATGCCGGTACATATGTAGATTCCTAACCCCATACTAATTTCTATCCACATTTGATTACACTATTATTTATACTCCAGATTTATAATTGAAAAAGAGACGTCAATTCATTATATTTCTCAAAAATTGAAAGTAATAAAAAAAGTAGAATTGTTATTAGACTACACAGAATTAAAATTTGGTAGTATTTTGTCAAGTAAAACAATTTTTGGATAAAACAAATAAATATAGAATCGCCTATAACCAGGTTATAGTATAGCTTGATAGTGGTAAGGACTGTCGAGACGAAAGTCGCAGATTCGCAACCAGCCTACATCTCCGAATTGTATAAAATTCTTGTGTATTCATTGTTAATTATTGCTTTCTTTACGGTGAAAAGAAATTATTCCTCACCCGCATACTTGACAATTCCAAATATGAATTTCCTTAATATGTCTGCCAACCTGCATTAGTCCCCGTGGTGGACATTGGACCCTTTGATTAGTTGAAGGCCTGTGCTCATCAGAGGTACAGTGTTTAATACAGGGCTGGTATTATTATACAATCTGGCCTAAGATACGCAAAAACAAGGCCCATGCATTATCTGAATTACAATGACCTCTTCAACAAATGCGAACACTGTTTAGTGATATCTGACGGCAAACACTTATATTAATCCAAACATTGAAGTTTGTTGTATTGTAAGTGCAAATAAAAACGATAACAAAGATTAGCACTCTACTTAATATAATTCGAATTGTTTAATTTCATTACTATCTTTTATGGGTGTGTTATTTAGCACTTTACTTGCAATGAGTTCTAGTATTTTTAAAGAAAACTTCACCCACTCAGCAGAACTATCTAAGTAAATTTGATGAAAGTTCTTAATAACAATTTAGAAAATGCACATGATTGCACACATTTTACATGTCGAGCCCATTTATAGTATCAATAAAGAACAAGCAAGAAGCAGAAAAATATTGTGAGATCTTTTCTGAATTAGGAGTAGAGAAATCTTCGAAATAATTATTTAATCTTTCAAACTGATCAACACATTATTCTGTTAATCATCTTTGAAAAAGTGAAAATGACACCTTGCAACGTGTTTTCCATATTCTTACACAAAGATATTTCTTGTGTAAATTCAGGCTGTGTGTACAACTTAATTATCAATATTTGCTTTCTCTATCCAAAACAGTTGAGACGACCAAGGTTTTAAGTGGAAACGTCCATCTGTCCGTCGTCCATAAACCATGTCGAGGATTTAAGAATACCCTTGATACGGTGATAAAAATATCCCACTACCGACTACGCGACAACTGTGGACTGACTTTATCTTATGAAGTTTGGAACCCGGATGTTATATTTTGGTTAATTATTATTGCGAACACAGTTATGCATGTAATATTGGAATTAATAACAACTTGATGTTATTGTGTTTATAAATTATCACCAAATTCTGCATGGCCTTAGACCTCAAATAATTTGCTACTGTTCAGTATAAACATCGATGTATTAACTAACGTAGGCAGCGGCTTTGCTGTGCCCTGCCATTGCAGAAGTCTATGGGTGGCGGTGACTACTTACCATCAGGTGGCCTGCTGGTCTGCCTATCCAGGCAGTACAAAAACGTACTTCAAAATGGAGAATTGAGCCCATTATTTAAGAATGACTGGATCTATTTGGGCTTTTTCAATGTTCCTGTACATCCGAATAAAAAGTTTGTAGGCAAGAAATTCGAAGTAAAGAAAGATTTTTCTTTTGGATTTCATTCTGCTACGGTACTGATAAACGCGCGTATGAAGCTGCGGTCAAAAGCTAGTTTGTAATTCCGTTTTAACAATCCACCTAAACAATAAAATATATGTCCGTTACAATCATAGCTAATAGAACATAATAACTTTTATAGCCGTTGTATCTACACGCGTATGAAGGTCACAAAAGCTTCCGTCAATGAATTCTATATTAAAATATTTTATTGAAATAGGTCGCAAATAAACGTATGTGGGACGTGTAGCATAGTGTGTCTTAATTTATAAGAGCACGTACGTATTGACAATGGATTACAATCAAATATCAATAATTTTAAGTTAATTCATTGTTAATACGTTCTGCGGCGCAAAACACCTGTATTTTAAGAGCACGTCCTATATGCGTCCAGCACACACTTTGTGTGTGTTTGCCCGCATGCTCTTATAATGTTTACGTGTGCCCCGCATAGGCCTCCGTGTTCGCTATATAAAAGTGGAAAACGCATCAAGTCTGCTGCAATAACACATGTCTATAGGTCTTTGTGACTGAACTTCTTTTTAATAAAGAAAAAATAATTTTGTCTATAGACAGGTTTTAAAGGCGTTCACCACTATCTTGAGAATCTAATGTTGTACGTGTAATCCCGAGAAACTCTATTACACTGTAAAGATATCACAATATCTCTGTGTTTTAGAATTTCCATTTTAGTTTGATTTTACGCAATTCGGAACATGTTACTGTACATATGACGCGTATTTCTATTTTTTTTTTGTGCCTTGATAGGCAGACGAGCAGACGGGCCACCTGATGGTAAGTAGTCACCGCCGCCCATAGACTTCTACAATGCCAGGGCACAGCAAAGCCGCTGCCTACCGTTAAACAATATCAGCTTATTTTCAACAATATCAGCTTTAAAGGCAATCTGATGACATTTACCAATAATATGAATATAAAGGATAAGGTTATCGTGACATCATTGCTTTAACTTACGTAGATCGCACACCTCCAAACGTCACCGTAGATAAGAAATTCTGTCGGCAATCATCACTTTGGTTTGTCTAACGGCACTGCTAGCTCCATTTTGATAAGAGTCGAATAAATTCCAGCATTTCCTTCTCTGAAACCTATCATGCTCATTTTAAATTTTAGTACTGGTCTGTTTTAAAGGGTATCAAAGTTTTTGTAACGTTTACCCCCAATCCGATATAAAATTTTGATATCAGTATATACCAAATTTTGATAGTAACAGACGCCTCAACTTTATCATTTGTCTATGTCACGCCATGGCGACGTCCCAAGTTTATCCTTTACTTGACCTGTCATGGGGAGACGTAGATACTATCAGTATTATCACTAGTATTTACCGTGATAAGTTAAAGGCAAACAACTCTAGTCTATGCCACTCACGTGTTCTTAGGTGTATTATGGTCAGTGGATGATATTTGTTTAGTGTCGGAAATGTGTTGAAATTCGGAAGGTTAATTAGCAACCTCTTTGTCATGTATATGGTAAATACAAGGTCTGTTCGTAAATTGAAACAATTTCATAAAGATGGTTAAAACAAAAACACCAAACGTTTTTTTAACTTTTTGATTTTTATTTATTAAAAAAAAAAGGATTACCATCGATTGGGTTGGGAAAATAAAATACCTCGAATAAACATAGAATCAAAAATGAAACTCAGATCTGTAACTTTGTTCTGGAGAATTGTATCAATAAATACCCCCATATGTTACCTATAAGCGAAAGTATTTACAAAGCACTCAACATTAGCGCACTAACAACTGATTAATATTTGCAAGTACTTGTAAACATTGTAAAAGCTATGCAATTACATCTATTGTTATATTGGGGGAGTGTCCCATCTCTTTCATCAGTAGAATGACTATGCCACCGTCCAGGTGATAATATTAGTTTGTTAACCTCTTAATTTGAGTTCATTGATAAATAAATTATAATGTAACAAAGGTAATGAAAAGGAATTATGACTTATAGCGCAACTTTTAGTTTTATCGAGTAGAGAGAGACAATCTGTCCCCCGCTACTCAAGACAGTCATCCCGGCCTGCTTCTTCCACACTACGCCATAGGCAAGAAGGTGACGAAGCGGTCTAGTGACAGAGTACACAGAAGGCCGCAAAGCGGCCAAATATCGTCCCCAACTCTAGACAAAAACCGGATGTACACTGGCTGATCCTGGAACGCGACACACTTGCGTGTGCCACTATGGTGGTCGCTATCCGGGCGGATATGAATATCTTACCACCAGCAAAAATATTATAGGGATGTCATGTATACCAGATCGTGGCTTATCTTTATCACTCTACCATCTCGTTGTTCCGCTAAAACACGTGGGCGACCACGTAAACACCTATTTCGCGATTTTGTCAGGAACTTGGCAAAATTGCAACTGCAACGTCTACGTGTCATGTCGTTACCAACTGAATTACGCGTGCTTTATTAGAGACCGATTACCCATCATGATATTAATATCTGCCATCGTTCTTGGATTGCTTTTTGATGTCATTTGGAAAACGTCCTCAATAATTTGAATTTTCTGGGTAAATGTAAAAAGTGGAAGTCAATTTGACAATAGTATTTAAATTCCCCAGAAAAATTTATATGTCATTGTACTTTATATCTTACTCTAAATATAATACTAGCTATTACTAGTTATGCGAATTCATGGTACAATTATGCACATGGTAATATTACAACAAGCCCGCTCTAAGAGGTGGTGGTAGGCCTGTGCTCGGGTAATTTAATGACTGTAGGCCTAACCATGATAACTATGTCGCGAATCGTGTCTAGGGTCAATAATCCGATTCGCATTAATTCTAGTAAATTTGGCCGATCCCTTGTTACGTTTTTAGTATGTTTGTCTCGTAAGCAGGTTAATGTTATGAATAGTAATTGTAACGGAAAATTTGGGATATTCGTGTTCATCTGGTAATTTATTATGATTGTACTTGTTTTTAACGTGGACTACAAAGATAATACGTTTTTAATAACGTGATGGAAATCTTTAGTTTAACATGTTATATATTTAATATAAATAATATCTAACTCGACTATATTTCATTATTTTTTCGAACTCTTTTGGCTGCTCTCGTAGTTTCTATTTTCAGAATTAGTTGACATTTTATCTATGTTTACTTCCTTCCTTGTTTCTTGTTATCAATTTATGTTTTCGTTTTCCCTATCGTCTTAACAAAGACTTCCAATTGAACATAATATTTATCAAATTCATATATAAATTTTTATTTAGATGTTTAGAATACGCATAAAGAACAGTTACCTAAATCCAATTATTTTACTAACGAGCGCAGTGAACGAACTGCAATTAGTTCTCAACACTTTCGCTTCCTCAACTCACAGCGTAACATTCACTACTAATTCGTGTCCTTGAGGTCTGAATTCCTTTCTGATTGACTATAATTTACGATTCCAATTGCTAGTTTTACTGTGCCATAGTCACACATTACGCGCTTCGTAAAACGTGTCGTCTACCACAGTAGCTTTATTTAGTAGTTTTATTATTTTGATCAATAAGTTACGCAACAAACAAGAAGCAAGTTAGAAGCCATTAAATTTTGATGAAGGGGGTACAAGAAAGTTTGAAGCCAAATGACAGAAATAGACTGACGTCACTTTCAGTGTTTTCAGAATATATCTGGATAACTTTTCCAATATTGTATTCAGGAATAACCTCATTCGAATTATTAATAAAATTTATAAAATATGTCGTCAGTACAAAACATTGGAAAGCACCAACGAACAAAAATCAATTTTTAGTTGTCTATGTGTCATATGTATAAAATTTCAAATAGTACCAAGCACGGATTTGCATATTCTCCCTTGGATATTTTGTAAATATCTTAAGATGCAATTTCAAACAATGCACCATATTGCTTCTGCGAACAAAAGCGGTGAGATGCTGAGAAGGAGCGACAATGCCGTATCATGTGTCATTATCGGTATACATTGCACTTTGTTAACGATTGTCTTGATTGTGTCTCAAGATAAGAGAGTAGGCGGGAGCGACTAGCGAGTTGATAATGAAATCAGTGTAAGGCATTATGTAAGCATTTCATATAAATATTTATACAAAAGCTAGGTTTTGACCTAAATAATAATACTAGCCCTGTATTAAACATTGTCCCACTGCTGGGCACGGGCCTCCTCTACTAATGAGAGGGGTTAGGCCTTAGTCCACCACGCTGGCCTAATGCGGGTTGGCAGACTTCTCATACTTTCGAAAAACTCTCAGATATGCAGGTTTCCTCACGATGTTTTTCCTTCACCGTTAAAGCAAGCGATAATTAACATTTTAACGGTACGGACTGTCAAGACGAAAGTCGTAGGTTCGAAACCCAAGTGGTTTTGACCTATTAAATATTTTTAATTTAATATTCTAATAGTGTAGAAATATGAAGATAATATTACTATTTCTGAACGAACATCTGTTAGTTTGTTATTATTTTCACGCTGATTTCTGTTCGCTCCTTTGCCGCTGTACATGTATGGTGATTGATTACTAATTACTGCAGTGAGTCGTGCGATGTAGCTTACATTTATTCAATAAAATGAATATTATGTGAGAAATTACTTAAAACAAAATTATAAATAATATCATTAAATCAAGGACATCTAAAATCTTACTATTTCTACATACAGTACTTATATTACGCATATAGATAAAGCTATAATAATGGCTTCTTCCGACCGATTTCGGCCATGGTGACCTCTTCGCTGAATTGCTCATATAGCCAATCTTCGCGGCAAACTCCCGCAATGTGCACGGGAAGTTATAATATATAATTAGCTTCGGAAATTGAGCCCATTTATATAGGTATGTCTCGCACATCAGAGAATCTGTCAATATCTAAAGTGTTAACGTTGAGCGAAATGATTTATTCAGAACGTGGTATTGTAGGCCTAAATAGATAACATATTTCCTTGCATGAATTTATCACAGCAATAATTTAGAAATACGGGTGTGACAGTGACATTTCTAATGTCTTATTTAAAGCGACAAAAATAGTTATGTTGTGTTATTCTCATAAAATTAGGTACATAATTGTATTTTGTAATCCAACATGGTGATTAGTAATAGTTGTTTTGGATTCCCTTAAACTAGACATTTCTAATTATAAAGAAGCAACAAACTGAAATTACGGGCGATAACCAGTGCTTGGTTTCAAATTAAACAAACTATTATTTATATGCTGTAACTCCCAACTAAAATACATTACTTTAAAAAGGATTAGAACATTTTCAATAAGTAATTCTTTATTATTCTAATTTAAGGTTGTCGCTTCTCGCTCATAACATGGAAACATCAATACTCGGATCATATTGCAATTGTAAGCATGTGTACGCCATAACAACCGACCAATTGATTGCTAAGCCGACGTAATGTTATCTCTGTTAATTGATTGTATTTAGACATTTTTATTGACTGGAGATCATTTTAAATGCTTTGTTATTTACGTTTTAAAAATGACTTGAGATCATGCCTTAGTTAAGATTTCTAATGACTTAAGTTTTGATACTAGGTGCAGCTAAGTAGATATAAGTTCAGATATCTAAGTTAACAGCTGTTTAACTAAAAATATTAGGCTACTAGGAGCCAGATGGGGCCATATCACCTTAGTTGCTGCTCCTCGGTTTAATATTACGTCAGTTGTCTAAAACAATACTACACTTCAACGGTACACCACAGTAACTACGAACCCCCAAAACCAATTTGTCCAAATGGTATACAGCATTAAATCCTAGATGTGAATATAAGTTTATTGCAATAATTTAACAACCTGTCTAATTTTTTATTCAAAAATTTATGCGCATTTTTCTTGTAATATTTGTGTTTTGGAGTTTTATGTCATGTAGAAAATTTCAGAAAACTTCTATCATTGCTTTTCACAAGGATGTTGCATTTCTGCATTTCATAACAAAGACATATGACGAGTTTTAGGTATAGTATGACGTGATAAGTACATCGCAATTAACAGCTATTGTCTCGCTCGCTACTTACTTCATCAAGGCTGATTGTTCACATACCGATAACTGTTCATTACATTAATAATATTTAAGATTCAAGCGCAAAATTACAAACAGATTTTATATTAGTCATAATATCCATCGATCCATCGATTTCATCGATTTTGTTACTTTACAGATAAAATTTGTTCAGTTAGCACTGTGTTTTTTTTTTTGAAAGGAGGGTTTTGTCACTACGTGACTATGTCACCCCCGTAATAAACTAACACATGCATTAAAACAACCAGGAGATCAGAACCAATTTATTATTATTTACAGTCCCAATACAAGTAATGGTCGCCATCTTGGCAAAAAAGGTAAACAAACCTATGCTATTAAACTATAATGCTTTTACAGCTTCATCTACTAACGTGACAGAAGCTTATGCTACCGCGCGTTACCAAAAAGCCGTTAAATGAATAAACAAAAATTTGAGACAATTTTAATAACGTGGAAGTGATATCAGTAGAAATGATGTAGTTAGGCGTATGCGTACTCTAGAAATCCTCTACTAATGAAAGGGGTTAGGCCTTAGTCCACCACACTGGCTTAATGCAGGGTGGTAGACTTCACATACCTTTGAAATTCTCTCATAAGAATTCACAGGTATGTAGGTTTCCTCACGATGTTTTCCTTCACCGTTAAAGCAAGCGATAATTAACCATGAATATACGTGTAACTTTTTAGAAAAGTCAGAGGTGTAAGCCATTTGTGCTGGCTTAGAACATACGACTTTCGTCTCGACAGACCGTCCACTAAAAACTAAGATATCGCTGCTTATTATTTTATTATTGTAGTATAGTATTGTATATTTGGTTAACAAATTTTTGGAGTAATAAATACATTTGGTTTGATATGGATTATAATCCGATAATATGGATGAATAAAAATGACAGCCCTTAACGTTCAGGTAGTAATTGAATTAGAAAGGTTTTGCTTTAACCTGGTGGAATTAGCTTTAGCTCGCGGCTTCGCCCGCGTGTTCGTTGTTTTGAAACAAAAGCTATAAAATCTATGGGGACATTTTAAACAAATATTTTGCTATTCCAAAGGTACCGTGCATTTTCCGAGCTAAAAAGGAACCTATGTCAATCTCTGACCCCTAAACAAAAAAAAATCTATGAAAAATAAAAAACAGAACAAACATCCATCCATCTATACATTCGCATTTAAAATATTAGTAAAAGTAAAAGTAAGATAATTAGATACAAAAATGGGATGGCAACACTGGCAGGTATGGACGAGACGGAGTCTATGGTAGACGAGAGAAGTGGAACTCAATTTTGAAGCAGATATCTTCAACCCGTTGAGCTGAAATATTGTATAGGTATACGTTTAGATTGATAACAATGCATGGCTAGCTGTGTGACGTTATTCTAAACCCAACATGGCGAAACATCCAAGATAGCGGACTAGTTATTTTTAACGGTATTTCAATAACCAAATCAATATAGATAATGCTGACCTAACCTCAAATCACGTGCAACTCCACGTGATACAAAGTTGTGATATTGATATGAAAGGTCGTGTGAATCGCGCAGGTATCGCTATCATCCAATGTAATAAAATTATTATGAACTATCTGTAAACCTGGGACACTCACTATTGCCTTAAAAAAATCATATAAAAATAATGAACTCATTTGCAAAAAAAACGGGCGGTTTTGATTTTAATTCTTCTTTAAAAAAATACGGTACCAAAATGGTATTTCAAAAGGTGATTTCAGCTAGAGGGGGTCACACTCGATACTAAACATTTATCTGCTTTTACTTTATTAAAGAAAAAACAAACAAAAATCTTTGTTAACTTTTACTTCACGAGCATATGCACTACTAGCGAGCATACACTACTAGTGAACTTTAGCATTAAAACCCATAAATTTTATCAAAATTTTATGATAATACTGACGAAAACGATTATTTGCTTATTAATTTACAAAATTGTGAAAGTAAAACTACCTATAATTATCAAATAAACCAATAGTAACATTTGAAATGGTTCATTGCTTAGGTGCCTGATTTTTTGCAAAAGAGTGTATAAGGAATAAAAATTCTACTATACATTTTTCGGGGGTCTAGAGTTGGGGTACGATGCTTGGCTGTTTTACGGCCTTCTGAGTACCCTGACACTAGACCCTCGACCGCTTCTTTACCTTCTTGGCCATAGCGTAGGGTGAAGAAGGCCGGCGTGAGTGTGTTGAGTAGCCAAGGATAGATTGTCTCTCGCTACTTTATACTCTAACTGGACCGCACTGTGCTTACCATCAGGTGCAGTGTGGTCACCTAGCCGTGCCGGGATAAAAAAATAGAACAAAATCATGTCTACCCCTTAACCAGGGGTCAAAAGGATCGTGCCAATTATGTAAGCGCACGAAATAAAGCACGCGCGTGAGGTCACGGGTCATGCTTATCATGAATGATAACAGAAATTACGTTAAAGTATTTGCCAATGACTTTGGCTTCATTCAGACACCGACATGTTTAATGAGACAGTTTTGACGTTTTATTAGGAAAGTGACAATCATGATGATTTAGAAATGACGAAACCATTTTTGGCAGCCTCAGTGGCGCAACGGGCGAGTAGCTGTGAAACGACAGGTCGTGGGTTCATTATCTGCACCGAGACAAATGTTTATGTGACAGATATTTGTTTCGGCCAAGTGACACTTCAAAAACAGAGTCGTAAGCGTCGCCGTTAAAGGAATGGCATCGGAAATCGGAGTGGATTTAAACTCCAGAAATGTCACTCAGCTAGTTACCTACTTCACGGATTTCTATAGTAATAGTGTGAAGGAAAACATCGCGATGACATGCATGGCTGAGAACTCTAATTTTCAATTTTATAAAGGCTACCAATCCGCATTAAACCGTGGTGGACTAAGGCCTAATCCCTCTCATTAGTAGAGGAATCTCGTGTTCAGTAGTGGGACAGTGTTAATACAGTAATTTTATGTAAACAGCAGACTCGTGCTTTCCAACTGCCAGAAAAAGGGCAGACAGGGGTTTTTTATATCCTGACACGGCAAAGACACGGCGTCCAGGGTTCACCGCTCGGTACACAATCAATAATGGTTTATTATCGTTTTTGTCAGTATCAGTGTTATTTCACATTGTTTGTGTGGTTTCAGTTAATTCGAATTAACGATTGCCCTCATTATATTTTATTTTTATGGATTGATAACAAACTACAGTTTAGTATTTTTTCACTATGTTGGTATAGCAAATTTGTCACTCGTGTGTTTTAAAATATTTTTGACAAACACGCGCCAGGAACAAAATGGTTAACAACTAACGACATTATTGTCTTTTTTCAACTTTTTTTATTCTGGCAACACTGCACCTGATGTAAGTGCAGTGCCGTCCAGTTAGAGTATCAAGTGGCGAGAGACAATCTATCCCTCGCTACTCAACACAATCGTGCCGGCCTGCTGTGTAGCTTCTTCACACTACGCCTAAAGGAACCAGGATCGTAGGAAGGAGGGAACACGGTAGCTGGCAAACTGTTCAACGGCTTGATGGTGCGGCAAAAATACTAATTTGAATCTCTTGGTTTGGGCCGGGGTAGTAGACACCACAAAGCACTACATTTTTTACAAATAAATAAAAATCGCATTTTATAGATATTTTCAATTCTAACTGTTAGTTTCAGAGATTAGCGCGTTCAAACAATCTCGCCAGCTTTATAATATTACAGATATTGTTTCGATTTGACCTATTTCCTGAGAATTATATCAACGTTTAAACTTTGGATCCGACGATACATACTTTACACACTACTGTATTTGATTTGAATTATTTGCAATAGTTTAAAATGTGAATATTTAGAGACACTCTAATAAATAAATTAATTTACATTTACGTCACATATTTTACAATTTACATAAATAAACTTATAGCAGCGATAGCCTAGTTGATTGCGGTACGGACTGTCAAGACGAAAGTCGTTTATTGCTAACCGTGTTCACGACTGGAAAGTCTTGAAGGAAGTGGAAACGTTGTCGGACCACCGGTACATCCGGTTCAGCGTTTCTACCCAGACCTTGGACAGACCAGTTGTAATAACCCTCACAGAAAACGGTCCACGCTGGGCACTGAAACGTCTCGACCTGGAAGCCTTTCGAGAAGCCGCCCTAGTGCAAGCCTGGGTGTCTCAGGGGACACTCTCCAGGCCTCTCAGTGTCGATGAAGAGGCGGACCAATGTCGAAAGGCGATGTCACACATCTGTGACACGGCCATGCCTCGGGTAAGACGTCAACCCACAAAACGTCAGATGTACTGGTGGAACGATGCTATCGCACAGCTGCGATATGCATGTGTCACGGCCCGTCGCCTATACGCCAGACACCGAAGAAGACGTCAGCGGGGACAAGACGCAGAAACCAGGGAGGCGGAGCTCTACGAGGGGTACAGAGAAGCCAAAAAGACCCTTCAACAGGCCATCACCAGTGCAAAAGCCCAAGCCTGGGAAGAATTGCTGGAGACACTAGATCTTAATCCATGGGGTCGCCCGTATCTCATGGTACGCAAGAAAATCCGTCCTTGGGCGCTACCAGTAACTCAGTGTCTCCAGCAACAGCAGTTGGAAGATGTAGTAGGCTCTCTGTTTCCTTCGAATGTGGAGCAGACGCCACCTTCAATGGTATCAGCTGTAGAAGCCAACCCACTCAACCTGAACGACTGCGATGGCAATGTACCTGAAGTGACACGGATAGAGATGAAGGTGGCGGTGCGTAGGCTTCAGGCCAAAAATACCGCCCCAGGACCCGACGGAATCCCAGGTCGAGCATGGGTCCTGGCTCAAGACGCTCTTGAGCCCCGATTAAGGAGACTATTTTGTGCATGTCTTGAGTGAGGCCAGTTTCCACGTAGCTGGAAAACGGGTAAGTTGGTCTTGCTCAGGAAGGAGGGCCGCCCTACGGATTCACCATCTGCATATCGTCCGATTGTCTTGTTGGACGAGGTGGGCAAGCTCTTTGAACGAGTAATTGCAAACCGCCTTGTCCAACATTTGACGAGAGTGGGACCGGATCTAGCGGATAACCAATTTGGTTTTCGCCAAGGACGATCCACTATACATGCGATCATGCGCATTAAAGTTCTGGCGGAGGAAGCTGTTTCATGTGGTGAGGTTATGTTAGCGGTGTCTCTTGACATCGCTAACGCTTTTAATACCTTGCCTTGGAACTGCATTAGGGAGGCACTTCTATACCATAGAGTCCCGACTTACCTCCGCCGCATCATCGGGGCTTACCTGTCAGAAAGAGCTGTCATCTTTCCAGTCCGCGAGGGATGGAGCCGACGAGATATGGTATGCGGTGTTCCACAGGGTTCAGTTTTAGGACCTCTGTTGTGGAACATTGGATACGATTGGGTGTTGCGCGGTGCGTTCGCTCCAGGCATTAGCGTGACCTGCTATGCTGACGACACGCTCATAGCTACTCGAGGGAAATCACACCGAGAAGCGGCAATCCTAGCAACAGCTGGGGTGGCTGACATCGTTGCTCGGATTCGGCGTTTGGGACTCGAAGTGGCACTCAACAAATCCGAGGCCATGTTCTTTCACGGACCTCGGAATGCACCGCCTCGCAGTTCCCACTTAATAGTGGGAGGTGTTCGCATCGGCATCGAGTCGACGATGAAGTACCTCGGACTCGTCCTCGATAGCCGATGGAATTTTGTCGAGCACTTCCGGCGGCTTGCTCCCAAGCTCATGGGTGCTACTGCGGCGCTTGCACGGCTCTTACCTAATCTTAGGGGGCCCAATTCTGCCAGCCGGAAGCTCTACGCAGGGATCGTACGGTCAATGGCCTTATATGGGTCTCCGATTTGGGCGAACCACCTGACGGCTCGCAATATCGCAATATTGCGCAAACCACAAAGAGCGATGGCTGTCAGGGCAGTCAGAGGATACCGTACGGTCTCCTACGAGGCGGCTTCCCTCTTAGCTGGCTTCCCCCCTTGGGATCTAGAAGCCAAAAGCCTCGCATCATTATTTATATGGCGCGAGGAAGCGCTAGAACGGGGCCTGCGACCCGTGCCCCGAGAAATAGACCTCTGCAGATCCCGGCTCTACCAAGTGCTGGAGACAGAGTGGAAGCGACGTCTAGAGCACCCTAGCTCTGGCGCGGCGACAATAGAGGCTATCCGGCCTATGCTGGCTGAATGGCTCCATAGACGGCATGGCATCTTAACGTTCAGGGTGACGCAGGTGCTCTCGGGACATGGTTGTTTCGGGAAGTACCTGTGCCGCATTCGTCGAGAGCCGACTCCTGAGTGCCATCACTGCTGTTGTGTTGAGGACTCCGTGCAGCATACAGTGGCCGCTTGTCCCGCATGGGACTTGCCGCGCCGCGACTTAACCGCAGTCGTCGGCAACAATCTGTCACTCTCAGCATTGGTAGGGACCATGATCGAGAGCGAGGACGGGTGGAACTCAGTTGCTTCATTTTGCGAGCACGTCATGTCCGCAAAAGAAGCAGCCGAGAGGGAAAGGGAGCGGACTGTTAGAGTACCCTCCCTAAATCGACGCTCTCGACGCCAGAGAGATGATCTCCGGCCTCCATAAACTGGCCTGCAGGTGATGGTTGCACAGACCGGTCCGTCACCATGCAAATAAAGGCCTGAGGTGATAGCGTGAAAAAAAAACACGCATTTCCAGTGCTCTGTCTGAGAGGTCTATTCCTCAGACCGTGATTGGCCCTGTATAAGGGCCGACTCCTGCGGAAGTTGCGGCTGCATGCAATTGCGTACCCCGCGACTTTCGACATAAAGGAGAGAGTGGAACATCGCGGGGTTTAGTCGGTAGGACGGTCTAGGCCGGTGAGTCCGACATACTTCTTTGGAAGATCCGTAAATGGATTCCCCGTGAAAAAAAAAAAAAAAAAAAAAAAGGTTCGAAACCCAAGTGGCATACACCTCTGACTTTTCTAAAGTTATGTGTGTATTAAAATGTTAATTATCGCTTGCTTTAACGGTGAAGGAAAACATCGTGAGGAAACCTGCATATCTGAGAGTTTTTCGAAGGTATGAGAAGTCTGCCAACCCGCATTGGGCCAGCGTGGTGGACTAAGGCCTAACCCCTCTCATTAGTAGAGGAGGCCCGTGCCCAGCTGTGGGACAATGTTTAATACAGGGCTAGTATTATTATTATTATATTAATAAACTTGGAAACTATAAATGGTTTGCTTTACATAATGAAATATACATGTACCTTATGGACATATTATCGGCGCAATTTAAACGACATATGTTTATGTATATTCTTACCTACATTAAAACTTTAGGGAATGACAGACATATTTCTAAATAGACAACGCAAGTACTTCAATCTGTATGACAGTCAAGCGTCCTACGTTTTATGTGCCTGCTACAATGTTGCTAGATGTTGATCAGAAACAATCTTGAACATTTGAAGTTTTCAATAACTGTCAGTCTTCCTGGCGCAGCGAGACTGTGAATCATGAAAGTGAGAGAACGGGGGCTCGATTCCCGCACATACACAAATGGTTGTAAGTTTGGTTGTTGTGGGGCCATAGTTCTCCACGAAGGTTTTTGTACACACAGGTTGTACACCCTACAGGTTTGGCCTAGTATGGGTTCAAGACTATAAGTATGACAGTTTGAGTAATCTCAAGAGAAGACTTACTCCGAGCTCATAATTGGCCCACTTTTGTTACTGCACGCGATGTAGGTACTATTGCGTCATCTATAAGAATTACGTCGGCATCTAACGTTGTAAAAAATTACACGCTGACAGTCGAAATATAAATGCTTAATAAGCACATGCTGTAAGAATATCGTTTTTTTTATTAATAGTGATTAATCTAAAATATTAATTCACTATTGCAAGATTGCAACTTATGTTTCATTAAAAGTCTTTGCAAAAGCAGCGATAGCCTAGTTGGTTGCGGTACGGACTGTCAAGACGAAAGTCGTAGGTTCGAAACCCAAGTGGCATACACCTCTGACTTTTCTAAAGTTATGTGTGTATTAAAATGTTAATTATCGCTTGCTTTAACGGTGAAGGAAAACATCGTGAGGAAACCTGCATATCTGAGAGTTTTTCGAAGGTATGAGAAGTCTGCCAACCCGCATTAGGCCAGCGTGGTGGACTAAGGCCTAACCCCTCTCATTAGTAGAGGAGGCCCGTGCCCAGCAGTGGGACAATGTTTAATACAGGGCTAGTATTATTTATTATATATTTATAAAAGTCTTTGTGCGATCCCTACACTGGAATATTCCTTCGTGCTAAACGCCAAGAACTTTGCTCATGCCAGGTCTTTGTCCTATAATGAATCATCAGTTCGCATAATTCCCGCGATCATACCCTTAGTAATTTTGTAGTTTGAAAAAACTTAAGACTAATTGTTTATGGTGTCGGCCATGACAGTAAAATTGGCGGGAAACGTGACATCTTACATTGTAATAATAATGGGTTGTTAATATTTATATTGCATAAAGGATTTTGTTATCAGTTTGTGTTGAATATATAATACGAAATGTATTACTAAGATGCTTAAAGTACCTTTCTGAATTCTGATAAAAAAAGAAATCGAGCAAATAGGCTAAGATAGGACATTTACATAGAGTTGCCAACCGTCCTGTTTTCCCAGGACATGTCCTGGTTTGTAGAGTGTCCTGGGACGTCCTGGATAGTTTTTAAGTAGCGTCCGGGGTTTTTAAGCAGTGTCCTGGGTTTTTAGGCAGCGTCCTGGGTTTTTTAAAGCGCCCTGATAAGGTCCTGTATTTTAAAATTAGCACACCACTTTTGCAATCCCTTGGGTGCGTCTCGGCTCGCAAAAGATGCGTCCTGTTTTTAAATTGAATTGCCCTGGTTTTTCTAACTTAAAAAACTAAAAATCCTGGTATTTGAATTTCGGGGTTGGCAACCCTACATTTACATGACATTATAAAATAAACAAGAATATGCTTCTACAGCGCATAAAATACTGATTAATTTGTCATAAAATATCGTGTAGATACAAATTACGTTGCACTCGTGTAGGTCAGTAACACTACCTTACTTTTTATCTTATTTGGAATCTCGAAGCTTCATATTATACTATTATTACTTGGCTTTATAGCGCGTTTAAGATGGAATTTTACTGGACTTACCTAAAAATGTTCTCTCTCGGTATATATTACCGAATTTATGATAATTTGTAAAAAATAACTATACAAAATGACACCTGCAGACACAAAAATATTGATCTAAAGGTCAAATTGCATAAACGATCTGTTTGTTTTTTTTTTATTTGATCGTAGTAATAATGAATATGGTCACGGTTTAATTTTCTTTATGAATCGCTAAAATGAAGACGCCATTGAAATTTGCTTGTAGGGGTAGTTGTCAAATTACAATAAAAATCGCAAGTGTCGCGTTCCGGGATCAGCCAGTCTACATCCGGTTTTTGTCGGGGTCTAGAGGTGGGGTACGATGTTTAGCCGTTGTTCGTTCTGAGTACTCTGACACTAGACCCTCGACCGCTTCTTCACCTTCTTGCCCATGGCGTAGTGAAGAAGACCGGCATGATTGTGTTGAGTAGCGAGAGATAGATTGTCTCTCACTACTCGATACTCTAATTGGATGGCACTGCGCTTACCATCAGGTGCAGGATGCACGATATGAGCCGTGACGTCAACTCTGAGAATCGCCATTACTGTGCCGTTGTAGGGAGCGCGAGGGAGATAGTCAGATGTTCCCACCTGCACCCGTTTTTGCTCATACCAATATTTAAAATAAGTGAACTAATTTTTCAAGCAGTTTTGATTCTGTTTTTACAAAATTTTTCTTTTGCGTATTGTATTCCGTTGCATATAAAATAATGTACAAAATTAAACTTTGGATCTACCCTATTCAATGTCTTAAAAAGGTCTACGGAAAAATTCCACGATGGCAAATATCTATCTCAGATTCACTCATATAAGCAAAGTCGAGGCGGGTCGCTAGCACTTAATTCTCTAAGCTACTTTGACCAATATACTGATGACAAGTTCCGTCAAGTCCGTCCCCACCATTGAGCGCTAAGTAAATCACAGCCATAGAAATGAAGGGTCTTTGAACTAGCGAGCACTTTCTCTTATAAAGGTCCAAGGTGCCCTCGACGTATTGCGTTGTTGAAGGCCCTTGGCACAGTACACCGGTATTACAGCTCAGTGTTAATTCAGCTCATCATAAGGGGTAGTTTTCTATGTATCATTTTGTATAATATTTTAAATGCAAGCAAAAAGTATACAAAAAGAAACCCTTTTGCGAAAACAGACACAAAAGTTATACAAAAATGTGGTAATATTATAATTTTAAATTTCGTATGTAAAAGTGGGTGTGTAGTGGCAACATCGTGCTGTCTCCCTCGCACGACTGCACCGTAACCGCCATTCCGAGAAGGTGACGTCATGAATCATATAGATTATAGTCCATTCTTTTTTTTCATTTGATAGTTATCCCTTCCACCAGATTTGAATGACTTATGACTTATTTTTAAGAGTATTTATAATGTTTTGATAATACTTTATTACTACTATGTTTTTACGGATATAGATCTGTGGGTGACTTATTTCACCACTTATATACATTTACAGTAGAAACAGAACATTACACAAATATAAAAAATAAAATTATTAATTCAACACACAGAAAGACAAACACAAACAATAAAACATTTTTTACTATTACATCGAACAGTCGAGACCTTACCGTACGACAAGACACCCGTGCCAATTTATGCGCTATATCAGCTTACGTGCTTAACGTTAATATATATTTGCTGTTTGAACTTTCTGTATTGTGCTTTCTAATTCTTCCGTGACTGTCTGTGCTTTACTCCTTCTATTTTTGTATAGTATACGGGGTAGTGATATTAAAATCTTATTCTGGACTTTGGACTTTTACTCTTCAACTTCTGCAATAACTCACGAACAACTATAGATCTAAACTAATTAAATCAATAATGTATTTGAAAAACGAACTATTAAGAAACTAGGAGCCTATTAGGTCGGTACCCATATAATTAAAAAGGAGTCTTGGCTGGTTTCTTTTGAAAAATACTGAGTGGGGTAAGTTAGCTAAGCCTTATCAACGAGATTAAACTTAATAGACTTATAATCAATCAGTGAAAATGAACAAGCATTTGGCGGACGTAATGCGATTGTACGATGTCTTTTACCTACAAAGGGAGAAATTCTCCTCAATATGATTAACTTTATTGTTGACTAGATGTAGCTCGCGGCTCCGCCCGCGTGGAGGTTATTTTTGGAAGAAAAGGTATATTATCCATGGAGGCATCTTAAGCTATTACACCTTTCTGTATTTTGCTATATGATAAGAAGCGTGCATTTTTCCGGGATAAAATGTTATAGTCTAATCCCTAAACTGCCACTATGCAAAAAATCATGTCGAACCCTTGCTCTGTAAAAAACTAAACTATCCCACGGGAACTGTACATTTTTTCGGGATTATAAGTAGCCTATGTGCTATTCCAGACTAAAATCTATCTCTGTGAAAAATTTGCCGTTGTAACGTGATTGAGTAACAAACAAACATCCATCCATTCATATATTCGCATTTATAATATTAGTAAGATTACGATAACTGTGTTTTTTTTTATTGTATGTATACCACATGATGTAACACAACTTCATACAAGTTCGTATGTCATGTGTTATTATTAAATATGTGAACACACATATTACAAACGCTGACTGTGTCAGATTTTCAGAATGATTCGATTTAACATGAAATACCTGTGTGTTTGTGGTTTTTGCGGTATAGGCAATAAATATTTTTTATGATTTAAGGAATTATGCGTATTTTATGTAGGCAATGGAATTTGTTTTGAATGCATTGTTAAAACTCAGTTACAATTTTTAATCATTACATGAACCGTATCGAAACTTTAAACAAATAATCAGGCTCAGCAGAGTAACCGGCCGTGAAAAGAGAGGACGTGGTTTCGATTCCCGCACCGAGACAAATATTTGTGGGACAGATAGATATTTGTTTTGGTCTGGGTGTTGTGGGATTGTGGTCCCTCGTAGATCTTTATACCCACGATACAGGTTTTACCTAGTGTGGGGTCAGAACTATGTGTGTGACTGTTGGGTGTATTTATTTATTTATAAACAGACTGGCAAATGGTTTCTTTCGTGTAATTTGTTGTTGTGTAATTTACAGTTACTTCGTTTATATTTGTCTATTTAAATTACTTTTAAAAGGTAATATAGTTAAAGTAATAGAATAAAGTGTCTGCCTCGATGGTGCAGTTGTAATTGCGCATGCGTTACGACTGCTGTGCTGAGGTATCGGGTTCAATCCCCGGGTCGGGTAAAGTAATATTGGGTTTACTGTCTGGAAATTCTCAGTATTAGCCCCGGAGTCTGGAATCTGTGCCCGGTGTGGCGATAGGCTCGCTCCCTATCACATTATGGGACCGAAATTCGGCGAGAAGTGGGTGTACTGGTTACACCTCTGCCTACCCCTTCGGGGATTACAGGCGTGAGTGTATGTGTATGTATGTAATATAACAAACTTCCACGCGATGGTAAACATATTATTCATCCACTCTTTCAATAATTCATTTGAATGCATCAAACTTTAATGTATGCATGCGTAGCCACAATGCAGCGGAATTGAGAGCAATGTATGCCGTTGACCTTTCTTCGCATCATTTTGAATTCAACCATGTTATTCCGAATTAGGTGTGTACATCGGAACAAAGAAAATTCAAACTTTATTTGGTGGAGTTTAAGTTATATTGTTTTTATAGCAGAAGTCCAGTTATCGGACAATTGAGACACCTGATGGTAAATGTTCATGACACCACAATATTCGTGGGTAATGTAAAGAGTAAAGAAAAGATACATATACACTCACGCCAGTAATCCCCGAAGGGGTAGGCAGAGGTGTAACCAGTAAACCCACTGTTCGCCGAATTTCGGTCCCGGTGATAGGGGGCGAGCCTATCGCCATACAGGGCACAGGTTCCAGACTCCGGGCTAATACTGAGAATGTTTAGATAGGTAAACCCAATATTATTTTACCCGACCTGAAGATCGTACCCGAGACCTCAGCAAAGCAGTCGTAAGGCATACGCAATTACAACTGCGCCACCAAGGCAGTCGTAATTGCGGTATATTTTGCAAAAATGTTGACTCTGTTTTACACCCGGTTCTTTTTCGTATTCATTTGGTTGCATACTAAATGATAATTATAATTTATAATTCATAAAAAGTACACCGACTTCAATAAAAAACAAACTAAAATGATGCGTCACTATAAAATTTGAGGGTTGCCCTTGATTTTTCTGAGATCTCATCATCAGAGCCTGACTTGGTGCCAATGCGACCATCTGGGAAGTATACACTTTTAAACAAAAAAAGATTTTCTCGAATCGGTTCAGGCGTCTTCGAATAATTGGGGAACATACAAAAAAAAGAGTTCCGACGAATTGTTAGCCTCCTCCTTTTTTTGAAGTCGGTAAAAAATTGGATACTACTATTCACGAGTCTGGGTTACAGTCATGCGAGCGAGCCGCTCTTATTCTCATTCAATATAGTTTGTTAATTAATTATACTTCATGGTAATAGTGTATGTACTGTGTAGCATTTTTATCATTGCCATCTTTTTGTTTGTACAGATGTTCCACAAGCCGTGGTCGTTCTATTTTACTCAGTTTTTACAATAGCAGACAATTATTGTCGCCAATACGTTATATGCGTCTGCAAACACGATCAGTAGGTTTAGTGAAGTTTTTTTTATCCTGGCACGGCAAAGTGGCCACACTGTACCGGTAAGCGCAGTGCTATCCAATTAGAGCATCGAGTAGTGAAAGACAATCTATCCCCCGTCACTCAACACAATCATGCCGGCCTTCTTCACTACGCCATGGGCAAGAAGGTGAAGAAGCGGTCGAGGATATTTATATCCGCCCGGATAGCGACCACCGTACACAGGGTGTAAAACCCGCATGTGCCGCATAGTGGCACACGCAAGTGTGTCGCGTTCCGGGATTAGGCAGTGTACATCCGGTTTTTGTCGAGGGTCTAGAGTTGGGTACGATGTTTAGCCGTGTTGCAGGCTTCTAAGCACTCAGACACTAGACCCTCGACCGCTTCTTCACCTCCTTGCCCCATGGAGTGAATGAAGCTACACAGCAGGCCGGCATGATTGTGTTGAGTAGGGAGGGATAGTTTCTCGCTACTTGATACTCTAACTGGGCGGCACTGCGCTTACCATCAGGTGCAGTGTGGTTAATTTGCCGTGCCAGGATAAAAAAGTAGTGCTTGGCTTAAAAAAATATGATTTTTATCTTGCTGCAATGTTTCATGCGTTAACTTTGAAATCACATATTTTCCTGTTGATTAAGTTTTGCCAAACACGCTGAATAACCTTATGCATTTACTATTTTCCTGGAATTAATTATGTATATTACGTGATATGATGTATGTAGCTTTCTATCGGTAGATATCGTGTGTTTTCCCCCAGTACTAAGGAAAATAGACATCAACAGTTTATGTACTCATATTTTCGTGATAAATAGTATCAAGATAATTCCAATTCCAATAATAATTTATATACTGAAATAAAACAAATTTTACGGATTCTATCCCGGTTAATTTACCTTTTAATCCAATAGAGGAAGAGCCCGTGAACCCCAGACCTACGTTATTTTATAAAAGCTGAAAGTTTGTCAGCGCATGCTCCCAACACAGGTAAGAACGATGGACCATTATGAAGTTTGGGTTACAGTGGCTTTGGCAGGTAAGAGTCACTAAAGGTGTGTAAAATACCGATCTAAATACATCAAATAATAAAGTGCGATTTTTTGGTATTACCTTTAGAATATTATTAAAAATCACGTTATTCATCGCCAGACACTTAACATCGTGGCAACCCCTTGCCAGACACCCTTAATGGTCATGAAATTATAATTTTACTTACGTTATAGTATAAAAGCTGATTTTTATAAATAATACTTGGGTAATAAATAGATGATGTTTCCTCATTAGCCAGACACTTTTGATAGTTCCAACCCCTTGCCAGACAAGCATGTAGGGTAGCTGTAGGAGAGCGCGAGTATGGATTGTACAGTCTTACTATTTTGTAGTTTATGATGGTATCAACCAGTCAACAAAGACAGGCCAATAACTGATTTAAAATTCACAATTATTTTCAGTTTAATTATTAATTGTCAGTTTATGATCTAGGAACACATAAGTACTAACAATCACAATGTTATTGAAATAAACTATTATTTAAACTGCAATATAATTTACAAAGTGTTACAACATGATTAACTTTCTGTATTGACTAAGAGTAGATATTAAGATTTGTTTTATATTGTAAATTTGAGAAAATTTTAAACTTTTTTGTGGTTACAGCAACACTTAATCTCTTACCATAATATCACTGCCTAATTAGCAGTTAAACAAAAACTTCAAATATTAATTAAAGTACCATCAGTTTTAATAAAACTAAAAGATGAATTACCATCAGATTTTAACACCAGAAATTAAAACAAAAATCAATAAGGTAGGAAATAGAACATGGTATTTTTAACTTAATGAATTGTTTAGTTTATCAGAATGAACAAAATTAAAACTCATCCTGTAAATTTTAAAACCAGAAGCGACTGACCAAATTTTAAATATATCCATAAGAACATGACCTATGTAGGTAGGCAGGCAAACAACCAGCTATCTCAGTACTTGCACTACCAGAGAACCACCTCAACAACTCAACAGCGCCAGGGGACACCATCCACAGCAAATGGAATTTTAACACCAAAATCATTAACACAGTAAACATTGACACTTAATTTTGATTATCGTTTAAACGATTTAGTTTGGAACATAAAATAAATCAAAATGATTTACAAAACTTAAGGGACTTACTATAATTTATAAACATAGCACATCCAAATGATTCTCAACATTCGCAACCTAGAAATTTACTGGAGACTAGCAAATTTACAGTACCATTGAGCACATTTTACCACTTGTAAAGCGGTAGCATATTACACTTTACCATCACTATTTTATTTCGGATGATAGAATTTCAATAATATATAAATTTTTGCACAACCTTTTGTTTTATGCAGTTTTTTGCACAACCTAAAAAAGTGCATAAAACTAATGATTAATGTTTTCCGAACTCTCAAACAACAAAAATAACATGTTACGAGACTGTAGGATTTACATCACCTGGTTTACGATAGTGGATGTCGAGTTCAATCCCACTTCTGATATCCGGGTTCTATGTGTTGTGGTCAGAATGGCTGAGGTCATGACGTCATCATAGGTCATAACTATGAGAGTTATTCATCCTTCTTTGATCTTCAGATAACCAGGATGCATAGCGTACGATAGTTCAGTAGAAATAACACACTTTCTGTTCATTGTTTATTAAGCTACACCGGTTCGGAATGCAGTTATCCACTAGGAAAGAAGCCGGCAATAAAACCTGTAGTTGCTCTTTTAAACATATCACTTTTACATCAATTGACAATTACACTTTTTACTTATTCAGTCCAATAATTAACAAAAACGACAACCGGCCTTCAATAATAATATTTTTACATTGTATTATTTACATTGTATTTTAACCTGTTATTGACATAATAATTTTTTTTTTTAACAATTTAAGGTAGTTGTAGCATCGAATGTATTTTCTTAAAATGTTTTTAAAATTTACATAGACTATCAGTAGAAATAACAACTGCGCAGTGAGGGACTGCGGTAGACTTAACTCGCTATCTCACCCATATGCATACTGCCTCGCGCTCTCCTACAGCTACCCTACATGCTTGTCTGGCAAGGGGTTGGAACTATCAAAAGTGTCTGGCTAATGAGGAAACATCATCTATTTATTACCCAAGTATTATTTATAAAAATCAGTTTTTATACTATAACGTAAGTAAAATTATAATTTCATGACCATTAAGGGTGTCTGGCAAGGGGTTGCCACGATGCTAAGTGTCTGGCGATGAATAACGTGATTTTTAATAATATTCTAAAGGTAATACCAAAAAATCGCACTTTATTATTTGATGTATTTAGATCGGTATTTTACACACCTTTAGTGACTCTTACCTGCCAAAGCCACTGTAACCCAAACTTCATAATGGTCCATCGTTCTTACCTGTGTTGGGAGCATGCGCTGACAAACTTTCAGCTTTTATAAAATAACGTAGGTCTGGGGTTCACGGGCTCTTAGACCACAATGTATATAGCAAATAGCAACTTATTTGAGCCTTTTTTATCCTTTATTATAGACTGGCTCATGATAAATTTAACTTAGTTCGCGTGGTGTAATATATTAATATTATAATTTATATCAATTTTAGAAGAAACTTACAAATAAAGTTATAAAAAAGAATTATGAATTATTCCTCTTATTTTTAGTTATTACTCAAAAATCTAAAATATTTTTTCTCTGAAAAATGCCCTGCTTGCTAATCCCCGTCAAAATCGGTTTAGCCATTTTGGGGCTTAGCCCGCACAAACATCATGTGCCTTTTATATCTACAAGAGAAATTTTAAGCAGCGTCTTATATAAAAAAACGTTTCTGGATGTATATAACATGCATATAGCCTTATGTGAGTTTTTTATTATATTATAAAAAACTATTTTTAATTTAATGTGCATCCAACACTTTGATGTTTACAGTTTGCTCGTGATATATTTACAGATTATCGTTGTCACTATTATGTAGACAAGAAAATAGATAAAATGTTACACGTGTCCGAAAGAAACGTTGCCTTTGTAACACAATACAAGAAGCAACGAATAAGCTAATACTTCGCCAAAGGTAATATTTCTCATTCCTTAACATTATGTGAAAAGGTGACGTAAGAAATAAATACAAACGAAATTGCTATTTTGTACCACTATGGAAAAAATCTTTGTCCTTTTATATTTCAATAAATACACCCAACAGACACACATAGTCCTGACCCTACACTAAGATACGAGTTTTATGTCGGGTATCTAGAACTACGAGACATGCGGTCTCACAACACCCAAGTACATTTTTTTTTTGTGTACCACAAACATTTGTATCTGCCCGGAAATCGAACTCGCGTCTCGTTTCACATGTGAATACTCGCCCGCTGTGCCGTGGAGGCATTTGACTTCATGTATTCCATTCTAGGTGCTTTGTGTATTTTTGACCTTTCTAATGACATTATGTGTAGTCAGCTGAGTGGTCACCTACCTGTCCAGCTGCGACGCGCAAGTGCCATTAGTTTTTAATTTTAATTATAGTAAAATTGTTCATTGTCTGTTTTCGTGGTATGTGCGTGTTATGTATATGTGATGATAAATAGTTTTCTATCTATTATCGAATATGAAAATAATACATATATATTTAACGGATAACAGCCACAATACAACCTTTGTTTCCTTGAGGAAAAACTGATTTATCGTTACCACCTTGCCTCGGGAATTCCTGGACGAATGGCTCCTATCACAGAAAGATGGACAACATCTGGACGACCGGGAGAGCTAAGCCAAGACCCGACCCATACTGTATACCCTAAAGCCAAGACTCAGTGAACCACAGTCATATTGTTCGTATACCTATTTTTTTAATACCTCGATAGGCAGATTTGGAGACGGGCCACCTGATGGTAAGTAGTCACCGCTGCCCATAGACGGCAATGCCAGGGCACAGCAAAGCCGCTGCCTATCTGTAGTAATATAATTGCGACCACAAACTCATTTTCCGGTGCGGGAATAGAACAGCTGTTATCAGACTTCTAACTGAGTCATGTACGACATTGTAAATTCTGCAATGATGTCTAACTCACTCATTGTTGTTTATTGTTTTTGTATATGCGATGATTTTCTGCTATTAAGATTGTAATTATGTAAATGGCCGTGATTTGAGCTTTGTGGACTCTTACAGTTGACGCACCTAAGAATAATTTTAATATCTATTGGTTATTTAAATTTTTTTGTACCATATCCGTGTCTTCAAATGTGGACTGTTCGTCTTTGAAGACTTCTATGTATTACAAGGACTTTAAATTTATATATGAGAACATCCCAGAAAGAAAAATTATAATAATAATATATAATACTAGCCCTGTATTAAACATTGTCCCACTGCTGGGCACGGGCCTCCTCTACTGATGAGAGGGGTTAGGCCTTAGTCTACCACGCTGGCCTAATGCGGGTTGGTAGACTTCACATACCTTCGAAATTCGTATAAGAATTCTCAGATATGCAGGTTTCCTCATGATGTTTTCCTTCACCGTAAGCAAGCGATAATTAACATTTAATACACACATAACTTTAGAAAAGTCAGAGGTGTATGCCACATGGGTTTCGAACATACGACTTTCGTCTTGGCAGGCCGTACCGCAACCAACTAGGCTATCGCTGCTATTCGAAAGAAAAATTATTAAACAAAAAAAATTAAATATACCCAACAGTCGCACACAGAGATCGGACCCCACACTACGTCAAACCTGCCGGACTACCGCCACTTCTCAGAGCAGTCTTGTTGCAATATTACAATGCGATTTTGTACCATGAATTCACATTGCAATATTACAACAATACTGCTCTTAAGAGGTGGTGGTGGGCCGCCTGTATCGTGGATATCAACAAATATGTTCTGTGTATAATCTGTGTCATGGTTGAGGAGGCCGATGGCTGGCACAGGCGTCATACTCGTGAACGGGTGCTGCTTGTGTGGACTGGTCTACCTGGATTGCTCATTGATTGTTAGTTAGAGAGAATAAATAACTGGTTGTATAGCCTCGTTTACGACTCTGCCTTGTATTATCATGTATAGGTACCGTAATATTTTTTTTTTTTTGTTTCATGAGAATGTGATTTGTTTAAGGATGTATGTATTTTATATGTAAATTATTTTATAATGTAAATTGTAATGACAAATTACAAAAGACCTACGGCTGAGTTTCTTGGTGCTTCTTCTCAGATCAGTGGGCATTTCCGAAGCACCGGTAGACCTTAACATTATTATGACATGTAAAAAGTGCCCATAGTGGCCTAATTTACAAAAAGATTTGATTTGATACGAGGGACTACGGACCCACAACAGATCGTGACTTAAACGGGGCTATTATTAAGTAACAGTGTATAATATCAGAATTATTCATGCCAAAGATGCTCTGAGCTTCTACAAATCAAATCAATTTCACGCTTTTTAACGGTGTGAATAATTCTGCAATGAAACCAATTATTGCGAACGTCTATGGCGACGTTTACAATATTCCTTCGGCAATTAGTTTTTTATGTACATTCTGCGTAGTTTAGATTCTTGGCATTCATGGCATAGATGTTATTTACGAGTTTTATACCATTTATGTTATGTTACGTTAAGTTTATTGCAATTCTATGGCATTTACAGTTACTAGCAAATGCTTTTACTTATGTACGACTAATTACATAACAGCATAGGTGGCGTATTGATCGAGTAGCCGGCTAGACTGAAACGAAGGGTCACGAGTACAATCTCCGGTCAGGCGCGTAGTAATGAATGCGTGATTCACTAATATTTGGTTCACATTTGGGAGGTGTCGGACCAGTTACTAACAACACAAGAGTTTTATCTTAGTCTAGAAACCATTCCAGCCGGCCTACCAGCTAAAACCCCGCGGTGGCCTTCTTCGGCGCTTACGGAGCGATCCCGGGGTATTCTAAGGAGTGCTAGAATTGCTTCCGGAACCGCACCTGCGCGGTGCTGCGTAGCAGCCCATTTCCATGGGAGGGCTTAGGAGCCCCCGCGCACCGAACAACGACAGCGAACGAGGCCTTACCACACGCGCTGCCGTCCATCTCGGGGTCGCACGATGCTCCGAAACTGGGAGTGCATCGATTCGGGCTGACAGCCCCCCGCTGCGAGCCCGCGACCCCCGATGGCCCCAATTAGTCGCCTCGTAAGACAGGCAGGGGTTACCGTGGTGGAATTCAAACGCCCCCGTTCCACCGGTGGTGGTATTACAATGCGAATTCATGGTACAAAATCGCATTGTAATATTACAACAAGACTGCTCCAAGAGGTGGTGGAAGGCCGACAGGACTTCCTAAAATTTACCTTACGGAACAATTACTTAATCGTTATTAAATCCTTTATGAGTTACTCATAGAGACAGAATTTGCTCCTCACTTCGCATATAACAACATTTAATTTAATTAATTTAATGCATAGTGCATGGAACTGATGAAGTTATATCGCTAAGTTATGTGTTGCTTCAAAGAACCTGTTAATTAGGCTTAGTACTGTAAAATTCACATTTGATAATTTTTTACAGACACTAATGGAGAATTAAACTCACACTTTTTGTTGCAATTTTTATATCTTTTGTAAATAATCAGTTAATAGTCCATTATAGACTGAATGCGGTGTTAATCCATAAAATTACAGATGTACGTTATTTACGTAATAATACTAATGTATTTTTACCGCTAAGTCCAAATGCAGTTTCGCTAGAGAAGTACTGGCAAAAACACTGGCGTCTCTTTATCTCCTTTTTAACAGACTTCAAAAAAGGAGAAAGTTAACAATTCGTCGGAATCTTTTTTTTTATGTATGTTACCCGATTACTCAAAGACGCCTGGACCGATTCGAGAAATTATTTTTTTGTTTAAAAGGGTATACTTCCCAGGTGGTCCCAATGGCAACAAGTCAGGATCTGATGATGGGATCTCAGAAAAATCGAGGGAAACCTTCAAATTTTATAGAGACGCATAATTTGTTTTTCATTGAAGTCGGTGTACTTTTTATGAATTAAAAAAACTTTTTTAAAGATTTTGTATCCTTCAAAGACTTAAAACCAATATTAAACGTTGCATAATCTCGCGCCCTAGAAATGCGAGACGTTATTATTGCTTCGTGATTCGCACTTTGTTTCAATCTACTCGAGGGATATTGATTTGTGTCAAGTTGCATTTGCCCTTGTGTTGAGATCACGCAATCTGACTCCTTCGACAACAGAAGATAGTGTTTTTGTGGGGGTTTATTTATTTACACTTCATACATTCAAATGTAAAGGTGGACTTATGCCTGAGGCATTCTCTTACCGTCGAACCTTCAGTGATGTAGAGATGGAAAGAAGTAGGCGTGCAATTAACTTATAACGCGAGATACTTTAAATTAATCTAAGTAATATAACCAAATATCAAAATAATTATAAATATCATAGATACACTAAACATATAACATAAGATATATACAACGAATAAATACATACATATTTAAATACGAATGTGTATATAAAATAAATATATAATTACTGTTGTGAAGATCCTGCAAATTCGTATGACAGCAGTTTACGAACCTTCGACTTAAACGCATGACGACTCGTGCACATCCTGACCTCTAATGGGAGCGCATTCCAGAGAAGTACAGACTGTATAAAGAAAGAGGAATGTACAAAGTCAGAGCTGTGAGATGGGCAAAGTAGGAGAAGATTATTCGACGAGCTAAGAATTCTCTCGTGGCTTGAATGAAGGAACTGAAAGCACGGAGTTAAATAGGAAGGTGCAGTAGAAGACGTGAGAAGAGAGTTTATGATGTAAGTAAGAACAGAAATATGAATATTGCTTTGGATTTGTTGATAGATCAACTAGAATACGAAGAACGATAATCAACGATAGATCGTATTTAATAGCGTGTATCAGCTCAGACTTAATGGACTCTGGACTTGTATTCAGCAGTAAAACAGCTGATGATGATGATTTTTTAGCCTTAGAATCTTGGAATGGTAATAGCCATATTTATTGGGTAAATTTTGAGTCGATACCTATGTGGTATATCTTAATGTCAGCATGACATATTCTATGCACTATTCTATATTAACGGTAGGCAGCGGCTTTGCTGTGCCCTGGTATTGCAGAAGTCTATGGGCGGCGGTGACTACTTACCATCAGGTGGCCCGTCGCTCGTCTGCCTATCGAGGCACTTAAAAAAAAAATGTGAAATAGCAAAGTTAGAAAATCTATATGAAGATAAATTACCGGGCAATTATATAATTCCTTGAACTAGTTGACTCTCATTTAGATCTGTGTGATAAAGCTGGTTTTCTTAATAGCTCATGTGAAGTTTTAGATGCATTTGAAAATGCAAATAAAACAAAATGAAATAACTCTTAATACTTACATTATGTTGCGTAATCATACTGTTCACCAAAATAAGTTTGTACAATGCACCTTCAGAATTTGAATGAGGTAAAACAAAAGTTTTACTTTAAAGAATTCTTTTGAAATTCTCGTCTCTTATTCTATAAACGTTTTCCTTTTATTGGAATTTAACGTAAAATATTGCTATATATATAAAAATTTACTATAAATGGCGTAAATTACACTATTTTAACTTGGTTCCATTATTAAGATCATCAGAACCGCCTCAGCTGGAAATAGTCTTTCTTCTGCATCATCTGGGTTCTAGTTTACTGATAAATACTTTGCCCGAATAACTTTATTTCATTTTAATTTTTTTGTACTGCCTGGATAGACAGACGGGCCACCTGATGGTAGGTCGACACCGCCACCCATAGACTTCTGCAATGCCAGGGCACAATAAAGCCGCTGGCTGCCGTTACATCACTTGCCTGATAAACGTTACACAGCTTATAAACAATAGTGACACCGCTGAACTTTGGATTTCAAATTAATACACAGCACTGCACTGCGTTTGTCCCACCAAGACATAAGATAGTAAGACTTATAAAACTGGTAATTGGTATTTAACAGTGTTTGCAACTCAGAAAAGTAGTAGCAGAAATATACACCATTTGACAGCCGTGACGCAGCGGGCAGTAGCTTTCTGAGAAACTAGAGGCAGTGGTTTCGATTCCCGCATCGAGACAAATGTTTGTGTGACAGATAGATATTTGTTTCGGGTCTGGGTGTTGTGGGACCGTAGTGCCTCGTAGTTCTTGATACCCACGATACAGGTTTTACCTAGTGTAGGGTGAGAACTATGTGTGTGACTGTTGGGTGTATTTCTTTATTATACTGTTGGTCCTAGCATTCTCTATACCAAAAGGACCTTAAGATTGTAGTTGTATTTTGCTCTGATCCTTTTACTTAGACTTAATTTCAAAGTACTTCGTCGATTAACGGACATTTTGCAATACAGATCTCGACTGCATTTTATGCATTATTCTTATTTTAACCTAAATTGACATAATGGTTTCTTATGTTTACGCGAATATTATACATTGTAATAAAACGAAATTTACGGATTCTATCGCGGTTTATTTTACTTTTCTAACCCGACGTTTCGAAGGCTTACAGCCTTCATGATCACGGGGGAGACTGAGTTGTATGTCGTCACGAAAGTATAGTGCAATGTTTCTACCCTCCATATAGTTGATATTTAATTTTTATTTTGCCGTAGTCCGATCTACGCAGAGAGAGCGAAACGTCGGGTTAAAAAAGTAAAATAAACCGCGATAGAATCTGTAAATTTCGTTTTATTACAATCTAAATTTACATTTTAATTCTAATGAATTACCTATCGTACTTTTGACCCCTTGATGAATATTGACGAAGTGTTGGTTGTGGACTATAAAATCATTATTGTATGCAAAGTGATTTACCAAATGCCACATTAGCTCCGTATTTAGTGTTTGCATTTCACTCTTTGTAATATTGACACAATTTTATAATTCATTTCCATTATTGACCTTTCCATTTATGATATCGAAACTGGTTTTTAAATTGTCTCATAAAACTCTGTAATATATTATCGTACCACGCAAAACATTTTTATCGACTGTTGGCACCGTGCAGTTCCTTAATTGAATATTCAAATTGTCATTCGTCTGTATCAGAGATTTTTGTTTGCTATGTCGATGCTGGAATAATAATAAAATTTAATTAATAATATTGTGTAACTCACCGATCTGGGCTAAAATCCTTTGTATCCTCACGAATACAGATCGAATACGATGAAGACGTAAATAACACACAACGTAAGGAGAACTCAAAATGTGTACACAATTCGTAAAATGTGTTTGGCGGAAAGCTGGAATGTACGCACGAGCGTCCTGCTCGCGACGCGGGTGCACACTGAACGTGCTGACGGTCAGCCGCTGGTTTTTTCTTTTCTTTTTCTAAACAGTGAGTCCAGGCTGCGAGCACAGAACGTGTCGTGCGGCCTATATATTTTTAATATTTATTGGTTTCGAAGGCGTGTATCGATGTACGCAGGTTAGTGGTTGACTCTTGTGATGAGGTTAAGCGGTTGTCTGACGTAATAATAGTGATGTTGTAGATACTAACCGAAATCTTTTCGTTGTTGATTTATTTTGAGGTTATTTTCCGTAAATATTTTAGAACATGCTTAAGCGTTTACAGTTTAAGGAAGGAAATACGTTACTCATTAATATTTATTAAATTTAATTAAATGTACCTCGGTACTGACTAGGCGTCGATTATTTGTTGGCGAGATTAATATTCTACTTTACGCTTGATGAATATTAACCTTCTCCGGCTCTACTTTGAAGAAACTGTAATGCTATTTATCTCTACATTTCTCTCTATTTACTTCCCTTATGTTAATATCACACATAATATACGAATCTGCCAATGTTCATTATCAGGTATGTATACCCAAAATATCGGAAATATAAAGTGTAATTGCCCGACCTGGGATTTAGACCCAGGACCTCACTGGTTTCTCAGCGTATGAACACTTGTGGCAGTTAGTGTAGTCACCAACTATTTTCGAAGACAAAGACATAGACATTCGGATTCGCGTTCGATTTATATGCCCATCACTAATTACATATAAATTATAACCAAACTAGTGTCGGTCGTTTCGTACGAGCCTCCGACTGTTGAACCATTTAATTGTAACGGTTTATATAATGTACTGCGTTGTGGCTGGTGTGACGTAATTATGTATTCATTATGCATATGTATCAAGTGTTACAGTGGGCATAAAGTTTTTATACTTTGAGTAGGCAACGGTAGGCAGCGGCTTTGCTGTGCCCCGGCATTGCAGAAGTCTACGGGCGGCGGTGACTACTTACCATCAGGTGGCCCGTCTGCTCGTCAACCTATCGAGGCACTAAAAAAAAGAGTTTTGAGGTTATACGTACAACATAACCATAGACATAGAGAATGCACTGAGTAATTAAAAAAAACTATTCGCTTTTGCAAGTCTGTGACGTAGACCAATCTAAATTCTAGAAAAACAACTGCCGGCCGCATGTCTGCTTTATCTCTCTCACATTTTTCTACCCGTAATCACTTAATAGCTGGATAGAGAGCGCTTATAGTCCATTATCTATGCCTATGTATACATGGTACTTAGCTGAATTGATGTTAGGATTAAGGCACCGCTCCGGCACAGCGTCATTTTGGTATCTTCAAAAACTAAAAAGGGGATAAGAGGTGTAGAAGGTCAAGTAACTAACTTGAGGACGGTCAGGTTATTTTGCGTGTATTGCAGATTGTACATGATAAGGGGATTTATCTGTTAAATTACTTAAAATCCAATGGCAGGTAACTAGGCAGGGGCTCTGCTGTGCCGTGGCATTGCAGAAGTCTATGGGCGGCGGTGACTTCATACCATCAGGTGGCCCGTCTGCTCGTCTGCCTATCGAGGCACTAAAAAAAAGGCAGCTATTATTAAAAATTTCAGCAGTCTGAATTTATAAACTAAATAGCCTTATTATTAATTAGTTATTAGTTCACGTACAAATTTACAAAAATTGTCGTTTTAAAATAAGACCGATTAATACATGCAAACAATAACCAGCTGCTAAATGTGCATGTTTCAAATAAGTCGCATTTTCTAAAGTGATTACGTAGTCGATTTGAAATATGGCGCGGTGAGTCGATTTTAAAAATGGCGTGATGTGACGTCATCGAACACACCTCCGAGCCGCTAGCGCATAGAATTAATTCGAACACGCGATCTCTGTGCATCTACAAAACGATATTTAGCTAGTCTAATCAATTTCAAATTATTTTTGCCATATATTTAGTTGTCGTCCAAAAGTCGTATTTACATTTACAATTTGAAATTAATTCAGTCGGACCGTCTGTTGTGTTTGACCTTGCCAGCATGAACGTTCAAATAGTTTTATGTAATTTAATGTATTTGTAACTCAATTTGAACATTTTAGCCTTTTCCTTATAAAATAATCGAAATATTAATGAAAAAAGCTTGGCTTATGGTTTCAACCCTGGACCTGGAACTCATCTGATTTTAAACTTACTAACTAATGAGGCAATTATGAAACATATTATCTAAATCATAATAGTTTTATGGAAGGAAATACTAACAGCCATTAAATATTACTTCGAAAGTGTAGCCCGGACATTTAACTTTATCTCCTGATTAACTAATGATGTTTACTGTTGTTTAATTCAAGGTTATTTCTCACGCTTTTCAAATATTTAGCAATTAGTTTAATATCTCATTGAACATCATCATTTACCTGCCCTTATCCCACACTAAGTGGGGTCAAACTGGTTTTGACTTTCCACGCAGCCCTATCATCCGTCAAATCTGCATTCACTCCTTTCATGCGCATGTCCTCATTCACGCAATCCATCCACCTCTTTTTTGGTCTCCCACCACTCTTTCGTACATCCACATTAATTTTGACAACCAGTCTTGTCACATGCTTTTTATCCCTCCACATCACATGACCATACCAAGCTAATCTAGCACTCCTCATCTTTTCTACGATTGAACGCTGTTGAAAATGTTTGAGCTACCCACAGTAAATTAATTGATAACAAAACATCTCCTTTTTGAATTTTTATGGAGCTTTCTCAACTATGCAGATTTCCTCACGATATTTTCTTTCACTGATTATACTTGTAACTCAAAGAGTCAGTTTCTGGTGTTAGGAACATCAACAAAACTATGCAAGATAGATATTAAAAAGGCACAAATACATTGTTTATAATTTATTGATTGATTTACACGGCACTGTTTTACACATCTCAGTGCTTAATATTAACACACACGCATGTCAGGATTCACTTAAGGCTTCTCTTTATAATTAATCTACCAGCAATACCCTTTTATCTGAACTACGCGGCCATTGAACTGATTACCATTTAAACTTACTACACCGGACCACGAATATACTGGTTATCGTCTCGTATACTACTCAACTGAACTGAACTGAACACCGGAGCGCGGAAGGCACTCTGTTTTATATTAAACATTTACTACTCCTACTTTGGTTGTCATTATTAACTACCCCCAACTAGTCTCCTAAATACCTCAGTTATACCTTCGGTATTTCTAATAAAAGGAACTATCCTATTACTGGATCGAACCGTGACCTCTGTTTCGGTAACCACTCTAAGCTATCGACGCTAATAATAAATATAATAAAGGAAGTATATTTTCGGAAGTATGTCTAAATGATATAACAAATCGACCTTGGTAATTTTTTATTGTAACTTGTGTGTCGACCTCTGAAATGTAAGTAGGTTCAAATATAATTTCAAATTCATTTGTTGGTAATGTAGATCTATAATTATATTGCTTTGCGTTGCGATGTTAGGCCGTGTTGCGGTCTTCTGAGTACTCTGACAAAAGACCCTCGACCGTTTCTTCACCTTCAAGCAAGCCGGCGTGGTTGTGTTAAGTAGCGAGGGTTAGATTGTCTCTCGATACTGGATACTCTAATTGGACGACACTGCGCTTACATCAGGTGCAGTGTGGTCACTTTACCGTGCCAGACTAAAAATATAAAAAAACAAGGCTTCTATTTCTTGAGTGAGAAATAAATCTCATACAAATCACTAATATCGCGCATTTCTCATGTATAAAACTTATTGTTTCAACATTTTGATCACTTGGACTTGATCCATCAGTATTAAAAAACCTCGAATTCTATGTAAGGTTAATACGAAGAAATAAACTTTTTACAGACTTGATCAATCGGTGGGTGTGTCTCTATGGACGTTGCGTCAAACATTTTTATTACTGGTCTACGTGCACTTTCGAATGACGGCATCTCTTTCTAGCAAGTTGTTTGCCAGGTTTACTAGACAAAGAGAAATTAGCTATTAACATATTATATGAGTGGATTAATTTGTATTCTGCTTGTGTCACACGTTTACTTATCAAGGTTCTACTTCTTAATCTAGATGTTATGTGTAAGATCGTTTGGTCTACTTTATTAGCATTTGGTCCGATTATACTTCTTCCTACGTTACAACTGGTAAGAACATTATTACATAGATTAAAGAATATATTTCGTTCATAGTGACTAGAGATGCGAAGTGGACTACCTTGAACCTTGCACATAATAACATCCAAAATATTGTTCGAGGTATAAAAATGCCCATTTGCTTTATAAAAACACGCAACACATACACATAGTCCTCACACTAGTTCAAACCTGTATCGTTTTATCCAGAACTACAAGGAATTACGTTTTTACAACACCCAGACCTAAAACAAATATATGTGGATCCATCCATACATTTATCTCGAAGATCGCATCAATGGGCTCTTGTTTTACAGTTAGCTATTAGTTACGCCACGGAGGCTGAATATAAATATATATTTTAAAAATAATTTCATTTACTGTGACTAACTGACTATCTCGCCCACACATCCGCCAGTGTAACTTCTATAAGCCAGGATCGACTGTGGCATTTTTCGACATAGAGCAATGAAACTGGACGATCTCTGAGAAGACGTAAGGTTCTTTATTTCGCAACTAATTTTATAATATATAATTTTAATACCAGTCCCGTTTTAGATACTGTCCCAATGCTGGGCATAGATCCTCTAGTAATTACAAAGGTTAGATTTAGTATACCGTTTAGTAACCCGTATTACGCTTGCCTAATACGGGTTGGCAGACTTCACACATCTTCGAAATTATTTTCTAAAATTCTCAGTCAAGTCGATTTCCTCACGATACTTCCCTTCACATTACATCAAGCGATAATTAACAATGAATATACAAGTAAACTCTAAAAGCCACAGGAGTATACCATTTGGGTTTCGATCCCGAGACTTTCGTTATGACAGTCTGTGCCACATCCAACTAGACTTAGCTGGTGGTAGGATATTCATATCCGCCCGGATAGCGACCACCGTACACAGGGCGAAAAACCCGCCATAGTGGCACACGCAAGTGTGTCGCGTTCCGGGATCAGCCAGTGTACATCCGGTTTTTGTCGGGGGTCTGGAGTTGGGGACAATGGCCATTTTGCGGCCTTCTTAGTACTCTGACACTAGACCCTCGACCTCTTCTTCACCTTCTTGCTCATGGCGTAGTGTGAAGAAGCATGGCGGCATGAGTGTGTTGAGTAGCGGGGATAGATCGTCTCTCGCTAATCAGTACTCTATTTGGACCGCACTGCGCTTACCATCAGGTACAGTGCGGTCACTTTGCCGTGCCAGGATAAAAAAATAAAAAATAAAGAAGACTGTCGCTACTTTTTTTTATCAAATAGAAGTATATACACTTGGAAATGTGATGTGAAATGAGGAAAAGTGTCTAACCTTAAAATTAAATTATTCAATGCAGAAATAAAAGGTTACTTTTACAATGTAATCACGTTGGCCCTTTTCGAAGACAAGAGTCCGTCTCAAGTGGAATCCAATTCGACCTCGACACGAAAAGGCGATTACCTACTTGGCTCACAAAGACTTTTGCAATTGTTTGTTTATTACTTATTTGCATTTGCCTTCCCTTCGCCTTCAAAAACTGTGCGAGATGTATAATTTCATCAAATCAGTGTAAATTATTTAAATACAATAAATAAGCCACATTTCTTCTGGATTTTATTCATTCGAAGTAGCAGATGTTTAGTCACTATACAACTATTAACCAGTCACGGATCATTCGGTCACCGGCGTCCGAAAACTGGCAATACTCGCTCCTATTGACGTGCGTATTAAGCGTATTTGTAACGTTAATATTCTGGAAATAAAGTTGATTATGGCTTGTATTTTACTCACTACTTATTACCCTTTTCTGGACTCCGATGTTCTTGTGATACATGAGAGGTTAAGCAGTGATAGCTAGGAGTGGTACGAACTGTCGAGGCCAGACCAAGATGAATGAAGAAGAAGATGATGTGTCAACGTTAGTATATACACTATCTACATCTGATGATACAGCTTTTATATCTTCACTCTCATTTATGCTTAAAAATAAAAAATAAAACACATAGTCCTGACCCCACACTAGATACCAGTTTAGTGTCATGGAAATCAGGAACTACTCTCGATCTCAACACCCAAACCAATTTGTGGGTCACATAAACACTTGCCTCGGGGCGGGGATCGACCCCTTTACCACCTGACTACTCACCGCCGAAGACTGTCATATGAGGCAATATATTTTTTATAATTTGAAAACATACAAACTTCGCGTTGGTTCTGCAAATATGCTATATTTTATCAGTTATTTATTCAGCCTTAATTAACAACTTCCTGAATTGTGGACCAGTTTTGGTATCGGTTGACGGCCTTCACCCTGGTCTAGACAGTCGTGACATGCTGGAGGTAACAGTATCGTGATCGTGTCTATACGCGTTCTCTTCCTTCCGGTGTAATGTTTCTGATTGATCCATTTGTTATATAGAAACCATGAAGCATTTCAATCTGCTCCATAAGGATTTTGGATACAGGAGGCACGTAGTCCAGCAGTGGGACAGTATGTCAGGGTTGATATTAATATAATGTCAGAATTTGCTATTAAAATTTCTAAGAGAATAAATACACCCAACAGTCACACAATTAGTCCAGAGCTCATACTAGGTTAAACTTTTATATATCAAGAACTAAAAGGGACTTCGGATCCAAAAAAACCTGATACAAAAATTTGCGCATTACACAAAAATTTGTCTTAGTGCGGTTATCGAACTCAATGTTTCTCGTTCCACAGTCTTACTACTCTGCTGTGCCACGAAAGCTAGAAAGAACAATCAGTAAAACTTGCTGAAAGAACACGATGATCTTAAACTCGACAATGATAACTTTAACAATAGCTTAAATTGACTATGTTTAAAGTAACACGTTCAAAGAAGATAAAGTGGAAGTTATAAATGAGATTGTTCTTAATGTTATATAGATAGATAAATCACCTGATTTTAAGAGATGGTCACCCAACGCAAAAGGAATGTCGGTGCTACAATATTTTTAAAAAGGGAACAAGAGGTGGCGAAATGTTTTAGACTTTCGGCAATTGATATTCGATTCATACTTCATCAATCGACGTTTCAGGGAAAGTCAAAGCAGAAAGTACAACCTTGTCAAACGTTCTACAAGGTAATTCGAGCCGGAAAAGTGTTAATAATTCCCTGTTCTGTACATCTCCATCGCATAATTGGTTATCGTTAACCTTCGTATAAGGACGTGTCAGGAACGTTTTTTGTCATCTGATCCTTGGAGACGTTGAGATATAATGAAGATTATGTTAAAAAAATTGTAGTCAATTACTAGGTTTTCAATCTTGCGACTTCCGTTTCGACAATCAGTCCTAATAGATCACTCAACTAGGCTATAACTGGATATAAACAGATATTTGTATAAAAAGTGTTCATACTTTTTTAGGAGATTTCGTCTATTTACTATGTTGCCTATTGTCTATTTTCTGCTGGTGGTAGGATATTCATATCGGCTCGGATAGCGACCACCGTACATAGTGTGTAAAACCCGTCATAGTGAGTCTAGAGTTGGGGTACGATGTTTGGCCGTTTTGCGGCCTTCTGAGTACCCTTGGTCGCTTCTTCACTTTGTGTTTGATTATATTGAGTAGCGGTGTCAGTAGCGTGATTGTGTTGATTAGCGGGGGATAGGCCATCTCTCGCTACTCGATACTCTAATTGGACGACACTGCGCTGACCATCAGGTGCAGGGTAGTCACTTTGCGGTGACAGGATAAAAAGTAGTGGTGTTTTAAGTGTTGAAAATATTTTATTAAAATTGCCAAAGATTTTTTAAAACCCCTGAGTATAACAGCATAGATTGTGGAATTCTTTAAACTGGGAGTTGTAGACTCATGTTCAAATGACGATTTTTAAGATACCTACTAGCTATCTCTTAACACATATGTATAACTATTATAGACGAAAACACGTAAAAAGCTATAACTAGAGCCAATAAAATACCTCATTAGGTTAACTTATCTTTATGACTGGCTGTATTTTAATTAAGGGTATAATGTATTCATCTTGATCAGAGAACTGTGGGAAAGAAAGATGATGTTTTTCCAGTTTTGTGAATTGACAGCTGGTGAATTCAGGTCATGGGTTGTAACATTCCTGGGTTAACCTATATGGACATTGGAAAGTTTTTGGCGGCAATCAACAAATATTTGCTATGGACCTGGGTGTTGTAAAGTGAATACTTCACGGAGCCATTACATGCATATACACTCACGCCTGTAATCCCCAAAGGGGTAGGCAGTGGTGACAGACCAGTACACCCACATTTCACCGAATTAATTATGGTCTCATAATGTGATAGGGGGCGAGCCTATCGCCATATCAGACCCAATTCCAGACTCCGGGCTGACACTGAGTATTTCTTAATAGAAAAACCCGATGTCACTTTACCCGACCCGGGAATCGAACCCGAGACCTCAGCACAGCAGTCGTAACGCATGCGCAATTACAACTGCGCCACCGAGGGAGTATACGGAGCCATTGATTTCTTATTTATAAATTTTTATTCATTAACAATAATTTGAATTTAATTTATTTTTAATTGTTACTGTGTTAAACGACAGAAATTATTTAACAATTATGGATGAATTAAATATTTAAAGTAATTATCAATGACATCTCTACATTTTTATGTTTGTTGTTACTATTCGTTAACAAGACGTGCCCTCAATTAGACTATGCTTTGTTCATAAATGAATGTACGATTTACTTTGTGCATTACATCTAAATAACTATCACACACATAATCCTGTAGCGCAATCACCGATAATTAACTTAGAAAACAACTTCGAAAAGTCTGAGTTGTATCCCATTTGGGCCGGATTCGAATCCCCCACTTTCGTCTTGACAGTCTGTACACCTTCCAACTAAGCTATCGCTGCCTTTATTTAAAGACTAGCTGTTGTTCGCGGCTCCACCCGCGTGGACGTTATTTTCACACAGTGTTTTTACACCTTGGGTAACATTATTGTAGTTTTAGTAGGGATCCTTATATTTTTCTTGCAATTAAAATGGCCTATATTAATCAGTGATAATGTAGCATTCAAATGGTGAAAGAATTTTTAAAATCGGTCTAGTACTTTTTGAGCCAATTCGTTACAAACATACATTCAAATCTTTCCTCTTTATAATATTAGTATAGATTTGTGTACAATGAAATCGTATTATCTGAACCAAATTCACTCGTTCCTATTCACTTTTAATACCACTATTGCACCATAATATAATCCAAACGTGCATCCTAATACATTCCGTCAACAATAATGACGTCCTCACCTTTGGGTATATCACGAAATGTGAATTATCTGTAGTTAGATTAGATTTTACGTCTTCTAGCGAAAATCTGAGGTTGTTTATATTTGGCTGGAAGGTTGGAGATTAGAAAGGCCTTGGATATAACACCCAATAGTCACACATATACTGACCCGCACTAAGATATGTAGTGTTTTATATCTTCATTAATTTATAACTGTCAAAATGTTCTCCATCTTCTTGTTGTCTGGTGTCGAAATTATAGGTACCTACAAATCAACTTATTTTGTTTCGGCGCAAAGTATTCCTCAAATAATTTTAATACGTCTTCATATTTTCGATCTTGATCACCTTTACTTAGTACATTAAAATACAAGTCTTGCGCCTGATCACCAATAGTCTGTATATATAAAAGAAGAAACTGACTGACTGACTGACTGACTGACTGATCGATCAACGCACAGCCTAAACGGCTGGGGTTAGAGACTTGAAATTTTGACAGTAGGTACCTTTTATCACGTAGGCATCCACTAAGGAAGGGTTTTTGGAAATACCACCCCTAAGGGGGTAAAATAGGGGATGAAAGTTTGTATGAAAATCCGTCATTTTTGAAGATAAATCCATGAAAATTAGTATTTGGCATTTTAGTTAAAAATAAAAAATATATGTTTCAGGATTTTTGGAAATTCCGCCCCTAAGGGGGTAAAATAGGGAATGAAAGTTTGTATGAAAATCCGTCATTTTTAAGTTAAACGCATGAATATTGGTATTTTGTATTATATAATTTTTCTCCCAAACATGACCTCCACGCGGGCGGAGCCGCGAGCAACACCTAGTATTTAATAAGAGCACCACCTTCCTACCGTCACACACTGTCAAATCCGGCAGAGGTGAGAAAATTTTTAAACTGCGTTTTAAATTTCCGCCATCTTGGCAACAAATCCTCTATCGAGTCCATTGCCAGTGGCGTGGGCTCAATTCAACACTTGCCATGTTATCACTTCAAGTTAGTTATTTATATTTTATTGTTTGGGTTCGTTTACCGGCTGCGCCATGTAGTGTTTCATATCTTTATTAATTTATTTTCTTATTCCTAAAATACAATTATAGCAAAGCCAACTTATTTCAACCAACCTGACAGTGTCAAGTGACATCTGTCAGAGGCGTTTAGTTATACTACAAGATACGAGTCTCACAACACCTATTCTCAAATATTTGTGGATCACTCAAAAAATCTCAGCAGTGGGACAATGTTTAATAAAGGGCTAGTATTATTATTTACTAGCTGTTGCTCGCGGCTCCACCCGCGTAGAGGTCATGTTTGAGATAAAAAGTATACACTACAAAATACCGATTTTCATGCATTTAACTTCAAAAATGAAGGATTTTCATACAAACTATCATCCCCTATTTTACCCCCTTAGGGGTGGTATTTCCAAAAACCCTTCCTTAGTGGATGCCTACGTCATAAAAGGTACCTACTGTCAAAATTTCAAGTCTCTAACCCCAGCCGTTTTGCCTGTGCGTTGATCGATCAGTCAGTCAGTCAGTCAGTCAGTCAGTTTCTTCTTTTATATATACAGATTATTATATGCCGATTCGACATCTTAGGTAGATAGAAAGTCATTTATTTTGTTTTTGAACTGATTTTATTTAATTAAGATTTAATGATAAGAACGCAGGACTATTTATTTACAATGCTAAGCTTAATACAAATCATACTCATAAACAATTCTATAAAAGATACAGATCATATGAAATGCCAAAGAATCACGTCAGCAGTGTCTTGAATGCGATGGTAAAATTTATTACCCTTTCAAAAACATTTTGGAATTTCTTTTATTGCAATATGCAGAGTGTTCTTGGAATTATGTGCGTGTGGTTTCAGAACCGACAGAATTGCATAATTGCCCGACGCTCTAAATAATATGAAAATTCCGTGTCTACATTTTGATTAAATTTAATAAGTGGATAAGTAATTATAATTTATTTTGTTTACAATTTTATATACAGTAGAAACTCTGTAAGTCGAACATCAAGGAAGACGCCAAAAAATTCGATTTAGAGTTTTCGACTTATGGAGGATTTCGACTTAGGCGGATTTTGATTCGACTTGTAGAGTTTAAGGTTCATTCTCATTTTGAGTGTCAACAGGAATTTGAGTCATAAATTCCTTACGTGGTAATCTTATTTATTGTAAACTCCTAAATTGTTTTCTAAGAAACAACGGTGTACTTACAACTTAACTTATTTATTTATTCGAGTTTTGGAGGTTTTCGAGGTTCGACTTGAAGAGGTTCACTATATTACATACATGCTCTCATTAGCATCGATTGCCTAGTTGGTAGTGGTATCTGACGAATGTCGTGGAGTCGAAACCAGCCCAAATGGCATACGTCTTGGTCTTTTCTAAAATTTCGTGTCTATTCATTGGTAATTATCGCTTGCTTTAACGGTAAAAGAAACATCGTAAGAACATCTGCATACCTTATTTACTCACTGCATTCTCATACGAATTTCAGAGGTATTTGAAGTCTACCAACCCTCATTAGTCCAGCGCAGCGTGGTTGACATAGGTCGAACCTTCTATTAGTGGCGGAACCCGTGACCAGCTGTGAGACAATTTTATTACGGGGTGTAAAATTTATTCATTTATCCTACGTTTTACTTACTATTTTAATTAAATAAATAAATAAACAACACTCAACAGTCACACATATAGCCCCGATCCCACACGCCTTGTGTCGTGGGTATCAAGGACTACGAGAGACGCACGGTCTTACAACACCCAGACCCCGGACACAAATATCTGTCTGTCACACAAACATTTGTCCCGGTGTAGGAATCGAACGCGCGGCCTCTCGTTTCACAGCCGTCTACTCGCTTACTGCGCCACGGAGGCTGTCTTTAATTATCATCGTGTTGCGAATAAATGTTGATCATTTCATTATCGTTTTACAGAAACTACGTGCAAGGCAAAATCTGACTCATTTTTGTTAATATCACAGTAAACACTTCGTGTGAACAGCATTTTATTTATTATCATGAGCATTGCATCAAAAAGTCATCGTTCCACATTAATTAACTCTATTTACACGTGTATACAAAATTATTTACAAACGAAAATCTAGACAAACGACGCCGTAAAAGTGGGCGATGCTTGGACCTTGAATAGAATTTTATCTTATAGTAAATATTAGATTTTCGTCACGTTTTCAACTGTATGACTAAATGAGGATTATTTTTGGATATTTCGCAATTTAGGTATTGTGACATAAACCAATATAGCGATGCAAGAAGTTTTGCCACACATCACTATCAAAATGTTCTAAGCGACAATACAAGTGAATACAATAGGGTGTTTGACTACTGTAACCTAAAAATTTAAAACTGCACTAGGAGAAAGGATAGTGGGCAAACATATTTATTAATACATTTTTTAATTTTAAATGTATTATAAACATTTTATTTTCGTCATTAAAATTTAGAATTTTTAATCTGTATCTCTCGGTGCCAAAAACGTAGCAATACCGGCCGCCATTACTCGTGACGACATCGCACATAAACATTGCATCCTACGTCAAATAAAATTGTAAGGAAGAACATATTTTTCGATGTGTAAACTTGTGGAAATGTGTTAATTTCGTCTTCAAGTCTTCTATAAGAATGGAGGAAGGCATTACAAAGGCTGATAGTCAAAATCTGCCACTTCTTTCTTAAAACTTTTTATTTTGGCACATGGATGAACAATTTATCGGGATTTAGTGTTGAGTTTTTACACAAAGTCATTGAACAATATTTATATGCTGGCTCATTCATTTTTGCGCAAAAACTAACAGATAAATGCAAATAATTTGTTATGTTGTTAAGTGTCACATCGGTCACAAATGTTTGTATACGTGCGATGACGTCACATAGAGATAATGTCACGTGACAACGCGTTTTAGCGCGAAACTATATATGAAAAAATAAAATCACGGAAATATTATAAATTGAATATATTTCAATAATAAAAATATTACGGGGGCTATAAGTGAAGAGTCCTCTATCAATGTCCATCAATTTTCAAAAATTGTCAAATACCCTATTGTTGTAGAAAAGAGGTTTGGAAAGCTAAACGTAATGTTAGTGATTACTAACTCAACTATTGAAGTTAAAGAATGAAAATTAGAATATTTTCGGGATGACATAGAACTCAGTTCGCCCCGTTCGTGACCATAAAGGCTGTAAAGCTTTCGAAACGTCGCGACTAAAAAAGGAACATAAACCGCGATGATAAATTTATTTCAATGTTAAAATTTTGCTTGGCATTTTTGTAGCGCGATCTAAAAATTGTATTGTTGCTTTTAAAGCAATTAAAAAGTATCAAGCGACTATCTAAGCATTTAATATACTTGACACTGCAAAAATTGTTGGTATATCAGTGGTTACAGCAACCATAAAATGAATGATTCTTTTTTTTAGTGCCTGGATAGGCAGACGAGCAGACGGGCCACCTGATGGTAAGTAGTCACCGCCGCCCATAGACTTCTGCAATGCCAGAGCACAGCAGAGCCGCTGTTACTCAGATAATATGATGTTTGCGGGATTTTCATCTTTACCGCTAAGTTACCAATCATCCTCCCTTTACTCCGTTCTGGAATCGCATCTTATGACAACCTGTGTACAGTCGTGGCGCTAACATCAAGCAAATACCATTTCTCATTCCATTGTATAAAAAGCTAAGTGTAATTTCGACATAACAAACTCATTTATCCCCAATTAATTGTCTGAAGCCCACAATAAACAAGAACATAAAAAAGTTACATGTTTATTCGTAGATATAAAGCCTCCTTGTTATTCTGCAACGTATTTTTTAAGAACGCAATTTCAAACCTATTTGTCCAGACATTTGGCAAATGTGGAAAAGTTCCGCAGACGCCTGATTTTACTCAAATCTAATTCAAATAGTCGTGTGACTTAGTTTATGTCTTGAAAGTAAACATGGATTGGTTTGTTGTCTTTTAAAAGCCTATCAACTGCTGACGTTACTGCAGATATTTTACATAAGTGTATAATCTCGGTGATACATTCGTTATTCTCATTCTCAAGACCAATATTTGTTTTATCTTAGACCATAAGGAAAGTCCAAAAATAACTTCTGGTTTCACATTTGCATCCCTTATAATAATACCATTATTATTAAACTTGTCCCACTTCAGGACACGGGTCTCGACTACAAATGAGAAGGGATAGGCCTTTATCCACCACGCTGGCCTAATCGGGGTGGTTGATTTGAAATTCTTATGGAGTATCTTCAGGTATGCAGATTTCTTCATTATCTTAAACCGTTAAAGCAAGCGATAATTAGCAATGACACACGTAACTTTAGAAAATTTACATCCCTTAGAGTTAATATTAAAATCAGTAGAATCAAGAGTCAGTTGCCGGCTTTGAAGGAGAAAATTGAGCGATTTGGAAGGTATTTTATCTTTCGGATCAAAGCAAGCTCTTATGTCATCTCAGTTCTCTGAAAGACAGTGGTAATAAATAATACGGACGAATTGACCCATTAATTCTGTAGACAACACTGTCTACAACATAGCTCTATCGTTTCGGTTGTCTTTAATTTTATAATTAATTTTCAATGGTAATTTACTACAACAAGAAACTGTTTAAGACTAAATAGAACCAATACTGTCTTTTATAATGTACAAATGAACTGAACCAACTGTGTGATCCAATTCCAAGATATTTATCTGTAGATCTAGGCAATAAACCTATCTGCAGGACAAAACATTCCTCACCATTAAACAAGTTATTCATAACTAATGATAAACTACACTCGATCGCTTGTGTCTGGGTCGTGTAATTGGTCTAGATTAGATCAAGATGAACGACTTATTGTGACACTGAGAACTACGTAGGTGGTAATATAGAAATACCTATTCTATGCCTGAGTTATAGCTATATTTTTTATTTTTATGCGGGAATAATTAGGTAATTATCAAGTCTGCCTCTAAAGTGTAGTGTGCTGGTGGTAGGATATTCATATCCGCCCGGATAGCGACCACCGTACACAGGGTGTAAAACCCGCCATAGTGGCACACGCAAGTATGTCGCGTTCCGGGATCAGCCAGTGTACATCCGGTTTTTCTCGGGGGTCTAGAGTTGGAGTACAATGTTTGGCCATTTTACGGCCTTCTGAGACTCTGACAATAGACCCTCTACCGCTTCTTCACCTTCTTGCCCATGGCGTAGTGTGAAGAAGCAGGCCGGCATGATTGTGTTGAGTAGCGGGGATAGATCGTCTCTCACTACTCGATACTCTAATTCGACCGCACTGCGCTTACCATCAGGTGCAGTGCGGTCGCTTTACCGTGCCAGGATAAAAAAAAGTGCTGTGCCTGAATTTTGAAGCCAATGTACACGCAACAGAAAATTGTGGCCGGTGAAACCCTGACAATTATCGCCCAATATCAATAACCTCAGTGACGTGAAAAACCCAGTTATTTATAAGTAGCTGATTGGTTCGCTACCTAAAGAATCGCTCGTTGATGAATAACAGACAATACATGTTCTGTCAGAACCGGTTAACGGGTGATCTTTTAGTGTTTGTGTTACAGCTGTGAGGAGGCGATTGACAGGCATGACAGACATTTTATATTAAGCTTATAGAGGTACACTGTTTGACTTTGGTTGCAGGAGGTCCAGAAATATGAATCAAATTTTCAAAGACCTTTTTGAAATTTGTAAAGTCTATCTTAAGTGTTGAATTCACACCATGGATATATTCGAAGTATGAAGCAACCGCTTAATATAGTTGATACGACATATCTTAATAGTGCGTAAGGCATGATAGTCCGCTGTCAACATTTAGTGCAGACGGGCAATGTCAATTCAAAGATATAAACAACACAACTGCGCACAAGCAATCAATACTCAACCTTAAACAACGTGTAAATTGTCCCCAATTAGCTCTGTTTAACACCTGACCTGTTCTCACAGCGTCATTGAACTATTCCATATATGACCAAATTGAAGGATCTGTGACACCTTCCTAAACACTCTGTAAGGCATGTCGGGATATACTGGCTGGAAACGACACTCCCTTTTTATAAGTGTCTATAGTCCAATTGATGGATATTTATATAAATTAGAGATCGTTTATTTCCGACAATGGAATTCAGGGGCATAAGTATTACAACCCATTTAGTATGTCGGTTATTCATTTTTTAAGTAGTACCCACTTGAAAATCGAACAACTAGCTACGATTACTAAAATGGACAGTCAGTTTCAAGATGTTTAGTTTTCAAGAAGTTTGGCAAGGAAATATTAGATTAAGGTTATACCAAACCCGACGCTAACTTTGATGATTCGAATGCTGACAACCTATTGAAAACACAGGTTGTAGCTGAGATTTTAAGTGCCAAGATGCATTTTTAACCGACTTCAAAAAAAGGAGGAGGTTAACAATTCGTCGGAATCTTTTTTTTATGTATGTTACCCGATTACTCGAAGACGCCTGGACCTATTCGAGAAATTCTTTTTTTGTTTAAAAGGGTATACTTTCCCATTGGCACCAAGTCAGGATCTGATGATGGGATCTTAGAAAAATCAAGGGCAACCCTCAAATTTGTTAGTGACGCATAATTTGTTTTTTATTGAAGTCGGTGTACTTTTTATGAATTAAAAACTTTTACTTATTGTAGTTTAGATATTTTTAGGAAAGAATAAAATGTATATAACAGTAGATTTAAAAAAAAATATTGCAGATCTGTAAAGATCGGTAACATCTATTTTTGTAAAATATTTGAAAACACTTACGGAGGCTATATTTAACAAATATCTTTATATTGTGGCCGGCAGACTTCTCAAGAATTTCTTGGAACTCGGCGTAATATTCACGATTTTCTTAACGAATGTCCTTAATCCATTTATTGGTTGGCTTTGAAGCTTTTGCTTTTTGTGTAGCAAAAGCTGACGAGTAAATGAATCACCGGATGGTGACCTCAAATGTATCCTTCTAGTATCTTGAGTGCTTTGTCAGCTTTCATGATAGTAATGAGAATAATTAAGGGCTGAGCTATTTATGCCTCCGCATATCTCACCATACGAAACTAAATAGCAAATTGTTACTTCGTCAGTTTCCTGTGGAAATGTGGATCTAACCTGATTGATCTTTTATCTTGTAGACAAAACTGTACTCAGCTTGGATATACTCTTGAGGACGAAGTGGACTAAAGACAGAATATTTGGCTCTATAATGGTTTCTTATATTTACGCGAAGATTATACATTGAAATAAAACAAATTTTACGGATTATATCGCGCTTCATTTTACTTTTTTAACCCGACGTTTTGAAGACTTTACAGCCTTCATGGTCACGGGGCAGACTGTGTTGCATGTCGTCACGAAAGTATAGTGCGATGTTTCTGCCCTCCATATAGTTGATATTACATGTTTTATTTTGTTTTAGTGCGATCTATGTAGAAAGAGCTCAGTGTCATTAGGTCTGGCAGTTGGTCTTTCTGGATCCGATTTAATTTATTGTATAATTGGATCCCAGGCACCAGCTTGCAGCACCAGCTAGCTTCCAACCATCTTCTCTATTGAAATTATGATGTTTTTTAATATCAATAGCCTCGCGAATCATCCTAGGTAGGAGGCGGTCATCCTTGCCAAAGAACACTGATATAATCCATAAAATTCGTTTTATTTCAATCTTTGGCTCAGTCTAAGGTGACTTATGGTAAAAACGGAAGGCAGCGGCTCTGCTGTGCCCTGGCATTGCAGAAGTCTATGGGCGGCGGTGACTACTTACCATCAGGTGGCCCGTGTGCTCGTCTGCCTATTCAGGCATAAAAAAAAACTTGAAGAAATAAGAATCTTTGTGAACTTCATATTTATCCATCTACATTACTAATATTTTCTGATCTTTTTATTTAATTATGTTTTAAAAGTTATCAGTGATATTCGCGCACTGAAATAACATAACATTCGCATTGTTCCGTATGTTGTATTCATATTAACATGTGATGAACGCTTGGCATTCTTATGATCATGACGCATATTATACTTTTATCAAACGTCATTTATTATCTTGTTACATTCGCACTCACGCCTGTAATCCCTGAAGGGGTAGGCAGAGGTGTAACCAGTACACAGACTTTTCGCCGGATTTATTACGGTCCCATAATGTGATAAGGGGCGAGCCTATCGCCATACTTGGCACAGACTCCGGGCTGATACTGAGTATTTCATGATAGAAAAATCTAATATCACGACCCGATCCCGAGACCTTAGCACAGCAGTCGTACCGCGTACACAATTACAACGGCGCCACCGAGGCAGATTAATATCCTCTTAAAATCTTTGTGAAACAAATTACTGTGGTTTTTTTTGTATTTACGATTGAAGTAAATAGTAGAGCTGTCTACAGAATAGACCGACTCAATCACGTTGGTACCAGCAGTACCATGATCTAAAATAAAACTGACGTGAAGTATCAGCTTGCTATTAGATTTCCAGAGACCAAAGTTTCCATCCTCGTTCTTGCATCTGGGCGACAACAACACCCATGATACTTTTGGAATTGCGGGTGTTCACAAACGGTGAAGATAATTTACCATCAGATGACCCACTGGCTTGTTTGTCAACCTCTTTTACAAACGATACCTAGGATTGACTTTACGAAATACTTAACTAACTTCTGACTGATTAGCGCATACATATAGTAGTATTTTTTATTTAGATTTAGGGAGCTCTTTTAGATTTTGTTGTTTTATAAATCCGCCTCTTGTAACCTACCTTGGTACATACCATTGCTTAAACTTATATTTTCATATACTATTTTAGCTCGTTCCGATGTGGGAACGTCCAAATCTTTGATATCCCCAATCTTGGATTTCTTGGATAATCGATAGCTGTAGACACATTTCTTTTTATTGCACAACTTTCTTTGTCGATCTAACTATTGATATTGTAATTTGATCGACAAAGACAGTGGTTATAATTTCAGCGTCATCAAATAAGTCGTAATTATCTTAGTTAGGACTAAGGTCTCTCATTAGTAGAGGCCCGTACCCAGCAGTGGGACAATGTTTAATACAGGGCTAGTATTATTATCTTAGTTATATATTTCTATTCCAGAATCGAGTCGCATGTGGGCGAGCGCCTCGTTCGTCGGGGTGCTCATCATTGTCGGCATGCCGCTCTGGTGGAAGACCACAGAAGTTTATAGGTATGACCTCTATTTACATTTCTTCATATTAAACTGATGCAAGACCTTGAAATAAGGTTATCAACTCAGAGTTACAAGATCTAGGATTTGATGTTGGACAAATCAAGACAATTCAGTTAAAAAACAGGACGCTTGTTTGTTTTAAAATAATTTGGGCAGCTCGAACACTCGCGAGCCGTGAGCCACCCTTAACGCCAGGATTGCAAAAGTGGTGTCCGAATTTTAAAATACAGGACCTTATCAGGGAGCTTTATAAACCGATGCTTAAAAACTAACAAGGACTCCCCAGGACACTCTAGAGACCAGGATATGTCCTGGGAAAACAGGACGGTTGGCAACTCTACCTTGGAAAGACTTCTACATACTGTTTTATAACTATTAATTGGAGTGTAGTAAAATTTAGACTGACGAACAATTTTAGGACTTACTTGCAAGTGTCTGGTTTGTCAATAAATTTATTTGTGATAAGGAAATAAGCTCGGCAAACTGTGAGTGCCTTAGACAGAAAAATTTTACATTGGCTAAGAAACTGATGAAGTCCAGCTTATTTATCTCGAGCAATCAGATGAATTGCAAAAGTACCCGTGTTCTTTCAAGGATACAGACATAAGCCCTTATCTATATACCTAATACGTATAGACCTTTAAAGCATATAGAAGATATATTGAGACAAGTGTAAAATAAAATATATATTTTGACAGCCTGCGCAGGCGCAGCGGGTGGGTAGCCGGCTGTGAAACGAGAGGCCGTGGATTCCATTCCCATACTCAGGCAAATTTTTGTATGGCAGACAGATATTTGCATAGGGTCTGGACTACGTGTGCGACTGTTAGGCGTATTTGTTTATAATATGAGTTACAAACACTTTCAATTAAATAAAATAACATTCATTATTTACGTTCATAATATCAATGTCAAATAAAAAACACACACTAATGACGCAGTTATACATGGACTAGTATATTTTAATACGGCAACAACTCGAAAGGACTTTTCAGCAAATCTTCAAAAAGCGAAATAAATAAAGATTATGTCGTAATGAAATTCATAAAATAAAAATCTTTATTTATCATGTAGGCATGTAAAAGCCACTTATGACAGATCAAAACACAGATGAAAATTCACTAATAAATAACTATGGTTAACGTCATGGGAACTTAGAATCCACCATCAAGGGTAGGTAAGGCAGGATACAACGACGAGGACGGGACTGGAAAAAAAGAAAAGAGGAAAACCAGAAAATGAAAGGAGGGGAATCGTGGTCTTCGGTAAAGGACGTGACAGGAGCTGATAATCAGGAGAATGGACAGGAATGGGAGGGGAGAAGTCGATAGGAAACTGGACGGATTTGGAAGGGATGAGTTTATAATTTTTAAAAACAAGCCTTTTATACAATGTCAGTGTACATACAAAGGCGAAAGTAGTGTCCAATCTAATACTTAGCGCCTATTTGAAAACTAATACAAACAAGTTGCTTGATTGAGATAAAATTTCTACGTTTCAGTTTGTCTGGACCATAGTCTGAAGAACATTTGCATAAACCTTAATTCAATTGTAACAGTAAGGGTCCTTTGAGCTTAACGTGAAAAAGCGACACTGCATGCAGAATCATTGTTTTAGTTTTGTTAGCAAGGGATGGTTGTCTCTCGCTACTTTGTACTCTACCTGGACGGCACTGCGCGCCCAACTAGTGCAGTGTGATTATTTTGCCGTGCCAGGAGAAAAATAAATAAAAAAGAAAGCATTCTCGTCGTGGAATTTCAACATGTCAGAGGCGTTTGCCCTTGATAGAACCTACGACTACTATATTGTCCCCTTTATTTCCCAGTACGCTATTGTCATTTTAGTATTTTCTAACTCATAAAAGATTCCAGTCTTCTCCTTAAACCACTCTATATGTTTATTGAAATCGTGAGATAGAACGAATATAAACAAAACACGTCGGTCTCGTGGCCATATCGTCCCAATTTAGCCCAAAAGCAATTACTTTTCGACCTTTGGTGCGCTAGATAAGCGATTTTATTACACTTTTTTGTAAATACACGATATACAGTTTAGTACCCAAAGGTGGTAGGTTATCGTGATTCTCTTTCAATGGATATTTCCAGTGTCATTATGCACGTGTTTGAACAGACTAATTGTCTGGACTGAACTTGAAAATTCTTGTGTAATCCAGTATCCAGGGATAGAATTTTATTTGTGTTATCGCCAGACACAATAAAACTCCAAATCTACTGAATATGTAATAGTCATGGCGCAGTAGGCGAGCAGTATAGCTACAGTCAATTTGTCTCGAGTCTTGTGATACCGAAAGGCTCTTGTAGTTCCTGATACCTATATGATATTTCACTGAGGGTTCTTGGCTATGTGTGTGAATGTTGGATGTTATTTTTTTTATTCGGGCACGGCAAAGTTACCGCACTGCACCTGATGGTAAACGCAGTGCCGTCCAATTAGAGTATCGAGTAGCGTGAGACAATCTATCCCTCGCTACTCAACACAACCATGCCGGCTTGCTTTTTAAAACTACGCCATGGGCAAGAAGGTAAAGAAGTGGTCGAGGGTCTAGTGTCAGAGTACTCAGAAGGCCGCACAACGGCCAAACATCGTACTCCAACTCTATACCCCCGACAAAAATGATTTACCAATCACGATAATTATCAAATATAAATTTCAAAATTTATTTATTTATTTATTAAATTAAATATAATCTAACAGGTAACACACCCAATGCGATTATACTTACATTGCTATACAATCAATTCAACACATACATACCAATAGACATACACCCTCATATAGTCGATACATTCGTTACTGTCATTATAGTCGCCCTTATGAATTCCGCCAGTGTGCAATTAAAAATATCTATGTTCCGCCCAACTTGGTTAATTATGTTAATGGCTCTGACCACTGGCGCGTACCGAGCAGTCTTGGAGTGAGTCAACGGAACCTCGAAGAGCCTCTCCCTTACATTGATTCGCAACCTTGTGTTTGGGACCAGGAGTTTCAGTGAGGCCAAAACTGATGGATTATTTAATTTACCTCGGAAAACCTCAAATACATATTTGGCTAGTGCTACGTCACGCCTAACTTCTAACTTATAGTATCCGACCATACCTATGACAAATAGTGCCGGATACATAAGCGGGTAAAAAGGATAAACTCCATACTGTTTCATATACAGGTAACGGGTAAATTTGTTTTGTATCTTTTCCACCATGAGGCTATATTTAGCTTCATGGGGGTTCCAGATGATGGCACTTGTCTCTAGTTGACTACGTGTTATATAAGCCCTTCACAGCAGCTAGGTTCTTGAAATCCCTAGTTTCCCGTATTATAAAGCCCAAATTCCTATATGCTTTGGAACATATCTGCACAATGTGCTCCCGAAACATTAAATCTTTGGTGATCCGTACTCCCTGGTCTTTAACAGATGTCACACGAGGTATGGGGGTCCCCTCCATATTATACTGGTGGTGCAGAGGCAGGATCGCACGCGAGCAAGACATTTTATTGCATTTGGTCATGTTGTGGAATTTATTGTACTGTATGAATGGGCCAGCTCAATCGAGATAGTTCAATTATCCACAGAACAGACACGAAGCTCAGTTCTTGCGGTGAATGAGATTTACGAACGTCCAAATTCCTCTTTCATGTTTCAATTATATTCATAAAGCCGGCAACGTCCCCATGATATTAATTAGATTATAATAATATTAGTGCACATTTGTAGCAGCGATAGCCTAGTTGGTTGCGGTACGGACTGTCAAGACGAAAGTCGTAGGTTCGAAACCCAAGTGGCATACACCTCTGACTTTTCTAAACTTATGTGTGTATTAAAATGTTAATTATCGCTTGCTTTAACGGTGAAGGAAAACATCGTGAGGAAACCTGCATATCTGAGAGTTTTTCGAAGGTATGAGAAGTCTGCCAACCCGCATTAGGCCAGCGTGGTGGACTAAGGCCTAACCCATCTCATTAGTAGAGGAGGCCCGTGCCCAGCAGTGGGACAATGTTTAATACAGGGCTAGTATTATTGTTATTAGTGCACATTTGGCTGAGTGTTCTCGTATTAAAACTTTAGCTGTGCTAGTAGTGAGAAAATGGGGTTGACTGAAAACCAGCGTTGACTATGGACTACTATGCTGCATGCTGTCAACACAAGCTGCGTCTGCCCCTTTTGCCACACCCGTTTTATAAATGGGTAAATATAGTGTTTAAACATTAAGTAAAAATTATATAATAATTTATATTTCCAAATTTGAATTTTTTTTGTATGTTTGTGGCAATAAAGTGTTTTTTATTTATTTATTATATTTCTAGTGTGAGTATTCATACCAATGACTCCAGAGATCATTTACCATCAACTAGCTCGTATGTCAGCTATGTTCACTGCTAGAAAAAGCGCTACTACCATCTCAACTCGGGACTTGAGTCATAATCCCATGATGTTGGTATGCGGGTCGATGGGTCGTCATTGTCTTCTTCGTCGCAAATTACACCACGGGTTAAATTAGACCATCACATTGAAACATTTTGAATTGAATTCTAATAAAAAAATTAATGGATACAAATTTGGAGTATTCCACAATTTAATAGTACCACCTAGAGATTCTTGGTGTAACTTTGTGTCCAACTCTCAGTTTTGGCTCCTACATTGAGCATAAAGCTCAATTGGCTGCCAAAAAGCTGGCTATCCTTGCGAAGGTGAGACGGTACTTCACGCCGGGACAGCTCCTTGATCTGTATCAAGCGCAAGTCCGGTCGTGCATGGAGTACTGCTCTCATCTTTAGGATGGATCAGCCAAGTACCAGCTTGAGGCATTGGAGGCAATCGAGAGACGCGCCAAGAGACTCATAGGCAACGATTCCATAGTCGAGGCAAGGCTGCAAAGCCTTGAACACACACGTAAAGTTGCTAGTTTATCGTTATTTTACCGGATACATTTCGGCGAGTGTGCCTTGGAATTACATAATTTAATTCCCCCAACCCCTTTCCATCATCGGACGACAAGAGACTCGGCGGAGCGTCATCGGTACATGGTTGATATTCCACCAGTGCGCACGAAGTGTTTTGCTAGTACATTTATCATGCGCACCGCTAGAGAGTGGAACTCTTTGCCTGAGTCTATATTTCCCGAAAATTATGACCTGGGTACCTTCAAGTCAAGAGTGAATAGGTATCTTCTAGGCAAGCGTGCTCCACCGTAGACCACATTATCACTTTCCATCATGCGAGATAGCGGTCAAAGGCAAGCCTATTTCGCTTAAAAAAAAATAGTCTGCTGCCATTTATCTTATAAAAATTTATAGCCCATAAAAATAGTAGTAAAATTCTATGGATTAAGCTGAAAGATAAACGTGGCTATTGAAACTTTATAGACTATGAGTTCTGAATATGCAGACGACCTTGGAAATGTACTGCTGTCTATAATTTGGGGGTCGAAAGGTTATCTGAGACATTTCTTTTGCGTCGCAATATCATGAAAAATGCTTTATAGTTTTGTTTGCTAGCCAATAATAACTAAGGCCTAACCTCTCATTAGTAAAGGAGGCCCGTACCCAGCAGTGGGACAAAGTTTAATACAGGGATAGTATTATTGTTATTATTAGGTAATACCCGGTAGCAATGCCTTTTGGTTTCTTTTATTTACTTTAGAAATCTCCGTGTTTGTACGCATAGCATCGTCAATATCGGATAAATTTTTAGAAATGTAATGGGTCCAAACCTTAGAATATTTTGGTTGCCTACTCTAAGGGCCAAACACAGGCACACATTTCATATTTATGGATTTGTACCTACTATGCAGGACTAAGGTATCCCTTTCTTTGAAGATAGAGAACGAATCAATATTTATCTACGCTGGTCCAGTGTATAATCTATCGTGTTGGTCACCTTGGTATACCTGAGGCAGGTAAAATGATTCATAATGCATAAGCTTGTAAAATTAAAGTATATAGATAACAAAACATGTGAATTTTATCTGGAAATAAATACATACATATATACTGAAGCAGCGATAGCCTAGTTGGTTGCGGTACGGACTGTCAAGACGAAAGTCGTAGATTCGAAACCCAAGTGGCATACACCTCTGACTTTTCTAAAGTTATGTGTGTATTAAAATGTTAATTATCGCTTGCTTTAACGGTGAAGGAAAACATCGTGAGGAAACCTGCATATCTGAGAGTTTTTCGAAGGTATGAGAAGTCTGCCAACCCGCATTAGGCCAGCGTGGTGGACTAAGGCCTAACCCCTCTCAATCAAGTCACTGGTGGTAGAAAATGTTACTCTACCGCCAGTACGGAATGCTGTTTCGCTAGAGAAGAACGGACAAGAAACTCTAGCGTTGCTCTTTTCGAACACCGGTTAACAATATTTGATACGAATCAATTGATAACATTACATTAGAGCAGCTCAATGTATGTTAATTAACTTTGTTTTCGAACATACGTTACGACATTACCGCTCCCAATTAGGGTATTTCGTTTTTATTATTCTTGTTAATGGGACTAAATAACGCTATGTTGATTATTGTCACCGAGTGCTAATAACTTAGTCCTGTTAATAAGTGCTGCAAAACAATTACCGTTAACCATACGACAAAAACTACTGGCAATAACGATAAAAATTTCATCATCTAACATACATTGAGTGTTAATAGGGCTTGATGAATGTCATGTCCATTAAGATATCGGTGTCAGTGGTACGTGTTGCCAGACCAGTATCATTCGTTTCGGAAGTATTCTGTGTCCAGGCAGCTTTCAGGGTTTCTGGATTGAAGATATCTGTCCTTTTGATAGCAACCGAGATCTATGGTAAACGAAGAGGGCTTAAGCGCACGCTATCACTCAGATATGATCTGAAGTTTTCAAATAGATCAATATTTAAGATATTCTTAATGTGATTGAAGTTCCGAATGATCCTCTCACGAAAAAACCACTACCTCCTGTACTATATAAATTAAATCTTTATTAAATCCATAAAATGTTTTCAATATCTTTTATTTGTCAATATTTTTTTTACTCCACCGCCACTTTGAAATGCAGTTTCGTTTGAAGAACGGGCAAGAAACTCTAACGTTACTCTTTTCAAACTGGTTTACAATATATGCACTAAATAAAATATAAATTAAAAGTTTTCTAATTCATAAAAGGTACACCGACTTCAATAATAAATAATGCGTCGCTATAAAATTTGAGGGTTGCCCTCGATTTTTCTGAGATCCCAGCATCAGATCCTGAATTGTGCCAATGGGACCACCTGGGAAGTATACCCTCTTAATCAGTGTCAGGTGGACCCTCCCACCTGGCGGACGCTGAGCCTGTGGCCTTTTTGGTCATGCTTCGGACACGGATGGCTAGGGTTTATAAATGTGCCGGGAGTCTCTTTTTGTGTATAGTCTATAAGTTTTTCTTTTATGTATTAGATAGCTTGTATCCGTTATTTGTATTATCTCATTTTAAATGTGTTCTCTGTGCATTTGAGCCATACTACTTACTGCCATCTGGTCCAAAGACAATGGCCAAATAAATATATTCTTTCTTTCTTTTCATTCTTTCTTTCTTTCTTAAACAAAAAAATAATTTCTCGAATCGGCCCAAGCGTGTTCGAGTAATTGGGGAACATACATAAAAAAGATTCCGACGAATTGTTAACCTCCTCCTTTTTTTGAAGTCGGTTAAAAATACAATTTAAATTGTATGAGACTAGATTAAAGCAGCTCAATGTATATTAATTAAGTTGCATTATTCTATTATATTGCCAAATTACATAATCAGGTTTATTGCACAGTTGGGAACTTGAAAATGGTACGGACTGCAGGCGAAAGTCGAAAGTTCAAAACCAGCCAAAATTAAACAAACACTCAGATTTTTCCAAATTTACATGTTTAGGTACTATGTAGGCATTAGGTCTATGCTCATCAGGGGGACAGTGTTTAATACAGGGCTGGTATTATCATTACTTATTTCCATTTCCAGGGTAGCATTACCGTACGACAAGATAAGCGCCTTCGAACCACTTAAACATTCCATCACGACTGAACTCACAGTCCTTGCTGACGATGACGCCACATCTACTTCAGTTATTGAAGAAATTGAGAAGGCATTTGCGGATTCTGGTACGTTGATCATAAATATTATGTTTAAGTTTTTCGAAGTGAAAACTTCTTTAAGCACCTTGGGCACTTTTGGGATGAGGAAAAGCACTGAACTCGTGTGACCGTCACGCTCTGATTATTTATTTTTCAGTACGCCTATGACGTTCTACAACTATTACAAGCAATCATAAAAAATTATTACTTCATGGACGCAGTTTCCAAAAAGAACACAGTAATATCCAAAATTTACGGTTTTCACTTCTGTCCATAGTTCCCTTGCCTGCCTTTTTGGACAGTGAGATGTTCGGTCGTTAAGAGGACTTGCTGGTTGGCTGTTGGGAGTTCGATGAGGAATGGTTAAAATTTTAGTAGATTTACACTCGAGCCAGTTTTAGATAGTATTTTTTTTTACCTAAATAATCTGCTTATCTGATAGCAAGAGTCACGCATGTCTATTAACAATAGCACTGCTACCAGGATCTTTTAATTACCAAACTCTGCATGGCATTGCTCTCCGCTCATCACCATGCGACATAATACTCGTATAATGACTAGTTATCACATTTCTGATAGATAGTGGTTTCACAAATATCGATACACGAATATTTTAGAGCAAAAAAAATTTTTTTTTATAACAGGCAAGCTTGTGAGTCACCTGATAGTAAGTTAACAACACTGACTATGAAGATCAACATTACCAGTGTATCAAGGGTGCGAATAAATATCAATGGAGATTGGAAAGGGGGGAAGACTTTAGTCTCTGGAAATATTACTAACCGTAAGAAACGTTACAAACTGTTATTTAAGGTCATGTCTTTGGGAGACAGTGTTAACCTAGTCGAGCCGCCCCATTAAGGCTTTAGACAAAACTGCCATTTACCACTTCTAAACACAACACCAAAAAGCAACATACCATTATTACAGATATAATAAAACTCAAGATAAACAAGCAGCGGATGCCACCTGACCTTCAACGTACCCTAAACTCAGTGGCTGATGAGCAGGAGGCCCTGGAGGAGGTGGCCCAACAGCTGGACTTGACCAGGCACAACACCTTCCATCTGGTGCAGAGAAAGCCACTGTTCCAGGACGCGTGGCTGGGAACCGAGAGGGTTATGTTCTTCAGGGATTCTAAAGGTTTGTGAAACATACAAGTTATGAGTCTGTGGATGAATGTGTTTACTTTTCTGAAGTGAAGTGTAGATAAAAACTAAAATTTCCAAGCAGGTGGTCGCAACGCATATACATCAAAGGATTTGTTTCGGAATTATTTTCTTTTGTAGTTTCGTTTCTGGTAAGTGTATAGTGATTTTAAATGCAACGTCATCCGCAAACCTAAATTAATTATCGGCATCGTTTTGCCACTCCAAAACCTTCGATAAAAGTGTTAGAGAATAAAAAAAAAACGGAAACTCTGATATCCTTAGCCAGAACTGGCTAACCCCCTTTTTCAATAACCTGAATGTATTCTACAGCTGCTCCAACGATAGTCAAAGTCCTCGAACGCTGGGTGTACCAGACTATGACGCTGCAAGGAGCCCGATCAGACACCGCAGACGCGGCTCGTCGCACTCGATTCCCACCAGGGGACCTCTACCATATAGTGCTCTCTGTGGTACACCCCAGACCTGATCAACTGAAGGTGGAGTTCAATGCTGCTGATGCCGTGGAAGGTAATTTGCCATTTTAGTATGATTGTATTATTGCTCGCGGTTTCGCCTCCGTGATAAGCATTTCCTCCGCCCCCGTGGGTCGTAAATATTAGGTAGATAACCTCCCTCAATAAATCTTACTACTATTATAAATGCGAATGTTGGGATGGATGGATGAGTGTTTGTTACTGAATTACGCCAGAACGGCTAAACGGATCCGGTTGAAATTTAACTCAGAGATAGATCATAGTCTGGAATAGCACGTATGCTACTTTTCCCGGAAAAATTCAAGCTCCCTATGGGATAGAAAAATATAGAAAGGTGTAATAGCTTAAGCTGCCTCCATGGAATATATACCTTTGCATCCAAAAATCACCTCCACGCGTGCGGAGCCGCGGGCAACATCTATTTTATTGTAATTAGTGCCATCTCTGTTGTAGATTACATCGGATCTTTCGTGGATGAATTGAGTATTCTGCACAACTTCACGCTCAAGTCTCAGTGGCTGCACCTTCTGAACTTCGACTTTCAAGCCAAAGAGGTCGGTCACAATATTGAAACCCCGATGATAATAGCTATAAATACACATTTGTCTGTCGACGTCTGTGGCCAGCAAACTGATGGAATTTAATGTTTTTCTTAAATATATGCTGTTTTTTTTGGGATGATTTTGTAAAGAAACCGGTATTCTTCTAGGCGGGTGTAATGCCTGTCCGGCCGCGACCCATAATCGTAACTTCTATATATGAGAAGCGTTTCGCAAACTTTGCTGTCGCGATTCAGGATTGATCATGCGGTGAACGCTATGTGCCTCCTATACTAATGAGAGGGGTTAAGTCATAGTCCTAATATCACCTAATATCTTAAAATTAAGTTTATTCCCATAACTCGACAGCCTCCGTGGCGCAGTTGGTGAGTAGCCGGCTGTGAAATGAGAGGCCGTGGGTTGATTCCCACACCGGGACAAATGTTTGTGTGACAGACAGATATTGGTGTCCAGGGTCTGGGTGTTGTGAGACCGTGCGTCTTTCTAGGTCCCTGATACCCACCACACAAGACTCGCATCTTGTGTGGGGTCGGGTCTATGTGTGTGACTGTTGGGTGTAGCCGTCTAAGAGCTGACCTTTTCAGATTAAAGACGGGAGCGGGTGGGGCCGTCACCTGGCCGTGCGTCAGGACCGACTGCCGCTGCTGCTGACCCGCCTCGAGGAGCGCGCGGCCACGCACGTGTCCGAGGCGGTCTCCATCAACCTCGCGCTGTACCTGGTGCCGTGTGAGAAGGCGCCGCTCGTCATATACACGGCTGAAGGTGGGTTGGACTACTAGCAAGTGATGTCTTATGGTGGTTCCATGGTTACAGATGCTGGTTGTGCGAGGGAGATAGTTATAAATCGCTTTTCCCCACGAAAACCAAAAAAAGGGGGGTCGCACTACGCAACCATTTTGCTCATACCAATATTTATTTCACTGCCTCGGTGTCGCAGTTGTAATCGCGTATGCGTTACGACTGCTGTACTTAGGTCTCGGGTTCGATCCCCGGGTCGGGTAAAGTGATATTGAGTTTTTCTATCTAGAAATTCTCAGTATCAGCTCGGAGTCTGGAAAATGTGCCCGGCATGGCGATAGGCTCGCCCCCTATCACATTATGGGACCGAAATTCGGCGAAAAGTGGGTGTACTGGTTTCACATCTGCCTACCCGTTCGGGGATTAGAGACGTGAGTGTATATGTATGCAATATTTAAAATAAATATTGTGACCTAAATTTTCAAGCAATTTTGATTCTGTTTTCGCAGAAGAGTTTCTTTTGCGTATTATATTCGATTGCATATCGAATAATGTACAAAATTAAACTACCGTATTGTCCACAGATAATCCGCTAACCACCCCGGTGCAAGCGTTCATGTCCCCGAAGTGGGGAGGTGTGGTATTGGCCAGCCCTTCCATCCAGGACTGTGCAGCCGAACAGCCGGTATACACTCCTGACGTGAGGAGCATAATGGGGGCCTTCGTGTCGCAGCTCAGGAAACTGCTGGGTGTCGTTGAACCGGTGAGTAATAGTTTATAATAATAGCCCTGTATTCAACATTATCCCACTGCTGGGTGCGGGCCTCCTGTACTAATGAGAGGGGTTAGTTAGTCCACGCTGGCCTAATGCGGGCTGGTAGACTTCACATTCGAAATTCTTATGAGTTTTCTCAGGTATGCAGGTTTCCTCGCGATGTTTTCCTTCACCGTTAAAGCAAGCGATAATTAACATTTAATATATACGTAACTTTAGAAAGTCAGAGGTGTATGCCATTTGGGTTTTGAACATACGACTTTCGTCTTGATAGTCCGTACCGCAACCAACTAGGCTATCGCTGCTATTAGCTAGCGCTGCTGAGTATGAGTTTGAAAGAGAGAAAGAAAATACCTTTAGACATACCTTGACCAGGCAGTAAGTACATACTGCATTACATTTTTAACCGACTTCAAAAAAGGAGAAGGTTAACAATTCGTCGGAATCTTTTTTTTTTTATGTATGTTACCCGATTACTCGAAGACGCCTGGACCGATTCGAGAAATTCTTTTTTTGTTTGAAAGGGTATACTTTCCAGGTGGTCCCATTGGCACCAAGTCAGGATCTGATGATGGGAACTCAGAAAATTTTCAAATTTTATAGTGACGCATAATTTGTTTTTTATTGAAGTCGGTGTACTTTTTATGTATTAAAAAACTTTTGTTCTCCTATTTTCATGTATTTTAATGTACAATAAAGAGTTAAAATAAATAAAATACATACAACAGCACAGGGTACACATTTAGAAATATAAACATACGGATACATACTACTTATTACATAAACAACAAAAAAAATGTTGGCTTCTGACATAATATCCTGTGTTTTGTACAATATTAGGTATGCAAAAAAAATAATATGAAAGAGAAACAGAATCAAGATTGATTCAAAAATGAGGGCCCAATTATTATTTTCAATATTAATACGAAAAGTAAGTTGGGCAATGAAACATCTCACTATCTTCCTCACACATAAGCACCGTAACGGCCATTCTAGGTGGTGACGTCATTACTCATATCGTTTATTCTTTTCTGTCATTTGACATCTACCTCTTCCACCGGATTTGAATGGATTTAACTTGCGTATTTTCGTGTGGATTTATAATTTGGACGATGATAGGCCAATATTTAAAATAATAAATTCGACTTAAATTTTGAACCAATTTTGATTTTGTTCGCAAAAGGGTTCCTGTTTCATAATATTTTCAATTGTATATCAAACTAGCTGTTGCTCGCGGCTCCGCCCGCGTGGATGTTATTTTCGGGAGCAGAAGTATACAATCCAAGAAACTGTCGTTTGCACTGAGGCACCTATTATGATCGTCCTAACTCTCAAGTGTTGTGCCTGAATCTTGAGATTTCCTCACTTTCCCTCTTAAATCTGCATCGACTAATGCAATGTTTTATAATTAACTAGCTGTTGCTCGCGGCTCCGCCCGCGTGGAGGTCATGTTTGGGAGAAAAAGTAATGCGTTTAACTTCAACTTTTCATATTTTCATACAAACTTTTATCCCTTATTTTACCCCCTTAGGGGTGGAATTTCCAAAAATCCTGAAATATATATTTTTTTATTTTTAACTAAAAGGTCAAATACTAATTTACATGCGTTTAACTTCAAAAATGACGGATTTCCATACAAACTTTCATCCCCTATTTTACCCCTTTAGGGATGGAATTTCCAAAAACCCTTCCTTAGTGGATGCCTACGTCATAAAAGATACCTACTGTTAAAGTTTCAAGTCTCTAACCTCAGCCGTTTTGGCTGTGCGTTGATCGATCCGTCAGTCAGTTTCTTCTTTTATATATACAGAAGACGGCTATAACCCCTTCTAAAACACTAAAGAGATTTTGCACCGTTCAGCTTAATTTATTATCATTGTTGTTTTCATTGAGTGATTGAAATATCTCCTCAGATTAAATAAAATATTCAGAAAAATTGTCTTTCGACATAAACAGCAGGCCGGCATGATTGTGTTGAGTAGCGGGGGACTGATGTCTCACGCTACTTGATAATTTAACTGGATGGCACTGCACTTACAATCAGGCGCAGTGTGGCCACTTAGGATAATAAAAAAACAAAGTTATCAGTTTTTTTTTAATTTGCCAAAAAATAAGTCAGTCCTATTTGCCGACTATCGTTCCAATGACTTATTTGTTATATGTAAACTGTTGCCTCCAGGAATTCATAGAGGGCGTTTATCTGGACCCGCTGCGGTCAGTGATGCCTCGACAGTGGGAGGTCGACAACCTGCTCCGCATCAGGACCCTGGAGCAGCTCACGTCTGCTGAGAGGACGCTGCAGTCGTTAGCGCAGTTGTTAGGTGAGATGGGTTTGAAGGGTAGTAGTTTTTTTTTTAAATCATGGCAACAATGGAGTTGAATAAATCAAGGAATCTCTTCGTCTTAACAATAATTAAAATTAGTCGACAAAAATGGTAGTTTATTGTTTAATTTATTACTTTTTAAATAAAAATTAAACCGCCTTCAAAAAAACCCAGACACAACTAAAAAGCAAAAAATAATTGGTTACATTTAAATCAATTAGTTATATGCAATTTAAATCAATTATTTTTGGAGTCGGTGCCGGTGTTGTTTTCTTTACTTTTAGATTTATAAAAACCAAGTCTGGATCTATTTTATATTTTTTTGTATGCCTGATTATTCTGTTTTTTTCATGTTTTGGCTGGCACCGACTCCAAATAATTGATTTAAATTGCATATAACTAATTGATTTAAATGTAACCAATTATTTTTTGCTTTTTAGTTGTGTCTGGGTTTTTTTGAAGGCGGTTTAATTTTTATTTAAAAAGTAATAATTTATTTTTTGCTTTTTAGTGGTAAATTATATAAAATCGGTTAAAAGCTGCTGAAGATATTAGAATTTACGTGTATTTTAATTTTATCACCCCCCTCCCTCACCCCCACCCCTTTTACCCTCTCTCACTGAAACTTAACTTTTATAATGAACGTAATGCAAAAAGAACCACTGGAATACTACTTAATTTTAAGGAGTTACCCTCTCCAGCTCCGAAGATATTCATCAGATCTTCACCATATTTTTATGGGACCAAATGACAAGCACCAGCTTTCAATCAAAGAAAGAATGGTCGAAATCGGTTCACACAGTACAGAGAAACGAGGTAACAAACATAAAAAAAAAAAAAAAAAAAAAAAAAAAAGCAACATACAGTCGAATTGAGAACCTCCTCCTTTTTTTGAAGTCGGTTAAAAACATTAATTAACGTAACGTCATTTCTGAGATTTTTTTTTACCTAAATAGGCTTACGTTTGACCACTATCTCGCCTGATGGTAAGTTATGATGTCTACGGTGGAGCACGCTTGCCTAGAAGATACCTATTCACTCTTGACTTAAAGATACCCAGATTATAATTTTCGGGAAATATAGACTCCGGCAAAGAGTTCCACTCTCTAGCGGTGCGCATATTAAATGTACTAGCAAAACGCTTCGTGCGCACTGGTGGAATATCAACCATGTATCATGACGCTTCGCCGAGTCTCTTGTCGTCCGATGATAGAAAGGTCTATAAAAACAAACACCACGTCAAGTCAACGTTCATATTACAATAGATGTGACGTCATTCGCTCTGATTGGTGTTTTACTTAACATGGTGGGTGGATCTATTTTCTGTTATAATCTCGTTTCAAATACAAAAGTGAATATATTTGAATTATTTTTAAATTTATTCATTAATTTTTATTATTTCTGCTGGCAACACAACTAAAGGTGCATATATGCAAGGTGGATATTTTAAAAGGCACAAATACATGATTACAATGATTACCACTTTATTTATTGATTTATTTAAATTTTCACTGTTATACATCTCAGCTTAATATTAAAAACCGCATGTCAGGATTTACTAAAGGCTTCTCTTTATAATTAATCTCATATGCGTACAGACAGCATTGCCCTCCAGGCTGAACAAGCGACTAACTGAACTGATTACACTGTCTGGTTTGACTATAAAGACGTCTGCTACACAACTGGTCAGCGAAGCGCGGAGGCGCTCCTTATTAGGCTAGGCTCCTTAGGCGCCAAACATTTACTAGGTACTCCCCATAAGTTGTGTTTATTTACTTATGTTTTAATTATTAATGTACCCGCAGTTACTTTCTAAAATAACTAGGAAAGATCCTAATATTTCAATTGTTTGTTACTGTCATTATGTCTATTGTGTTAGGAACATCAACAAAACTATGCAAGATGGATATTTAAAAGGCACAAATACAATGTTTATAATTGATTGATTGATTTACACGACACTGTTACACATCTCAGTTCTTAATATTAACACACACGCATGTCAGGAATCACTTAAGGCTTCTCTTTATAATTAATCTACCAACATTACCCTTTTAAACTGAACAACGCCATTGAACCATTTACAATTACTTACTGCCCCGCGAACGAACCACGAATGTTCTCACAACCAACTCACTGCTACACCACTAGTCTTCTGAACTGAACCAATTGAACGCCGGAACGCGGAAGGCACTCTGTTTTATATTAAACATTTACTACTCCCACTTAGGTTGTCAGTATTAATTTACCCCCAACTAGTCTCCTAAATACCTCAGTTATACCTTCGGTATTTCTAATAATAGTAAATACCCTAATAATTGATAATAAATGAATTCCAGGCGAGATATCGAACATAGTGATCAACGACGATGTGGGCGCGTCGATCAACTCTGCCGTGGAGGGCATCCGCGTCGCCCAGGAGTTGTGCTCCCGCGGTGATGTAGACCTGGTGTCAGCGCACGCGGCCTCCCTGCAGGCGTTGCAAGACGCGGAGACTGCCTTCACGGAGCCCAGTCTACTGGCGCTGCTCTACTTCCCTGATGACCAGAAGTGAGTGTACACTGGTGTTGACCAAAAAACGAGGCATTTAATTGACAGTAGGTAGCAGCGGCTCTGCTGTGCCAGGGCATTGCAGAAGTCTATGGGCGGCGGTGACTACTTACCATCAGGTGGCCCGTCTGACTATCAAGGCACTAAAAAAAAGGTTTCCATGTTAACAGTATGCAGATCTTGAAGCACCAAGACAAATGTTTGTGTGACAACATCTATTTGTTTCGTGTGTGGGACCGTAATCCCTCGTGCTTCTGAAACCCACGATACAGGATCGAACTAGTGTGGATTCAGAACTATGCGTGTGACTGTTGAGTATACTATCATTATTGCGTTTATGTTTTTAGGCATTGAATCTCCACGTATAGGTTTTTTTGTCAGAGCCAAAAAAGTTATGTTTCCTTTATTTTAATTGCCCTTTCGTCAGTTGTTTCTGGCTGTCTCAAATTAGAATTTGATTGTAACCATCAAATTTTCTCGTAATCATTTTATAACGCTTTATTGGTTATCCAGTAAGTAAGCCGAGGACCCAGTGACGACCTGGTTCACATCCCATATTAAGTCGTAATTTGGTTTGAGTTTTTGATTAGCGAAATCACATGAATTGCCCCAGCTTAAAATTTGGATCCCATGTGGTGAGCTCTAAGTGAGCAATGCATCATTGTACAGAAACAAGCTTGTTAAGTCATGGATGTACTGGTTTTACCTCTACGCACAATCTTTTTTTTTTATTCTGGCAACTATCTGGCAGCTATCCAGTTAGAATATCAAGTAGTGAGAGACAACAATACCTCGCTATTCAATACAATCATATTTGCTGAGTATCTTCTTTACACTAAATGGTGATTAGGCGGTAATTGATAGGGTCTGACCCTTGAGGATCGGCTGTCCATCGGCCTCTAAGATTCAGGTACAACACCTGAGAGGTAGGACGATCGGTATAGGCGCGTCAGTGCAGGAGACAACTCCGCTGCACACTTTTTAAGAACAAGCGCTAAGATACGGATACTATCAGGAGGGTTACTCTTGACACTCGATTCCAATTTATATTGGGATCGAGTTCGTAAACTTTACAATTGGCTCTCTAGAACGCAACACCAGCGCACGATTTAACTGAATAGCGCGGAAATTTTAGTAACTAAATGAAATAGAGTATTAACGATCGCTAGTTCGTAAATAGTCTAATGCAGAGGTTCCCAAAGTTGTCTGAACAGCGACCCACCTAACAAAAAGTTCCAAATTCGTCACTCACCTCGGTTGACATGGTTGGTTCTCATGAAAAAAAATATAACTATATGAATGGACTGTTCAAATAGGTTTTAATTATTATAATCCGTTCGGTCGAAGTATATTCCTATTTTCATGGCCCAACAAATATTCGCTGGCGACCCATAGTTTGGGAAACACTGGTCTAATGCATTTAGTTGAGTGAGTTAAAGTTCCAATATATTGGAATTGATTTCAAGAGTAGGTCTACAGAACCACTTAAATCTTTTTAGGGAATCTTTGTATACCAGATATAGACAATATAGACTTATGCAGCCATTTTGTTTTTACAGGTACGCCATTTATATTCCACTGTTCCTGCCGATAATGTTCCCTGTGGTTTTGTCGTTAAAGAATCTCATCTTGTGGTTCCGAGGCAAGCCAGCTAGCAAGGTGAAGACAGAGTAAATGTTATAAATAAATTATTACAATGGTATATATTGTTTTATTGGTAATTTGGTCTGACTACAACACTATGCTCGTGGGAAACCCAACACCAAAGGATAACCTTAAAATGTTTTATATGGTGGCCGTAAGTAGTAGATTGGATTTTATTACAATTTATTACAAACTGATAAACAAGCACGTAGATCACCTGGAACGCAACCATGAGTTTATCTCATAATCTTACGATAGGTAAACGAAGTTGAAGCGTTTTTTATCTACGGAATGTTTCGTTCTTATAGTGGGAAATTTAGTATACATATTTTAGGTTGTCGCTAGCGAATATACGTGACTAAAACTCGTAGTTGAGCTACTGATGATTTACACCACCCATGAATACCAATGAAAGGGACCAGATTTATAGGTGCTTTGCTGACTAGAGAAAGGGGATACCAAACATATCTTCATTTTAAAGTCCCTGTTCAACAATACCACACATGATGTAGTAGGGCGAAAATATTTTTTTTATTCTTTACTTCTTGCCCTCTAGAGGGCGCCATATTATATTTAAGGTAACGTCACATAGCCTATAATTGGCGGACAAATAAGACGCCTCCAACGATACCTCAATTGTCAAATGGTGACAAGTAGTTAGAAGTTATGAGGTAACAGATGAACATACATACTCAGATACCGCTCAAAAACATAACCCTCCCTTTCGTTTCGCCGTAGTCGGGTAAAAATACAAAATGATCAACGCACTAAGTAAGGAAAATTAATTTCTGAAGTTAGTAGCTATCAAAACTCTCAACAGTGACTCCACAATATTTCCTATTCAAAAAGTTACTCACAATAGATGTCTCCCCTTTCAAATATAAAATCTGACAATTATGCCACTATTGAGGCCAGCCACGTTTGTAAACTAGTTTTTTTCAAGTATGTCGTTATGGCTTGTCAAAATCTTGCACGTGAATTAGAATATATTTATCAAGGGTTTTTTAAGGTTTGTTTTTTTTTACCCTGGCACGGCAAAATGATCACAGTGCACCTGATGGTAAGTGCAGTGCCGTCCAGTTATAGTATCAAGTAGCTAGAGACAATCTATCCCCAGCTACTCAACACAATCATGCCGGCCTGCTGTTTAGCTTCTTCACACTACGCCTAAAGGACCCAGGATCATAGGAAGGAGGGAACACGGTAGCTGGCAAACTGTTCCACAGCTTGATGGTGCGGCAAAAATAAGAGTTTGCGAACCTCTTGGTTCGGGCCGGGGTAGTAGACACCACGAAGCTGTGGCTCCGCAAGCCAGTACGCGTGGTTCTGGAATGGAAGGGAGAGGATGGGATAAGATCAAACAATTCTTCAGAGCATTCGCCAGTTGAATAAAATACATCCATATACAATCATGCCTGTAATCCCCGAGAGGTAGGTAGGCAGAGAAATAACCAGTACCTACACCCACTTTCCGTCGAATATATTACGGTCCCATAATGTGATAGGGGGCGAACCTATCACCATACCGGGCACAAAATATTTGAAATGAAACCACACTTTTGCTTCACGATATATTTATAGGTTATACACTAATTTAATTCGATAATGATCTCATTTATCAACCTCCGGAGCGTTTTGAAAGCATTAAAGCTTTATATTGTCTGATCAGCATATAATGACAATTAATAACGCGTTAGAACACGGAGGTAGAGAAATGTAGTCTAAGGTATATCAATGTGCAGAATTACAAAGAAGTGATTATTAACTGTTATCATAAAATCTAAACCATGACGTCCGCAATAGTTTGCGAACTTGATATGTTAAGTATTCTCACAATACTTTCGTTAAAATCCGTAGTTTTGATATATTGGATTGGAAATTTATCGTTCTCGGTCTTACTATCGAATCACTAATATTATTTCACCCAACTCGATTCACTGTACCTGTTACTTTTATAGCATAATTTAAAGAATTAACGACATATTGTGTGTTTTCCTCAGGTTGAAAGATTTAATTATTGGACATAAAAAGCAATAATTAGGTTAATTAGATCCATCTCATTAATAGAAAGAAAGAATTTATTTGGTTTTAGAAACAGAGCAAAAAATTATCCAGTTCAGCTTAATGCTGTTATGTTGCAACGGTGAATTTTAAGTAAACTCTTAAAATTATATATATATAAGGATGATGCCATCCTGACCAGTCACTATGACTTCTATAAGCCAAGATCGACAGTGATCAATAACTTATTAACAATAAACAGTTAAACTAGAATCTCTGAGCATAATATATTATATATCTCAGAGATTCTTCACTTCATTATTGTATATCTTTTCCTTTGCAAAAAGTCGAGCAATTTATCTTTCAAACATCCCCATCTTTACTGATTCCGTTCATTATTGAACTTATACTAAATTATAGTAAGACTGCTGCCAGAAGAAGCGCAGAGATTGTATTCGACCTACGCCGCACTCTAGTTACATCTGCTTATAGGAATTAGGAATCATTTTGAACTTGGCAGTTTTGCAGTGGCGTAACAATAGGCAATACACTATGGCCCTTTTATCATACCTCCTTCTTATGACATGGACTGCGCAATGATTATAATTAAGTGAATAGGTATGCAGTGTGGAATAGGGACGATAATTAGGTTACACAGCTCAATCGACATGTTTTTCTCTATTTTAATTTAAGTCCAAAATAGGTTTTTTATATTTTTGTACTTGAAAAAAGGTAAACTAACAGCACTCAGCACCGTTAATCAAAAAGTTTCCTTAATTTATTTTTGTTTGTGTTATTAAAAAGATTACTCCCTTATTTTACGAAAGATTTAAGTGAATATTGGTCGTTAATATATATATTCAGATCTATATTGTTGGATCAATGATTAGAGCAATTAAATACGAAGTATTGCGCTTGCTTAAAAAAATGTTCGGTTAGGAAAGTTTAGATAGGACATTGAAGATAAATAGAAGTAGTCACAGACGCTCAAGCGTAGTATAATTTTTGTCATAAATAGTAGGTACCTAATTGTAGGTACGATTAACGGATTTATGAAAGTCAAAGAATCCATTAACGTTTTATAAAAGTTAATTGGTTAACAAAAGTTAAATTCGTTAATTAATGGTGAAAGGATGTAAAGTAAGTTAGTTTATATGCGTATAAAAACATTTCAGTTTTTACTCTTCACTCCGTTTTACTTGTATTGTTTCGAATATCATAATCAATGATGAGTTTCCTTCTCATAAATAGCCAGTTATGCCAAATCTATTGTTATGCCACTGCTCTATTCGCTAACATTAAATAACTTTATAACCGCTCTTAAATATCGCTTGTAAACGGATTGCAGAACCAGCTTTCTAAAGCGTCGGGGTATTCGTCCTTGGAATTAATGATAAGTGTTTCGGTGAAGTAGGAAGGCATGTTGAATTTTATATTTTGTTTTCCGAGTAGAATATATTGAGTTCGCGTCTAATATCCGTCTGCATTAACTTTTACGGCTGGACATAATAGAATGGGTTGCATCAGCCATATTTGATAAATGGTTATATAAATTGGATGAATGGCAAGCCCTACTTGTTTAGTACTGTCAAACAGAAAACTCGAGCTGAAGTAACAGCTTGCTGTTGGGTTTTGTGTATTTAATGAGATTTACAAAGTTTTTTATTTTAAGATTCTTCTGATATGATGTATTCACGTTGATCACTTATCAGAGGGGTTACTCTTGACACTCGATCCCAATTTCAAATTGGGATTGGGTTCGAAAACTGTACAATTGGCACTCTTGAACGCAACACCAGCGGACGATTTAACTGAATACGGCGGAATTTTTAGTAATCAAATGAAATAGAGTATTTACGATCGCTAGTTCGTAAATATTCTATTTCATTTAGTTGAGTGAGTTACGAGTTCCAATATCTTCTAGATTGGAATCGAAACTGTATAGAGTTCGAGATTGGAATTGATTTCAAGAGTAGGCCTACTGGTCTTGCTACTCTTGTGGTATTTGCTATAAAATGCTTAGGAGTTTTTTAGGTACTCTTAATTAAGCTCTGATTAATTCCAATCTATCCTCAGATAACAGTGAAGAGTGGTTACTCTATTTTATAGATTATCATAGACCCGAAAGGAACCCGAAAAAGAACGTTAAACAAGCACTCAATAGATATTAAAATCGAATGTTTTAAACATCTAAACTGATTCTACAATCCTTTCAGTAACCAACAACTTAGATATATTTCGTTCGTTTAAACCATATGCATTGTGTTATCTACTTATATTCACGACTCAATCCAGTCAGTTTCAGTTATCATAGCCAAATTATCGCCCTTTCCAGGCAGATATTCGAACTCCCACAAGGAATTACCTAGGACTAAAGTCTCCCCCTCCAATAGCTCGAAGTTTAGAGTATAACAATCTTCTTCGCACGGCGACCGCGGCCTTAGCTGTATAAAATTCTTCCCTTTCAACTGAGACATGACAATCAACCCCACATCCAACTCTAAATACTTGAAACGATGAGTATCGTAGTTCTTAGACAGGATAAGCCAATTAAAGTGGGAAGGTGGGATATGGGGAGAAAGGAAATATGGCCTAGGAGCAAGCATCCTGAATGATTTGACCGCGCGTATATCGCAGTTTTGGAAGTGAACGAACCAACTGGGGATTTCAGTGTTTGTTATACGCGAAGCTATTTCCTCAAGATCCATAGGTTGACGACCAATTCTGATGTTAGTGAGGATCCTACAAGGGACAGAGTCGCGGAGCCGGTTATCGTCGTTGATAAGATTAGTGAGGTTTAGTTTGACGGGGGACCAATCGTAATACGCGTCCATGACGATGACCGGTGCCCCGCGTAAGAGATGATGGTTGAAAACTTCGTTGTAGCTCGTATCGGAAACACGTGCGATGCTTTCTGGAAAGAAATATTTTAGAATATATATATCATGCAAATCTGAAATTTACATCTTTCAAAATAATCCCATATTTTTGTAAACGTAAATTATTTAACAATCGAAATAATTATGATTTACGTTATTGTTTTTATCTTTGTCTCAAATATTTTATTTTTCAAACAATCAAGGCAAGGTGGAATTGAACATGTGTGTGAGCAATAGACACATAATTAGGATCCAACAAAGATTCCACTAATACATAATACACAGAAGTAGAAAAAAAATACTTTGAAAAAGATAATATTTTTAGAACATATAACTGAGTCAATATGTAAATTGGGTATTTTATAAGGCACATAAACGAAGATTACTAATCAATGATTTATTTAATGATCACTGTTGCACAATTTAGTGCTTAACGTTACCAACCCATGTCAGTATGTACTAAATACGGCTTTGTGACCAAATATCTATACGTACGAACAGCATGACGCTCTAAGCTGACGTACAGCTACACTAGATCAGAGTATAGGCCGACGTGAACTAAACAGACTGCCAACTCTCTGACTGTAGGACTCCACTACTCACAAACTATAATGAACTGAACACCGGTACGCCGCGAGCGGTCTCTTTTATTATATTGCAAACTTTCACCCCGCTCAATCTATAAACTTATAAATCTACCCACAGTTATTTTCTAAAATACTTTCGATATCAATCCACACTTTTTATATTTTCTTAACTTGGACTTATACTTGGACTTGGAATGTCTTTGGTGTTATGCAAATACTTTTTACTGATTGTGCTAACAAACTTTCAAGGTTTAGAATGTTAAAGGCAGATTTCGGATGATCTTGTTAGGCTTCAATGACATCTTCGTTTGTTAATGCCATACTGAAAGCTCCCGTGAGTTAGTATTACTACAGTCGAAAGGCCTCCAAAAGATGTGTGTGTGTGTACTACATTTTATATGTTACACTCATATAAAAATATTTTTTTCCTTTAGTTCAAAATACATGATTAGTATTACTCTAGAATAAACGTGCAATATATGCTCCTGTGGTTTTTAAACTACCTGTGCTATCGCTGTTACTTAATTATTATTTTATTTTGATCCCTGAATCCTGATTTATATGAGCGTCAATAAATTTATGACTTATTATTTCATGATGCCGTAATTCAAACATTTTCTATTTATAATATTATATATATATCTTATATTTATAATTATTTATTGATATTGGCGTGAAATCATAAGACGACGCATGTAGTATGCCACTTTTCTGTACCTATGTCATTGTTCCCGCGTAAACCTGGACCTTACGTTGTATGAATTAATTATTGTAGTATTTAAACGTTTAATTAAAAAAAAAACAATTATTTTGTATTCGGAGTAAATTAAGTACAAACGTATTGGATTGTTAGTTGCAACAAAAAAAACCGCTCTAGTAGTTAATTACATACTTTTAAATTGAATTATAACAGCCCTTTCAATGATTGTTAATTCTTATTACGATATCAGTATCTCCATTTGTATAGTTATCAATTAATTTAGTACATAAACAAAATATACTTACTGACTGCTTCACATGTAGTGCAATCTGCAGGCGAGACAATATTACTATCCAGATTCTGTGGCTGTGATTTTTCGATCAAGCACTTGTTGTAGTATAACGGAGTCCAGTCCCATATCGGCAGCAATTTTATCAAAACACTTCGAGCCACCGCGGACGCATGCCACTGGAATGTATCAGTCTGGCTAACAGTGTAACCAATCGCGAAAATCATCACGAAAACTAGAAATATCCTCGTCCATTTCTTGATATAAGCTTTTCGCACCGCATTTGTCAATGGGCGGCAAATTATGCTCATTTCTTCATCACTTATTCCCGCTTCTTTACAGTATTCATAAAACGACCGTACTTCCGAGTTAATTAGCTCAAATTTTTCTCTTTGAGTCATTTTCGGTGAGTTTTTGAGACTCATTTTTTCAGATTCCCAGTCAGCAACTACGATCAATAATGTATTTGGCGGCGCGACACAGAAACGGAACATAATGGAATTTGGCGCGCACGCGGGAATGCCCGATTCATTTTATAAGGTTGTTAACCGGATATTGATACTAGGACGAACACATCACAAAAAGTCGTAACAGTCGAACTTATTTTATTTTAAAGAAATATGGTACACATTAAATAATATAATAAACCACATAAAATATATCATAATAAATAATTAAAAAATATTCAATAATCTCATAAAATACAATATGATAGACACCATAGCATAAGTAATTATATAAAAAATACTTGTTGTAATGTCTAATGTCCGAGTGCTATGTTGCCATTATTTATATTGTAAAAAAACGTATGCAATTAGCTATTACTTATTTAGATAATATTCAATATAAGATACAGTGATTTTAGATAATTAAATCATATTGTAGTCAGTCTGTATGTATCATTCCGTTATGTGATCCATAATCCAACTACCAGTGATGAACAGTGATCGTGTTACGGTTAACTCTATTAATTAACCGTAAAGTTAACGCTAGGTAAACTAAAAATATAAATGAATAAATATTTCATAATTAAAATTATGTAAAACATAACACCGTATTTTTAACACAAAATCGATTGTGAAATAAGGTGCAGTAGTCAAGTTCTGTAATTTTGGTATAAAATAATAATATATTATGGTCACGGACTTTGGTATGACTCTATAAAAATAAGTCAATCATTCAGAGTTGCAGTGTTATGTACTAAATGCTACATTGAATGAAGAATTGTTTTTACATTGAATAATGTTCACCACTAGATCCACCAAGCGCGGCGTAATAAATACAGCGCACACTTTTTATAGATAAATATTAACGCTGGCAGCCCCAAAAGTCAAATACCTATGCGCCATATTGAAAGTTTTAAAGTGGGAAGTCGGTCAAGCGTTGACCTTATTTGTTATTTCTATTTATTGTGCTACCATATTTATTGCCTGAGCCATTAAAAAAAAGTGTTACATATTTAGTGATTGAATTGTTGTGATTCGAAGTATAGCAACGGCGATTTTGCAAATTTGCAATTCGCTTATTGAATACGTCACAGCGCCATGTTGTATTCCTGCGCTGATTGCAGGCACGAGAAATCTGCCAACCCGTTTATTTTCCGGGATTAGTTCCCGAGAATAAATCGAACTGCGATTTTGTACTCAAATATATTTTAATTTATATTTGTTGGCAAATGTATCACAACTTTAGTGGAATCGATGCATCCCTGTTGTCGCATTTCGAGTGCTAACTCCTAATACTAACTGCAGTTTTGTGCATCCGCGAAAGTTGAAAGGACTGTGTTGTAAAAGAAAGAAGTGATAATTAGCCAAAATTCCGGTCCCTACGCGCAGACGAGAAGGTGCCTACCCGCCGGGGCAGTCAGGCGAAGACATGAACAACAAACGCAAAAATCGCCAAGGGCCGCCGAGGTAAGTTCTCTATCAACTTTGAGCATCTTTGTTGTGCGGGCTGCGGCCCAGTGTGTAGTGCATTGCGAATTTTCTGTCACGTTGACAGTTTTTCGGGTTCATTTCAAACGTGGAGCATGATGTCTATGTAAACAAAATGATTAAATGTGGTGATGGCCGCGAGTGACGGACGGCGCGGCGCGTGCGATGTCTGCGTCGCGCCGCGCGGCTCACTTGTCTACAGTTTGGCCTACTTTCCCGAATACGCGTGACGATTAATATAGCAACCTGATCAGCTGGTCGGCGCCGTATACTACTAGCAAAGTGCATATTTCGTTTGTATATTCGATGCACTACAATTCCCACCATGTTTTCAAGCATATTGTTAAGTATTGAAGTGAGTAAAGCACATTGTATGTGATACATAGGAAGTAAAAGTGGTTGGTGTTCAGTCATCACATTCACTCCATAGCTTGAGGTTGCATGATGATAATGCTGGCACCTGTCCAGACTTTAATTAGTGTGTTCATTTTTTAATTCACTCGTTAGTCTTTGTTGAACTAGACAATGATCAGACTTGTTTGTTGCCTGAAGTTGTGATGGATCTTTTTGTTTTCCCGGTTTCGGATTTTTATATGACCTTAACTAATGTGATGGCCATTGTGTCTTATCTCAAAAGATGTAGATATGAATAACAAGGTTATTTGTGATGTCCTTTGAACATATTTTGCATGAAAGGTAATGTTTATTGTCTTTGATCTTACAAAATCTAACATTTCATATTGTCTTTGCCATATATTTGTCTAAATATTTTTTTGTTTTTACGAAATATTTTTCACAATAATATTCAATTTATGAAACAAATGCTAAAACACTCCCTATTCAGTCAACTTCAACAAATAGTAAACAATGCACTGTAATACAGTCTGATTAATTTTCCTAATTGAATTTGTGCAAAAAAAAATCTGTTAATACATCTTATGTGCTAGGTCTTTGGAAAATATATATATATTGACGATTGGTGGGTTATTTTATCACATCAATCTCTTGGTCTGGGAAAAACTAAACTATCTAAGGGAACTGTACATTTTTCCAGGAAAAAGTAGCCTATGTGCTATTCCAGACTATAACCTATCTCCTTGCTAAATTTCATCCAGATCCGTTCAGCCATTATAGCATGATTGAGTAACAAACGTCCATCCATCCATCCAAACATTCGCATTTATAATATTAGTAGGATTTAATTAAATTATGATTTAATAATAACACATGAAATCTGAAATTATTGTTAAGATTTCTCAGTTATGCCAGTTATTGAACATATTCAAAAAAGCATTTGAAAAATAGTTTAATTCTGAAATGTGTAATTACAATAAACAAGTGTTTGTAAAGGTCAAGCTTGTGGCTTTTTAAAGATTCATCAGTTTTTATTTGTGTGGGAAAGTTTTTATCAGCAATTCAAAAAGACAATGCAGTTTTTTTGTTTGATGTTTACAGGTTCTGTTATAAACATCATAAAAACTTATCAATGTCTTATAATTTATGTTTGGTTTTTATAGACTTATTCAATTATAGACCAAACTCCTCGGGTTGGGATATAGAGAACATTTGACAACTAAAATATGTGATAGTGTTTGCTCGTCCTAGTTACCATTCATGAATATTACTAGATAGTGGAAAGCTTTGTATAAAACCATGGGTTTAGTGATTTATTTATCATGTGGTATTGAAGCATGGATAACGAATAAGAATGCAAGGGATTGACTTGTTTCCTTTCTGTTAATTAATAGAAAGAAGAAAATAAACGAATAGATAATACTCATTCGCTTTTTAATAAAATGAGAATCCCATTATTTCTGGTATTTCCCAACACCCTCTTTTGAAGAGACCTAGCAAAGTATTCGAAAACTTAACTTGATGGCCAATAATTTTAGGCTCAGGAGTCATATTGTTGGAATTTAAAGAAGTTTAAGTGTATTATTATTATTACACATGCGATACTCTTAGCAAGATAATTACTAGATATAATAATAATAATAAATAAATAAAATTATAATTTTAATAAAAGCTGTACATTTGGTTCTTTGTTTAACAAGGATACATTCTACCCGATGTAGAATGTGTAGATGCAGATGCACCTAAAAATAACCATTCCAGAATCCATACCCTGTAGTGCTTTGCAAGGCTAATACAATTCACTGTATAAAGATAGGAAGCTAATGAATAATTGATACCAAATGTTATACAATCTTCTTGCATAATGGTTATGAAACTGAATAAAAATTTCACTCATTGAATACCATGTAGTACAAAGGTCCTAAGGGATTAGGTATTGTGAAAATTTCTGGTAGGAATAGATTTGGTTAAAACTCAATAGAAAAGAAAACTAGTTTTTATGTCATTCATTGTATTTTAGATAATAAATCCTCAAAACTTGTGACTTCAAAATATACTATTTCGTTGTTGAGAGTAGATAGATGTAGATTTTAATTTCAATAATAAAATAATAATAATACTAGCCCTGTATTAAACATTGTCCCACTGCTGGGCACGGCCTCCTCTACTAATGAGAGGGGTTAGTCCTTAGTCCACCCGGTGGCCTACTGCGGGTTGGCAGACTTCTCATACCTTCGAAAAACTCTCAGATATGCAGGTTGCCTCACAATGTTTTCCTTCACCGTTAAAGCAAGCGATAATTAACATTTTAATACACACATAACTTTAGAAAAGTCAGAGGTGTATGCCACTTGGGTTTCGAACCTACGACTTTCGTCTTGACAGTCCGTACCGCAACCAACTAGGCTATAGCTGCAATCAATATCAATAATAAAATGTACTTTGTTAATCTTTTTTTTTTATTACCAAATACAATTGAATAATACTTATTTGTCTAACAAGTATTGGTAATTATTTGTTAAAACATCACTAAAATCATGTATTTATTGTTTCAAAGATATTCATGTTATTAATACCCAAGATGAAGTTGATCATCGTGGGCTATCGAAGTCTTTGCATTCTTTGAGAAAAAAAAATTATATGCATTTGCATATATATTTCAATTCTTTGCCAAATTTCATTATTTCCAGAAAAATAAGATTGAAAAATTTTGTGTTTTCTAAAACCTTTCTTCTAATTTTTATAAACATTTTCAAAGTACCACTAGACTTCACTTTCTGTTCTTCAAAAACTGTATCTATACCAAATTCTTACGAAATATGTTATAATACCATTATTTTAACATATAACTGGTATTATTTGTGATTTTTTTAATAAATTACCAGATCTTATGTAAATTTTAAGATCAACGCTCGGACTTTGTCAGCTCCCAGTAAAATATTATTCAGTTATTCTGAAAGCTTGACATTTTGTTGTGACTTTGCAGATGATAATAATAATAATAAAATCAGTTTATTGCCTTATTAATACATTAACAATAATAACAGAAATAATTATGCTTAGCCTATAATAATAAGACAAAGGAGGCGGCTCAGCTTGTGTTGACCGGGACATTAGTTCCGGGCAGCGCTGGTTTTCAGCCTCTCCCATTTCCTATGATGTTATGCGGAAATTTATATTATTTTATATTAATTTCATTTTAGATCATACCATTACATTATAGCAACTATAAAGTTTAATTGTAATTATTTTATCACATAATCAACTATGTTTCCGAGACTGTGTTGCATTTGTTTAATTGCAGTAGCTTGTTTAGATTAGATAGGTGTTGAGTTCAGACAGGCGGTCAATTGTAAAAGCCAAACAAATGTTTACTATCACATTATGTTTCAATGTATGTTATATGGACGCCATATTGAAATGTGACAATTAAGGAATATGAAACTGGCTAGCACACACACACACTCACGCCTGTAATCCCCGAAGGGGTAGGCAGAGGTGTAACCAGTACACCCACTTTTCGCCGAATTTCGGTCCCGTCGAAATAATGTGATAGGGGGCGAGCCTATCACTATACCGGGCACAGATTCCAGACTCCGGGCTAATACTGAGAAATTTCTAGATAGAAAAACTCAATATCACTTTACCCGACCTGGGGATCGAACCCGAGACCTCAGCACCGCAGTCGTAACGCATGCGCAATTACAACTGCGCCACTGAGGCAGTCTTGAAGTCAGTCTTCAGAAACTGCATAGCTTAGTAGGAAACTATGTTTTGTGGAGTAACTATGGTTAAATTATAAAAATCGCTGTTGTCAAAATTCCCTGTATAGATAGCCTTTATGAGTGATTGCCATTTCAAAATATATTTTAAATTGTATAAAATTATATACAGTTAAATATGACATCACTATAGAACTTCAGCCAGCACTATTAAATTAAAATAAATCTTAAAAACACACTTTAATACTTGTTAAGGCAAATCGTCTTTAAAATGATTAATGCTTCTCATGTGTATTCTATACTAAAGGAAAAACTGTGATGTTCTCGTAATTTTAATAGTTTTACATTTTCAACTAATTAAAATAACTTAAAATAAAGACATATAAAACTGCCCAAATTCTTCTATACAATCACTTTTTATTTAGGGCAGTCCAGCTAGTCAGTGTTCTAAACTAAATGTAGAGCTAACAATTAGTAAATGTAACCCAAAGCATGTCCATGCTTATTATTGTGCCAACTGTCAGCACTGGCTGATATCTGTAGCAACAGTTGTTAAACTATGTCAATATCTAATAGGCAGATTAAAATTATGCCATTGGCCGGCCAGTGATGTAAAAGTGATTAAAACATGATACTCTTTTGTATGCTAGGTATAAATAAATAAATATACCCAATAGTCGCATACTTAGTTCTGACCCACACTAGATAAAACCTGTATTGTAGGTATCGGGAATGATTGGGGACTATGGTCTCACACACAGACCAGAATATTTCTGGATTACACTAACATTTGTCTTCGTATGGGAATGGAACTCATGGCCTCTTGTTTCTTAGCCAGCTACTCGTCCACTGTAGCTAGCTATCATTTTCAAGTAAATCTTAGAGATTTTTGTTAAGTCACAATTCATTTACTCGATACCTTATTAATTTATAGACATTAGGGTACCTATTTATCGGTAGGTAGCGGCTTTGCTGTGCCCTGGCATTGCAGAAGTCTATGGGCGGCAGTGACTACTTACCATCAGGTGGCCCGTCTTCCTATCGAGACACTAAAAAATATATATTATGTAGGTACATGTTATTGTTTTTGAAGAGTAATTAATCTTGTCAACTCTTGAAAATGTCTGAGTAATCATAACAAATTGGGCTCACATTTATGAAGAACTTTGATATATTTGAACTTTGACTTTGAAACAATGTCTTTCTTATAATATTTTTTAAGTATTTCTTAATGATCTGTATATAGACTTAGAATAGAAAGAAATTTGTTGTGACCACTTATAATGTTATAGGGTCAATTATACCTCTATTAAATTTTAAAGTTGAAGTGACTTATTTAATGCTATAATAAGGTTTTATTTAATACGTAGTCAAGTACCTAAATTAGAATTATTTGCTTGGGTTTTTGGTTGTAATGTGATTCGTAAAATTTATATTTCCTGTTGTGTAGGTATATATTTTGATATTTTTATTGGGTTTTTAGTACCATCTTCCTTGTTTTTATATGCTCGGAAAACGCAGTTTAAACTTCAATAATATTACACTATCTATTCATATTGTAAAAAAGAAATAACTGTCTCTCGCTACTTGATACTGTAGCTGGAAAGCACTGTGCCTACCATCAGGTGCAGTTCGGTGACTTTGCCGTGCCAAAATTAAAAAAGTTTTATCTCAAAATTTGTTAACCAACCAACGGATCTGACGAGCCTTATATGAAGATGTAATATCATGATTTCTATACTGATAGGAATAATGCTTTTCCGGTTTTAGATAGATAGCTCAGAGCTCTGCCGATATGCTCGCCCCCTATCACATAATGGGACCGTATTAAATTGGGCGAAAAGTGGGTGTATTAGTTACACCTCTGCCTACCTCTTCGGGGATTACAGGCGTGAGTGTACATGTACATATGAAATGGTTGATGTTGATATTAAAAACTAATTTCTTTGTAATTTAAGTCAGGCAAAATAAGATTAGTATAACTGAAAACCAAGTAAAAATTAAATGTAGTCTAGGATTAAGAGGAGAGAAAAAAAGACTTTTTTGACCGTCAATCTATAAAGATATAAATTTTGTACTGTGTTCGTTGGTAAGCGCAACACTAGAGAACGGCTGGACCGAATTTGATATTTTTTTATATTCCTAATAGTCCGATTAAGGGCTGTGTACAAAAATGTTCACGTAAGCATAGACCGACAGGAATGGAGTAATTCCGGAAACTTAAAAGAGATGCAACCATGTCTCATTTGAAGTCAGATTTTCGTTTGCAAGTTTTCAGTATGCAACCGTGTTAGCCTTGAGTAAATTATGCAAACTTTGGATGTGTCCATGTTGACAATATCCGCATCTTATCACTTTCGTCGACGCGGGGGCAATGCAGGCACGACCTTGTGGTGGCAAAATTTGTTCCACTTTTATACCGGGCAAGTGTCAATTTGATCTTATCTGAAACAGCCACCTTTCATTGTTTGTCAATATCTTAACTGTTTCAATTCATACTTATTGTATAGAAATGTTCTTTGCTATTAATATTAAATAAGCAATTTTTGTTTTTTGGTAACCACGACTAAATATTTTCATTTTTTTTAGTGCCTCGATACGCAGACGAGCAGACGGGCCACCTCATGGTAAGTAGTCACCGCCGCCCATAGACTTCTGCAATACCAGGGCACAGCAAAGCCGCTGCCTACCGTTAAATAAAATTGATATGATACGAATTTGCACGCGAGGCTCTGCCAATCATATCTTGCTTAATCCCTAGCTTAAATCCTAATTGTAATTGTGTTCACACGGTACAAATCAAATTGAATTCTCCTAGTAAAATAATCCCGATAATGCACAACTTCAGTTCCTTTTACACACTTTATATTACCTTCACCTGTATCTATGTATGTAACGGAATATTTCAACGTAATTTTCACCACCTTCCAAACGTCCGATTTACTTGAAAATTAGCAACCGATGACAATACAATGTTTTCATAACTTTGCCCTTATATCCTAACCAAGATCTCCAGGATAATAAAACTTATTTCATATTTTTTATCGTATGGCTATTAAAGCGTGTTTTTTTAAACTATTTTTTTTATCGAACCGACCTCTACCAACGTAAAAGTAAGGCCTTAGTCTACCACGCTGGTCTTATACGGGTTGATAGACATCACATACCATTGAAATCATTCAGAATTCTCAGGCACGCAGTTTGTCGATGTTTATTGACCGCTACAGCAAGCCATAATTAACAATGAATACACACGTAACTCTAGACCACTAACTACACAGTAAATGGCAGAATATAATTGACAAAACTCCATAGGAACAAGTTAGAATGACGTGTGCTGGCTTGCCCCTTGACCTCGAGGCTCTGAGTTAGGTTTATTACTGAATCGCTCGCAGATCACTGTTAGGTAATCCTAGCTTATGTTTTATATGAGGATATGCGTGTGTTTGTGACTGCCGACACGATTCTGACGGATAGCTGGAATCTTGGTAAATACATGTAGTTATGATCCTGAATTGATACTTAGAAATCTACCATAATGTAAAGTCTCACTCTTGTGATGAAAATATGACATTTTTTTTATGGAAAAAGTGGGCAAACGGACAGGAGGCTCACCAAGTGATCACCGCCGCCCATAAACATCTGCAACTCCAGAGGGTTTGCAAATGCGTTGCCGGCCGTTCAGGAAAGATCCGACTTTATTTAACCATCACAAATGTCCTTGTTTTATCTAGCAAACTAGGAAACATCTAGGTAATCAACTTGTCATACCTTTGAACAACATGCATACTCAATGTAGCCATGTTTTTTATCCAACTGAATAATAATAAATAATAATACTAGCCCTGTATTAAACATTGTCCCACTGCTGGGCACGGGCCTCCTCTACTAATGAGAGGGGTTAGGCCTTAGTCCACCACGCTGGCCTAATGCGGGTTGGCAGACTTCTCATACCTTCGAAAAACTCTCAGATATGCAGGTTTCCTCACGATGTTTTCCTTCACCGTTAAAGCAAGCGATAATTAACATTTTAATACACACATAACTTTAGAAAAGTCAGAGGTGTATGCCACTTGGGTTTCGAACCTACGACTTTCATCTTGACAGTCCGTACCGCAACCAACTAGGCTATCGCTGCTATTATATCCAACTGAATGTTTGTACCCAATTCAAACAAAAAAGTATAGCAATTTTCTTTGTATTTTCATAATTATAAAATGTCTCTCCATTTTAATGTCAAGCCCACATCGTGATATACCTTTTTCACTTTCTGAAAGGTAAAGGGAACAGCTATACAGCCTGGTCTTCGATGGCACTGACCATAGACCCTATTTTTATATCATAGCATTCTTTTAAATAATACATTTATTGGGATCAAGAAGGCTCAATAAGTCGAGTGCCTCGCTATTTCTCGTCCTCTCGCAATTACCTATGTTTTATAATCATTAAATGATTATAAAATAAACATTCTATAGATAAACCTTACACGATTGGCTAGAGGACCAGGGCACTCGCCCGATGGTAATTCATGACCAACAGTAACGTTACTAATTACAATGTATCCCGCTGAAGGACATGTATCCATGACTATCAACAAATAAATAAAAAAAGTAACATTACTCAAAAACACTGCACGGCGCATACCGCAACGTTAGATGTTTACGCCTAACTTTCTAGGATCTTGGCCACTTAAATACGTTACACTAACCATAAGCGGCTCTTAAATACTTGGGATATGTGGATAACCAACTTTTACTCAAGGCATCACCGTCACACTCATTTCCTCCGTTCCTGTGGGTCGTAAAGTGATGTATAACATATAACCTTCCTCAATAAACAGACTATAAAAAAAATCTTTTTATTTTGATAGTTCCAGAGATGAACGCATTGAAACAATATTTTCGTCTTTATTAGTATAGATATTAACTTGATATAAGATAGTGCTAAGGATTTTTCAGGTAAGCTCTGGTAACCCAACAATTCCATATTGGCCAATAAACACATTAATGCTTGCAAATTCTTTTTGAGTGCAGAAATAAAGCGGTCGTGTCTTCGCAGATAGACTCTCGATAGATACCTACTGTTTACATATACTCTCGCCCCTGTAATCCCCGAAGGGGTAGGCAGAGGTGTAACCAGTATATCCACTCGGTGAATTCATTACGGTCCCATAATTTGAAAGGGGCGAGTTTATCTTCATATCGGGTACAATTCCAGACTCCGGGCTGATACTGAGTATTTCGAAATAGAAAAACCCAATTTACCCGACCCGGGGCTAGTAGCCGTGACATCAGCACAGCAGTCGTAACGCATGCGCAATTACAACTGCGCCACCGCGGCAGTATTTTATAATATTCTTATTAAATGCAATCTAAAAATCTTTTGAGAGGATATTCACACGTTATACTGCGGAAGCTACTAACATACTTATGTTATTATTAGGTAACTTAGTGCATGTAATTACATAAACACGTCAGATTTTTATAATAATAAACACACCTAACAGTCGCAGACATAGTCTTGATCCAACACTAGATCAAATGTGTCGTGGGTATCGACTATAACACCCAGACTCGAAACAAATATTTATGTATCATTGCAGTATCGAACCTGCGGCCTCTCGTTTCACAGTCGGCCACTCGCCCGCTGCGCCACGAAGGCTGTCAAATAATAACAAACATCATGTCAAATAATCCTACTAATATTATAAATGCGAATGTTTGGATGGATGTTTCTTACTCAATCACGCTACAACGGCTGAACGGATCTGGTTGAAATTTGGCACAGAGATAGATTATAGTAGCACACACAGGAAAAGCACATAGGCTCCTTTTATCCCGGAAAAATGCACGCTTCCTATGGGATAGCAAATAGAAAGGTGTAATAGGAGTTCTTCCAAGAATAAGTTCAACGCGGGCGAATCCGCGGGCAACATCTAGTCTGTTATAATTTGTGTTTCCAAAACATGCAAATATATAGTTTCCTCCCAGTCAATGTTGCAATTCAATCGATTTCCCGTTACCAGAGTGGATAAAAACGAAAGCCGATTCACTCTCGATATAATTTTAGTGTGGCTTGACATTCTGTTCCATATTCATGGGGGAATAATAAACGCGGTTACACTCTCTCGACACGAGCTCGTTAATTTCAACAGTTTACGGGTTTGATCACGGTATCGATTGATTGCAACAGCGAATGTAACATGTTTATTACTCGGTCTTGAACCGAATGGGTTTTTATGATCGACTAGCTTTTTCCCGTAGCTTGTGCATGATTATTGGACCAGAAACCATATAGAAAAACTGTGTTTCCGGTTTTTTTCAATTTTCCCGGTACTTTTATAAATCCCCTGATTGGACTATAAGAAATATAAAAAAATATCAATTTCGGTCCAGCCGTTCTCTAGTATTGACTATGTATCTAGTCTTAATCCTAGTAAATTTAATTTTACTTAGTATGCGGTTATACTAATCTTATTTTTCCCTAACTTGATCACAAAGGAATTAATTTTGAATATGGCATCTATTGTTGCATAATTTTTATTAGTTTTTATTCAATTTCAACTTGAAGGGTCATGTCGTTTTCATAGAGTTAAGATATTCGAAAATTGGAAATCTTTACAAGAAGTCTTGGCTAGTTGCTATCTCCTTTCAAGTTTATTATACTTGCCACATTCCAATTCTAATATGGAGGCATTGGCAACTGTTTGACCCATTTTCTAATATTTTGTGTCTTACAGACAATCCATATTCTCGTGGTCACAACCATTTACCGAATTTGATAGATTCATATTGACTGCATGACAAAAATGATTTTACAATGAACAAAAATCTTTGCCAGAAATCAATGACCTCTTATCTTGTTGACTCACCACTTTAAGACAGTGTAAATATCTATTTGTCCGCACGCACATGTTTTTATGTGTTCTCAATCTTTAAAAGTATATGGCACCTTTAATGTAAATTATCAGGGAAATTACGCAGTCGTATAACGTGTACCCTATATTGAAATAAGTTTTATGACATCTTAAAAAAGCGTCAGTATTTCGTAACAAAAAAATAAACTATACAAAACGCGCTCGTAACCTCGACTGTATTTTTTTTTATCCTGCACGGCAAAGTGACCACACTGCACCTGATGGTAAGCGCAGTGCCGTCCAATTAGAGTATGGAGTAGCACACACAATCTATCCACCGCTACTCAACAGTCATGCCGACCTGCTTCTTCACACTACGCCGTGGGCAAGAAGGTGAAGAAGCGGTCGAGGGTCCAGTGTCAGAGTACTCTGAAGGCAGCAAAACGGCCAAACATCGCACCCCAACTCTAGACCCCCGACAAAAACCGGAGGTACACTGGCTGATCCCATAACACGACACACTTGCGTGTGCCACTATGGCGGGTTTTACAGTCTGTGTTAGGTGGTCGCTGCGGATATAAATGTCCAGCAAAATATAGACACTATTTATATGGAGCTGAAGCTACATTCTTAATTCTTTAATATTATTTGTATTCCAAGACGTTGTTGTTTCCGCTCAGGTCGCCGCGGGGCCGCGTGGTAGCTGAGGGCGTCTACAACAACGCACACTTCATGCACGCAGCCACGTCTCACGTGGGCGACATCGTCCAGGTGCTCACGCAGTCCGGCAGTCTCTGGGAGGGTGTGTTCAAGACGTTCAGTGCACAATTTGAGGTGAGTTCTATTTTGTAAGGTCCTTAGGCGTTTACTGAATTTTTTTAAAATGGTGCCAACATCACCATTTTATCATCGCACCATCCGACATCGCAACAGAGTTCATCCATACCACCTGGAAACACTCCGTCAAGCACGGTTCGTTTCCAGCGTTCATTCTTACCACGTACGTGCAAGCTCTGGAATGTACTCCCTGCAGCGGTGTTCCCTGAGCGCTATGACACGTCCTTCTTTAAACGAGGCTTAAGAAGAGTAGTCATTAAATGGTAGGCAGCGGCTTTGCTGTGCCCTGCCATTGCATAAGTCTAGCGGCGGTGTCTACTAACCATTAAATGCCCCTCTGCTCCTCTGCCTATCCAGGCAGTAAAAAAGAAAATATGGCGTTGTGTGAAGTAGCTACTCAGCAGGCCGGCATGATTGTGTCGAATAGTGAGGGATAGCTGACTCTCGCTACTTGATACTCTAACTGGACGGCACTGCGCTTGCTATCAGGTGCAGTACGGTCGCTTTGCCGAGCCAGAATAAAAAATACTATAAACGCTTGCATTTGGATACGCCATACGCCTTTTCCCTATCATAATTGATTTCATGTTCGCACTTTCAGTTATATTCACTTCTCAGAATTTTGCTTCTGTAGCAGTTTATTAGACAACGAACAGAGGCAAAAAGATAAAACGTCAAATAAAGTAGAATAATACTGTCATATAAACAATTTAGTATATAAAAATATTATAAAACTGAGAAAGCTGTGGTAAGATCGTTTTTATTTATCTCTGCTTAATTTATTTGTTCTTCTAAACCACGCAACAGATTTGATACGGTTTTCACTATGTACAGATAATTTCTCCCGAAAGTTACATATTATATTTATAGAATATATAATATAAAAAACTATCTTTCGCTGGAAAAACCTAATGAGGTACATCAGAGTAATGTACTACGTAATAATATATCTTTAAAAGGTTCACAGGAAAGTCATGGTATGTATCTTGTAAACTTTATAGAAAAACGCTACAGTGCGAGAGGAGGTGGTCGCTAGTTTGTATATAAATTTTTCACCATAATAGTAAAGAGTAAACTAGCATTAACCCTCGGCCCCAACAAATGTATAAAACATATCCTTACTAAAATATTTTGTACAAATTTAAGCTTCCACTCGGTGAAATATTTTTTAGAATACGATCAGTAATAAATTTGATGAAAATATAACGATTAGGTAAGAAAGATAAGTAAAAGTTTTTTTATTCATAAAAAGTACACCGACTTCAAAGAAAAACAAATTATGCGTCACTATAAAATTTGAGGGTTGCCCTTGATTTGTCTGAGATCCCATCATCTGATCCTGACTTGGTGCCCATGGGACCACCTGGGAAGTATACCCTTTTAAACAAAAAAAGAATTTCTCGAATCGGTCCAGGCGTCTTCGAGTTATCGGGTAACATACAAAAAAAAAAGATTCCGACGAATTGTTAACCTCCTCCTTTTTTGAAGTCGGTTAATAAAAGAGATTACTCCCTAAAAACAGACTTTAATTCTTTACGAATGGATAATCGTATCTTAATATCATAAGATTATAAGTCACCATAGTTTTTATGCAACTCTCAACTCTGTGCACACTATAAATGATCCGTGCGACTATAAAAAATGAGAACGCACAAATATTTCGTTTTTATTGTGAATGATATAAAAAACATGTATAAAAAATCCATTTGTAACGCGCGAACAATCGCGATGTGTAGAAATCGAGCGTAAGCCGCCCGCGCGATCACCACGCGATGTCAACGTACTTTTTTTGACAGGTCACGATTATACAGAAAATGTTGTCCAGTTTGATTTGTTTCTTACTTAGCTGGCGGTAGGATATTCATATCCGCACGGATAGCGACCACCGTATAAAGGGTGTAAAACCCGCCATAGTGCACGTAAGTGTGTCGCGTTCCGGGATCAGCCAGTGTACATCCGGCTTTTGTCGGGGGTCTAGAATTGGGGTACGATATTTGGCCGTTTTGCGACCTTCTGAGTACTCTGACACTAGACGCTCGACCGCTTCTTCACCTTCTTGCCCATGGCGTAGTGTGTAGAAGCAGGCCGGCATAATTGTGCGAATAGTAAGGGGCTACCGCACGGTCTCCCACGAGGCGGCCTGCGTATTGGCCGGCACCCTCCCTTGGGAGTTGGACGCAAAACTCCTCTCGTCCGCGTTCTTCTGGCGGGAGGAGGCGTCCAGTCGCCGTCAGGTGAGACTGGCCCCGAGGGAGATTGCGGCCCGATTTCGCAGAACCGCTGTGGAGGAGTGGCATACCAGGCTGGAAAGCCCAAGTGCGGGCTTGAGGACCGTCGCGGCAGTGCGTCCTGTCCTAAAGAGATGGCTAGACAGGCGCCACGGTGCGCCAACTTTCCGGCTGACGCAGGTACTGACGGACCACGGATGTTTCGGTTCGTTCCTGTGTCGGATCGGAAAGGAGGTGTCTGCCGTGTGCCACCATTGTGGCAACTGCCACGAGGACACGGCTCAACATACGTTGGAGGAGTGCCCAGCCTGGGACGAAGAGCGCAGCGCTCTCAGAGCAGTCGTCGGAGGAGACCTCTCGCTGCCGGCCGTGGTGTCGTCCATGGTCGCCAGCCGGAGGTCCTGGCGTGCGGTGGCCCACTTCTGCGAGAGCGTCATCTCGCAGAAGGAGAGTGCCGAGAGGGATCGGGAACGAAATGATCCCTCCCGCCGCCAGAGAAGACGTAGGAGGCGCCGGGTGGACGACTGACCGGTGTCTCCCGCCCTGTGGAACGGGGGCGTTTGAATTCCACCACGGTAACCCCTGCCTGTCGTACGAGGCGACTAATTGGGGCCATCGGGGGTCGCGGGCTCGCAGCGGGGGGCTGTCAGCCCGAATCGATGCACTCCCGGTTTCGGAGCATCGTGCGACCCCGAGATGGACGGCAGCGCGTGTAGTAAGGCCTCGTTCGCTGTCGTTGTTCGGTGCGCGGGGGCTCCTAAGCCCTCCCATGGAGATGGGCTGCTACGCAGCACCGCGCAGGGGCGGTTCCGGCAGCAATTCTAGCACTCCTTAGAATACCCCGGGATCGCTCCGTAAGCGCCGAAGAAGGCCACCGCGGGGTTTTAGCTGGTAGTGTCGGGTGGGGTGTACATAGGGGGTAGGGACTCGGCCCAGCGGCTGCCCGGATAGCCATCATCCGGGCGAGGGGGATGCTGGGTCGTAAGACCGGCTAGTCCAGCATAACCGTTTTATTCTTATTCCGCTTCCCCCCGGAGCGGGCGGTAGTAATAAAACGCTTTCCCCGCGACAACAAAAAAAAAAAAAAAGGCCGGCATAATTGTGTTGAGTAGCGGGGGATAGATCGTCTCTCGCTACTCGATAGTCTAATTGGACGGCACTGAGCTTACCATTAGGTGCAGTGTGGCCACTTTGCCAGGATAAAAAAAGTCGTGTCTCTTTCGTGCGATTTTGTATCACAAAAAATGCGGTGATAGCTTAATAGACAGTACGGACTGTCGACACGAAAGTCGTGTGTTCAAAACCACATGGCATGGTAATGGTAATCGTATGGTGGACAATCTATACTTACTATAGGTAAGGAAAACGAATTATAGATATATACATAGTCCGACACTAGATTACTAAGATGGTGTGGTGAAGGTGCAGAGCTCGTATTACGTTGGAATGTAAATAGTGAAAGGGAGCTATCCAAACAGTCAATTGCCCTTTAGTGCCAAGTATCAAGAAGTACTGTCTCGTTGGCGCAGTTGTAATTGCGCATGTGTTACGACTGCTCTGCTGGGGTCTCGGGTTCAATTCCCGGGTCGGGTAAAGTGATATTGGGTTTTTCTATCTAGATATTTTCAGTATCAGCTCGGAGTGTGGAATTTGTGCCCGGTATAGAACTAGGAATATATATTTGTTTATAACAGAAAGCAAGTAGCGATAGCCTAGTTGGAAGTAGTACGGACGGTCGAGACGACAGTCCTACGTTCGAAACCAGCCCAAATGGCATACACCTCTGACTTTTTTATAGTTACGTGTGTATTAATTGTTAATTATCGTTTGCTTTATCGGTCAAGGAAAACATCGTGGGGAAATCTGAGAATTCTCATAAGAATTTCAAAGGTTTGTGAAGTATACCAAACCGCATTGGGCCAGCGTGGTGGACTAAGAATCTGGCCAGTAGAGGAGCCCCGTGCCTAGTAGGACAGTGTTTTATACAGTGCTTCTATTATAACAGCATAAATCGATTTCTACTATAAAATAAAATGCTAGTACACGTGTGTGCAGCACAACTGTCCTTGGACACTCACAATCCCACAAGAATGATTGATACTGATGTGAAGGAATAAAAGGGTTCGGGAAGGGGAGTTATTTGGGTCTCCACAAATCTCACTCAGATCTCAAAACGTAACAAAATCTGTCACAACGGTATTATACCGGTTAAGGCGGCCGGTGTTGTAGATAGAACTGTAGATGAAAAACCAGTGTCATACCTACTCTTATAAGATTTCTCCTAAAGTAAATGAGAACGTTTACGGGACTGAAAGTTCCGTAATGAACAACTATATAACAATCACTTGAACCAGATTTTCAGGAAACTTTTGCATCTCCTTATTGCAATTAATTAAATCGTATTCAGAGAAAGGATTTTCTCTCAGTCCCCTTTACTTAAGCCTAGGTAGAATACCAGCTCCAGGCAGTATTTTATTCCCCATGGAGAGGCGATTCTTAGAATACTAAGGAGTGCTAGAATTGCAGCCGGGATCGCTCCGTAAGCGCCGATGAAGGCCACCGCGGGGTTTTAGCTGGTAGTGTCTGGTGGGGTGTACATAGGGGGTAGGGACTCGGCCCAGCGGCAGCACGGATAGCCATCATCCGGGCGAGGGGGATGCTGGGTCGTACGACCGGCTAGTCGAGAAAAAAAAGTCAGTATTTTACTCCCTGGCAAATGCTGAGCCTATGGCCTTTTTGGTCACACTTTAGACACAGGTGTTCCAAATTGCGGAGTGGTGGTGGGTGTATTTACTTTAGGTGGGTTTGTAATTGTTTTTTGTTTCTTAGCTGTATTACTCCTCTATGTGTTATCTTTATACAAATTCTACTGTACGTGTATATGTCACTGAACTCCACCGAAAAAAAAATATTTTCTTTCTTTCTTACTTTCCACTTGTCTCGACCCATACGCCATGTGTAAAGGAGCTATCACAATGCAGTGCGCGGGTGCGTTTCGGCTATCTGCACCGACCGACCCCAGCCGAAATGCGGTATGTAGGTCGGATCAATAAACGCACTTGCCCGTCTAGTGGTTGACTATTTTTTTACTTCACTACGGCCGTCGTTAGACCCTTGGAAGATTTTATTGTGAGTGAATTATTGTGCTTAAGCTTTTTATAATTACCATTCATTCTTATTAGTTTCAGCATGCCAATTCTCATATTAAAAGAATGTAGTTGCGAAATTCTGTGAATTATTGTGCGTTAATTTTTCACATTCCAAACGTTCGGGTTGCGGCAGCATGCGCTTTTTCACTGATGTCATTCACAAATACTAAAGTTTGAACATGATGATGCAAATTTTTGCTAAACCTGCGGATTTGATACAGCTAAAGCAAATTGGTGTAATAATATTGGATACTAGCGTGCTTTAAACACGAGAATAATCACGCTAATAAAGTTAGCATTTACTATTACTTCGGTGTGTAAAATTTAGATAGAGATAATAGATAGAGAGATTAAATGTTTTTGATTGATGTATTTGATACGTGCGTATAGTTATTACTCTTAATATAATCGAGTACTAAAGCTATTTATTGGATTTACTTTACCATCGTACTTGCTAGTAATGTACTATGATTTAAAAGAATTTTCTGATTATTTTGTTTTTTTTTACTGTCTGGGTAGAGTACGAACAGACGGGCCACCTGATGGTAATTAGATACCGCCGCCCATAGACTTCTGCAATGCCAGGACACAGCAAAGCCGCTGCCTACCGTAACAGCACGATTTTGTATTATAAAAGCGACAAATATTCTCATGACTGAGGGTCGTGACTATCTGAGGTCATCACTTTGTGCACCAAGGCTCTTCAGGAGGCTCTTCGGTTTTTGGCCATCGGACGGTTTTCTGCGGCAAATATACATACAGGCAAAATACCTATTGCTCAATGAGTTGGTATTTTGTACTAAAAATGTTAATTCTCTGTGATTTTAACGGGTTATATTGTATTGCAAGCATAATTTAACTTATTAACATAACCGACGACTTATGTTTATAATTCCACATCTTAATTTCAAGGCGTTGTGTACATATTTTACAAAATGCCACCATGTTATTAACGACACGTCATCCGATAAAGGACCATACAACGTAGAGCGTACGCCCTCCTAGACCCGCTCGCCTTGCTATCCGGGTCATGGTGTTCGGGAAACAACCGGCCTGGGAAGATTCGCAGGGGAACTCTACTATGCATTGCTCATTCGGTCGTTAATTTCAGATGTTTTTTAAGGAGCAAACATTAGAACCTGGTTATTATAATTGTGTATGAAACGCATTTCTATATTCTAAAATTGAATTATATATGCGCTGAAATCAAATAACTGGATTTAAAGAGAAAAAACCTAGCTTATGCTATAATTATCAAAAATATATGGAAGCAAATCGGAATAATATTTGCATATTTTTTGGACGAATTTGCATGTATTTAACTTTTACAATGGGCATTTTAAATCTCACATAAAAAAATTATATCGAAAATAATTTAATTCGAATCAGATTTATTTGAAACTTTATATAATGCTGTTCGACATTAATAAAATACAAACATCAGGCGAGTGAACTTTTCTGACGCGACGACTTCTCTTTACGATAGGCAGCGGCTTTGCTGTGCCCTGGCATTGCAGAAGCTCAACTCGCTGAGCTTATTACCGTCGCCTGAGGTGATAGCGGGTGAACCTATCACCATACCGGGCACTATTCCAGACTCCGGGCTGATGCTGAGTATTACGTGATAGAAACCCAATATCACTTTTAAAGTTTTACCCAAACCAAGGACTGAACCCGAGACCTCAGCACAGCAGTCGTACCGCGCAGGCATATACAACTGCGCCACCGAGGCAGTCTTAAAAAAACGTATAAAAATTATATTAATATTCCATAGTAGTCTCCAGGTTTATTTGATTAATTCAAGTACATTCGACCAATACAATAATTTACAAAGTAAATAGTGATAGGATGCACAGAGCGTGCAGGTTTCCAGACTCTATTACATAATAGAACTGCAGTCACTAACCTTGCCAGACTAATTTGATTCCAAATGCGTCGCGGTTTTTTTACATTTCTTTTATGTTTTTCATGTTACCTATCGCTTTCTACGAAGCTACCGAGATGTTTAATATTATATATTTGCTTTAACAAAGTTTTTTTTTTTTCATAGACTTTTAGGGGAATGTTGAATACAACTAGGAGTTCATATTTTACTTTCTCACTATTCGCTTTTTGTGTTCCGATTTTTTAAAGTCATTGATAGTTTTTTCAGTTTCAGAATTCATAGAAATATCTCAAAATCTCTAAAGATGTTATTATGCTTTCAACTCTTGGTTTCCGAATCGTCATTTGGGTCTGCTAACTTATCATAATTAAAAAAGCTTGCAATATCTATGTATCGGATGTATTTATTTATGTACTAGGAATAAAATCAAGCTTACTCAAAACATCTCCACTCGAGCGTCAAATATCACTGACGCCGAATCTTTATTCATCCGAACTTCAAATCCTTTGATATATCCGAAGCTGTGATCGAATTACGCAGCTTCTGCCACGCAGACAGTGTCATGCCAAAAAATGAAATGCAGCGCTTTCAGTTCGAAGAAATGTATTACTATATTTGTTAAAACACATATTTTGTTAGTGGGAGAGGCATGTTGTATTTTTTTATTCTGGCACGGCAAAGTGACCACACTGCACCTGATGGTAAGCACACTGCCGCCAAGATAGAGTAGCGTGAGAAAACCATCACTCGCTAGTCCACACAATTATGCCGGTCTGCTGAGTAGCTTCTTCACAATACGCTTAAAGGACCCGGAATTATAGAAAGAAGGGAACCCGTAGGGCCGGCAAACTGTTCCACAGCTTGATGGTACGACAGAGATACGAATTTGCGAATCTCTTGGTTCGGGTCGGGTTAGTAGAGACCACGAAGCGGTGTATTTAATTGGTTTGCAATATATGATAATGACTCGAAATGGTAAGAAATCGTAGGCAAATGCAAATGGTCATACGCTGAAAGCCGTGACGTCACCATGCATGCTGATAACAAAATCTATAAAATAGAACATGGCAAAGATTAGGGTGTAACTAGCCTCTCTAAAACCCCGTTTTTACCATATATTTCAAACAAAGAGGTCTCAATTGAGTATTTTTCTGTTGACGAGGCGGATAACTCGTGAACGAAAGATAAGTATGAGCTTTAAGCAAGGTTGCTGCATGCTGAGGTAGCATGGTGACAAACATAGTTAAAAATGTGTCCTAAATTCCAATGTGTCTGGACCACACATAATTATGTATAAGCTTTCAATAAATTCTTCGCCAATATAGTCAATAAAAAACCGGAAACACGGAATGTCAAACGCATTTCCATTCGAAATTTAACACGATAATCAATATTTGATAACGGTTAACGACCCGGGAGAAATCTACGTAAAGTCAGTAGAAAAAACTTTCATCGGGCCCTATAATGCCTTCATTGAAGGTTAATGTCCTAATTAGTGTCAAAAATTATAGTTAATGTCCCTTTGCAAAAACATTTAATAATAATATTAAAATTGTAAAATAATATCGTTAATAAATGATTCTGGCTCCTTTAGGTGTAGTGTGAAGATGCTACTCAGCAGGCCGGTATGATGTCAAGTAGCGAGGTATAGTTGTGACTCGCTACTTGATACTCTAACTGGACGGCACTGCGCACCGTTAGGTGCAGTGGTTACTTTGCCGCGCCAGTATAAAAAAAAACATATCTTATTTAAATCCCTAAGTGAAATAATTTAAAACTGTACCGGTTTTTATCAGATTTACCAACTATTCACTTATTACACAATTATATTATATGATATCCACTGAAACATATTATGATCATAATTTAATCAATATAAATATGCAAGTGGTGCAGGAAACGAGAATCGAGTTTTTTTTTATACGGTGCGTACGAAGCTGTGTATTATATTTGTGACCTTTGATCCTCGAGCCACCAAAACATTCGGTTGTATATCTAGTTTATGAACGTGTTCCGGTGGCGTACCGGTCTTGATATTATTTATTTATAACACTTTATTGTATTACTTAGAAACTAAAGAATAATGATGTAGGTTTATTCATTTATCTGCCGCTGTCTATAGAGGGAAATGGACATTTAAGGTCACAGCTCATTAGAGCCAACCGGCACCCAACCCGTACCGCCTCGTCGCTCGGCGTCCACTCGTTGTTGACAGGTGGTCCACGGGTGGACGCCGCGTTGTCACTAGTAAACGTCGCGTCGGGACGCGTGGAACTTGTGCGTTGGCAATGCGCAGCAACGCAAGCATGCGAGTAGCGAGTTGTCACCGAGTGGTAAACTCGCCGTCCGCGCGTGGACGACATACGACCGAGGCGATCCGGTGACGCTACGGAGCTGAGTTGATGTAGTGAGCGCATATCCATAAAGGTCCATATAAAGAATACTAACCGCACGACGTGAGGCGGTGTGGGTCGGATGCCGGGTGGCTCTAATGTGCTGTGACCTTTGATATTTCCAACTCCTATTTGATTAATTTCGTTGCCGGATGTAGACAGTTAAGGCCGTTAGAAAAAATATAGAAAATCTGCTGAATCGCTAAGTAAAAAAATATTATAAACTCCATTAAGCAATTTTTTGTCTCAATAGAAAGTGTTCTGAAATAATGTTCAAAAAATCTTAAAAGTAACTGAACAGCCTTCTCCGGACCGGGCAAATTATGAGTACCTTTATTCGTCGAAAATGAGAAGATTATAATTAGAGAAGGCGGAAATGTGTCAGGATCGTAGGTTGTGTGTTTCGGTTCGTTCCTGTGTCGGATCGGAAAGGAGGTGTCTGCCGTGTGCCACCATTATGGCAACTGCCGTGAGGACACGGCCCAACACACGTTGGAGGAGTGCCCAGCCTGGGACGAAGAGCGCAGCGCTCTCAGAGCAGTCGTCGGAGGAGACCTCTCTCTGCCGGCCGTGGTGTCGTCCATGGTCGCCAGCCGGAGGTCATCTCGCAGAAGGAGAGTGCCGAGAGGGATCGGGAACGAAATGATCCCTCCCGCCGCCAGAGAAGACGTAGGAGGCGCCGGGTGGACGACTGACCGGCGTCTCCCGCCCTGTGGAACGGGGGCGTTTGAATTCCACCACGGTAACCCCTGCCTGTCGTACGAGGCGACTAATTGGGGCCATCGGGGGTCGCGGGCTCGCAGCGGGGGGCTGTCAGCCCGAATCGATGCACTCCCAGTTTCGGAGCATCGTGCGACCCCGAGATGGACGGCAGCGCGTGTGGTAAGGCCTCGTTCGCTGTCGTTGTTCGGTGCGCGGGGGCTCCTAAGCCCTCCCATGGAGATGGGCTGCTACGCAGCACCGCGCAGGGGCGGTTCCGGCAGCAATTCTAGCACTCCCTAGAATACCCCGGGATCGCTCTGTAAAAAAAAAGGATCGTAGGTTGTAGCCATAGACACTGAAAACGGACCGAGCGTCTCAATCCAGCTATTAATTGAATACTGCCAGAAAAATGTGACAGAGATAAAGCGATCGTGCGGCCAGAAGTTGTCTTTTTCTATAATTTTGATTGATCTACGTCGCCGACTTGCAGGAGCGAAAAGAAATATATACATGTATATATAATATAGTAAAAGGTCGGAAATGTCTGACGAAACTACACTGTCGTCACTTTACAAGGTGAAATAATTCAGAGGTCGTTCACTGTCCATGAGCAATTTTATAATTTCCAAAATTGGTAAATTGTACCACATACATGATTATTGAACTAATTCTAACTAAATTAGAGACTGTTAAATTTATGATTGATGTTTGATACTCCCAAACAGTCCGAACGTACGAAGATCTGACTTTACAAATATAGAACCCTGTGTGTGGAAGGGCGCAGCTATCATGGGGGAGCTTCATGAGTATTGATGAGCAGTAATGATAATAATCGCCATCAGGTATCACTTCAGGTTCAGGCGGATGCTATTATACCCATTTTAAAAAGGATATATAACGCCACGGTGGTTATTTTAAATTGAAATTGAATTGAGCACAAGTTCCGTTCATTGAAATGCCACCCCCCACCATACACGAACCGCCTCCAAAAGGAACACGCTCCTGATCCTGGGTCGGGTCCTTTAGGCGTAACGTGAAGAAGCTAAACAACAGACCGGCATCATTGTGTTGAGTAGCGAGAGATAGACTGTCTCTCGCTGCTTGATACTCTATCTGGACGGCACTGCGCTTACCATTAGGGGCAGTGTGGTCACATAGCAGCGCCAGAATAAAAAAAACGCTCCTCAATGCAACTTTGAGCATATCTCTCCCCACGTCGACGATAGACTCATTTGCGACCGTCTGCACAATTTAAACATGTCCTACACTCATCGGTAAACAATACGGAGGCCCATTGCTCTTTAGTCCAATTAAGATGTTCACGCGCAAATCTTAAACGAGCCTGTGAGCTGCAGACAGCTTTGGACCATTTGCTGGTCTCAAAGGGGTGATTGTCGCTTCCTTAAGCCTCCTTATTGTTCGTGCACTCACGTTTACTCCACGCACTTAAATTTTAAAAAGGATATATAACACCACGGTGGTTATTTCAAAGGTCATTTGAAAGAGTATCTTCAATAATTATGACTCATCTTCACCCATTATTAAGATCACATTTCATATTATATTTTTGGCAAAATTACATCATCCGTGCATTCGGTTATGTAAGATGGCATTTGACGAGATACAATGTTAACAAAGTGATGTGTATATGCAGCATAGATTAAGGTTATATTTTACCAAAGTTACGGAAAATTGTCAGCCTCCGTAGCGCAGTTGGCGAGTAGCCGGCTGTGAAACGAGAGGCCGTGGGTTCGATTCCCACACCGGGATAAATGTTTGTGTGACGGACAGATATTTGTGTCCGGGGTTTGGGTGTTGTGAAACCGAAAGTCTCTCGTAGTTCCTGATACCCACAACACAAGACTCGTATCTTAGTGTGGGGTTGGGGCTATGTGTGTGACTGTATGGTGTTATTTATATATATAGATTTGATTTAATCAAATTGGACTTCAATTTCTTTTCTTTTAACTTTACTAAACTAGAGAATTAATTCATAAAAATGACATATAAAATAGCCCGCAAATTCCGTGGTAAATAATATATCTCAATTTGGTCAGGCTTGTTTGTGTATCTATTTTTGTCATCACACGTAATCAGTATATGTTCAGTGCATTTTTCATCACAAGTTTACAGAAGCGATGACAGTTAGCCTCCACAATCATTTCCTGAAACGTTATCATCTCGTTTGCATAAATACACACTACACTCAAACAACAAAACTGAACCTTCCGCCATTGAAATAAAGTTGGTTATTCGTTATAACTTATACCTTGATATTTCTTAGAAACCGTTTGGATGGAGTCACAACGATTGTCCTTACCATACCTAGATGCTCTAGAACATACTTGCAATTATGGTTGTATTTATGAGCGAGGGAGTGGGAGGGGGGGTCCTTAACGCCCTCTCCAGACTCGAAGGACTGGGAGAGTAAAGGTCAATAAACTATAATATGATGCTATCCAGATGCCTCCTTGTTCTGAAGATTTATTTGATGCTATGATGTCGTTAACAGTAATATTAAAACTACCTCCAGCAATAAACAATTGGTTTAACAATGTTGACATACGATAACATACCGCCCACACCCTTCACTGTTACTCCTAGAAGCCAGGATCGACAATGGCACGCATTTAATATCGAGCAACGAAACTCTGCGAGCCTCTGAGTTTGTCTTTTATCCCGCAACGAAATTACATACATATACACTCACTTTTGTAATCCCCAAGGGGGTAGGCAGAGGTGTAACCAGTAAGCCCACTTTGGCCGAATTTATTACGGTCTCATAATATGATAGGTGGCGAGCCTATCGCCATACCGGGCACAATTCCAGACTTCGGGCTGAGACTGAGTATTTGTAAATAGAAAAACCCAATATCACCTTACCCACGCTGGGGATCGTACCCGAAACCTCAGCACAGCAGTTGCTGCATGCGCAATTTCAACTGCGCCACCAAGGCAACGAAATTCATCAAATAAAATTATAATATTCAAGCTGGAAATAATTATTAATAAATAAATACACCCAACAATCACACACATAGTCCTGACCTCACACTAGTTCAATCTGTATTCTGGGTATCAGGAACTCCGGTCCCACAACACCCAGACCCGAAATAAATATCAAATAAAATTTGTCTGGGTGAGGGAATCCAACCCACGTCCTCTCGTTTCATAGCCTGCTACTCGCTGCGCCACGAAGGCTGTCTTGTCCATTTCCCTCCATAAGTTAGAAAACACATAGATAATTTGTTATGTACGAGCACCTAGACCTGAATTCACATTATGCTGAACACCGCCATAATCTAAGCTTAGTTACGACTATTCGGTATGATAAGAAACGGGGAACCAAAATCATAAATATCCTGAAAACATCTGCTCTATTACTCTGCCATTAACTGTAATGGTATTATTGATTGATGTGTACTATTTTTGTCGCGAGGTTGTCCAATTTATAGCAGTTTTTGTTCGAAATCGACCGTGGCTGTCACTCAACGGTGCTCTTTAAGTGTTATTAGACGTTCCGTTTCCGTTTCCCCTCGGAGAAATGACGCGGAAGCAATTAAGCTACACGTGCTGACTGTAGATTTGGGCAATTTTGGGAATGAAATGTCGGTACCATCACTTGAAGTTGGGTAAATTTTGGTAGAATAATAATGAACTTTATTTTTATCTCTTGAAGTACAATTATCCTTATGAAAATACTAAAATTAACATATATAGCATATAATAATACCAGCCCTGTATTAACCATTGTCTTACTGCTGGGCACGGGACTCTAGCAATGAGAGGGGTCAGGCCACCACGCTTGGCTAATGCGGTTGGTAGACTTCACATACCTTTCAAATTCTTATGAGAATTCTCATTCTTCCTTACGATGTTTTCCTTCCGTTAAAGCAAGCGATTATTAACAATGAATACACACGAATTAGAAACAACGATTACAAACCTTTAGAAAGGTAGAGATGTATGCTATTCGGGGTGGTTTAAAATTGTCCTTCAAACTGGGAACAGTGCTGCTTTGTGGAAAAATAGAAAAGCGTTAGTACCCAGACTTTCACACACATGTGACTTTCAATCCAATTGACCTAGTCAGAGGAGATTTTTTCACAATGAAGACAACTTTTAATATTTCGAACACCCGCTAGACTTCCTCAGATCGTATTAATAGATACGAAATAGATATTTTTAACAGGATGCTGGACATCCGTCCAGTTCAGTTAGATAATATCTGGTTTACTCCTCCGTTATTTTTTGGTTAATGTTATAATTTGCGAAATAGTATTATCGTATTAAATATTATCTTGTTGGTATCGTTGGAGCGTACTTAAAATAGAGTTGCCAACCATCCTGGTTTCCCAGGACATGTCCTGGTTTTTAGAGTGTCCTGGGATGATCTGGATAGTTTTTAAGCGCCCTCATAAGGTCCTGTATTTTAAAATTGCAAATTGCGGCTAGTAAAAGATGCGTCCCGTTTTTAAATTGAAATGTCCTGGTTTTTCTAACTTCAAAAACTAAAAATCCTAGTATTTGAATTTCGAGGTTGGTAACCCTATCTTAAAAACATACATTATGGATAATACTAGCCGTGTATGCACTGTACCACTCCTGGGCATAGGCCTCTACTAATGAGAGGGGTTATTTAGTCCACCACGCTGACCTAGTGCGGGTTGGTAGACATAGCTTTGAAATTTTTATGGAGAATTCTCAGGTAGACAGGTTTCGTCATGATATCATTCACCGTTAAAGCAAGCGATAAACAAGGCATATACACGTAACTTCGAAAAGTCGGAAATTCCATTTTGAACCTGCGACTTCGTCTTTGCAGTTAGTACCATGCCATGGTTTTTTTTTATTCTGGCGCGGCAAAGTGACCACACTGTAGACTATCACTGCTTCCTTACTTAAGTTGTACCTGTTGTTTGTTAGTTGCTGCCCTTCTGCCTACCCCTTCGGTGATACAGTCATAGACTTATGTTAATTTGATGATGGCATGATTGTGTTGAGTAGCGAGGGATAGATTGTCCCTCGAACGCTTCTTCACCTTCTTGCCCTTGGCATAGTGTGAAGAAGCAGGCCGGCATGATTGTGTTGAGTACCGAGGGATATATTGTCTATGGCTACTCTAACTGGACGGCACAGCGCTTACCATCAGGTGCGTTTGTTACTTTGCCGTGCTAGGATAATAAAAATGGCTTAGTGCTAGATTCTTTTTGGTATTTCATTCCCATCACGCAACCTAGTTGATCATGTTACTTCAATATAGATTCTTTAATTTAATACAAAATATACGATTACTTTTATTTATCATTGCCAGATAATTTGGTTGTCTCAAGGTGGGGTGCGCGGTTCGGGGGGTGTGTAAGAAACACTGAATGGATAGGACGCGGTGCAGAGTTCACTGACCTAAACGTCTGAGCTACGGAGCCGCATATGCTAGTATGTCTAACATAATTTTGTACCAAAATTATAAACACATTGTTAGAACAATAACAATAGAACATTTTGATAGGCAACCCTTTAATGAAAACAATAAAAATGGATTTTAACACAAAGCCGCATTATTATTGTAAATATTGGTATGAGTTAAAGGGATTGGTGTGAACTTCTCGCTATCTCCCTCGCACTCCTGCAGCGGATTCGCCATTCAGATCTGTGACGTCATGACTCATATCTTGCATCCTTTTTCTGTCATTTAATAAATACACCTTCCACCAAATGTTCCGGTCTTCTTATTTACTTATTGTTCAGCAAATTAATATTTTTTTTTGATAATAGATTTTAGATTCTGAACAAACTACTTTCGAGTCTCGGGTAAGCAATGTCCTTGTATACAAAATCACTTATTTACATAAATAAGAACATAAGCATTCGTGTAACATTAACTAACCACAAATAATAAAGTTGAAATACTTCAAACACAACGTTTCAAGTGTGAGGTCAAAGTTTAAGGAATATTTATAGCACTGAAGTTTGGTGTGAAGTGTGTAACCATTGTTTTATAATCGTTATGTGACCACTTGAGAACTTTTTGTTTACATTTAAAAAAACTTTGGAAGTGGGTCATATTTACGGTGATCAATAACAGGGTTCCATTTTTTAGTACGTGTAACAAAAATAATTGTAGAGACGAGATTAGTCATTTATGTGCTGATATATGGTAGGCCTGCAGCCTTTCCAGCCTATTTTTGACCTATTAGCAGCATCAACTTTTTACTTATCACCGTAATTTTTAGTTTCATGGTCATTGTAAGTTGTAATTTTAAAAGTGGCCGGTAAACTAGCAATTGAGTAACCGGATAGAGATTTCTGCTGCCCATGAAGACGCTTAATACTGAAAGATTATGGAAGTGTTAACGATATTAAAGAAACGTAATAGGAAAGTGGCTTTTTAGCCATGAAACAGAAACTTTTTTTTAACCTACCACGGCAAAATGACCACACTGCACCCGATGGTAAGCGCAGTGCCGTCCAATTAGAGTATCGAGTAGCGAGAGACAATCTATCCCCCGCTACTCAACACAATCAATTTGCCATTTCACGACGGTTTTTCTTTAAGATATTCCTATTACTCTGGTCGTAGCTGCCTACCTACCTAACCATTTTCGTAGCGTATGTACGCTGTTACTGGACCAATCAGCCAAATATTCATTTGTATATTTGGTCCCCAGGTGGTACTAGAAGTGGCGCACCGCGTGGACCAAGAGGGCGTGGTGGCTGTCGACTCGGTGGTGGAGAAGCTGATCTTCAAGCCCCAGGACGTGGTCTCCATCCGCGCCAAGGACTCAGACCTCGAATATGCCACGCACGATGTGTTCCAAACAGACAGCGCTATATCTAGCAAGTTTAATGGTGAGGCTGTAAATACCACTTCTATGTTATTGTTTTAATGATAGTGTAGCAACGGCCATTAGTGTCAGGATGGTGGTGACATCATAGGTAGAGTACAATTGTCGGCATACAGTGAGTAGTTGACTGTTTTTGGGAAACCGTTTTATTTTATTCTTCATGGTCTATTTAAATTATTATCGTTAATAAACGTAAAACATAATTTTAGTAAAGAGTTAATTTGCATTTTAATAAACCAACTTTATTTTTCCCATCAGAACGCTACCAACTGTCATGGCCATTATTTGGCTCAGCGTTTAATAGATGTTTCGAATGGTGACGTCATTACTGATTTGTGTTTTATGTCACGTGACAAAATTCTTTATTTCTACAAATCTGTTTCTTGAAAATATTAAATAATCACATATAAATTGACAGATTGGTTTAATTTTCGATATTTTTAGACTAAAATTCACTATCAAAAACAAAATCAGATTTTCACTTACTGTCAACTATCCTATTGTATGATCATTGATGAGTGATCATTCAATATTTTCATAAGTATTTATTTCTATTAATAAATCTTATGCCATAAGTTATTGCACTGATTCAATATTGTTAGAAACTCATGTAGTTAAATTAGACTTTAATGGTAGATCCTTATTAATTTCTAAGACCTGCAACACACTCAACATTCTTTAAGTATTGTTTATGAGCGATGATCATATACCATCAGGTGACACACTTGGCCGTTGGTCGACCACTGCTATAAAAAACATTACGCGACAATCTAGCTTCCAATGTTTTAAATGTATGATACACCCCATCTGTAAAGATTCTTTGTAATTGTTTGTATTTTATATTAATACTAGCTGTTGTCCGCATCATCGCCCGCGTGGTAGTTATTTTTGAAAGGTATAAAATCCATGGAGACATTATAAGCTATTCCGTCTTTCTATATTTTACCATAGGAACCGTGCTTTTTTCTGAGATAAAAAGTAGCATATGTGCTATTCCATAATAGTATCTATCTCCGTGCCAAATTTCAACCAGATCCGTTTAGCCGTTCTGGCTTGATTAAGTAACGAACAGCCATCCATCCATCCAAACATTTATAATATTATTTCTGAGAATGCATGAATTAATTCAGAAAAATTAAGAATAAAATTCTTTTGAACTCTTAGTATTTTACATTCTGCTATATGTTGCTATAGGTTGGGCTGAGTCACATTTTGTTGTCATACAATAGGGTAGTTGACTCGATTTGTTTTATTAAATTAATCAACAAGTTATATTACCCAAAACCTATTATCGAAATAATTTTATGAATCCGAACAAACACTCAAATATACTGGAAGGGATAGTTGTCAAATGACAGTAAAATGATGCATGTCATGTCCCGTGACGTCACGGTACTCAGAATCGCCATTACTGTGCCGTTGTGCGAGGGAGATAGCGATATGCTCCCAATACGCAACCATTTTAGCTCATGCCTTTGAGGTGCCACACCTGCCCATTAGGTAATAGTAGTGACAACATCCAGAGCTTTGTACTGCATGGCCATGCACCGCGCCCTTACCCTGAGACTGTCAATCTTAAATCTCGCATACACATACACTCACGCCTGTTATCCCCAAAGAGGTAGGCAGATGCGTAACTACTACACCCAGTTATCGCCGAATTTTTTACGGTCCCATAATGTGATAGGGGGCGAGCCTATTACCATACCGGGCACAATTGCCGATTCCGGGCTGATAATGAGTATTTCTAAATTGATAAACCCAATATCACTTTACCCGACCCGGTGATCGAACCCTAGATCTATAAGGCTAACAACTTAACTATGATTCTTCTCGTATTATGAGTATTAGGTCACTTATCATCAGGTGGCCTACTTAGGCGTTTGCTGGCTTCTGCTATAAAAGAACTCCAATAATAATCAAAGAATGTGTGCATATCTAATTTTATGTTTACACAGTGTATATTGCTATACATAATTAGATAGAATAAGTGAAAGTCTAATTATTTACTAATTATCAAAAGCAAGCCAATTAGCGAGACATGTTTCAGTAATTTCCCCCATAACTTCATCCATATTTGTAGATACGAAGTCAATATCCGGGGAATCCCGCAAAAATAATTATAATTAAGTAATTATATCTTCTAGGCTGTTGCATTTTTATCAGTGTCTTGCCAGTTTCGTTCTTATAAATGAGGCAAGAGAGAAAAGACAATGAATTTTGCTGGTGTGAAGGTATCTGATACATATTTCCATCTGACTGCATACCGACTATACGTGTGGTGAAAACAGTGATATTTGCGACGAACTTTGGGAGCTGCCCCTATTCAGACAGGTATAATGATTCTGTCAACCTTAAACATTTGGAATTACTATGATAACATGAGGTAGCCGTCGAAATAAAACTAAATACTTATAACCCCTTGATTTATTTAGTTTTAACCATCAATTCCTGTTTGGAACTTATATTAACCCATAATTCATCGTTAGCAAACCTAACAAAGGGTTCATGCATAACACTCTTTCCGCCTGATGTTATAATCTTTCGGTCGACAGCATAAAAAGCGAAAATGGGGTTGAGTGTATAGCTATTCTCTTTCTACAGATAAAGAAAGCCAGTGTAGAATAAAGTAAAGTGAAAACTAATAAAATCCTCTTTTTAAGTGGATTGACAGGACTGGATAAGTCATCTCATTTTGATGTACTGACCCGCTAGGTAATAACTAAATGAAACAAACATAAATTAATAATAAATAACACCCAACAGTCACACACATAGCCCCGACCCCACACTAAGATACGAGTCTTGTGTTGTGGCCTGTGGGTATCAGGGACTACGAGAGACTTTCGCTCTTACAAAACCCAGAGCCCGGATACAAATATCTGTCTGTCACACAAACATTTGTCCCGGATAGGGAATCGAACCCACGGCCTCTCGTTTCACAGCCGGCTACTCGCCAACTGCGCTACGGAGGCTGTCAAAGGATATAGGACAGACAAAGGATGTGTAACTAATGATGACAATATTATATTAAAGGAACAGTATTTGGTCCAGGCAACGGGCGGTCGGCCGAGGAGCGCCACCTGGAGCCTTGGGACGGTTGTGAGGGTGACACCTCTGACGCACCCTCGTTGAACGGAGACGCGCGCCTCGAGGAGTTGGAACTGGACCACCGCGCCAACGGCTGGGACGCCAACGACATGTTCAGGAAGAACGAGGAGGTGTACGGTGTTCACAGCACGTACGACCACTCGCTGGCTGGATACACGCTGCCCTTGCAGAAGAAGGACACACAGGATTACAGGTGAGGAGGAATGTAGGTGTAGCAATGAGAGTCTGGGCGTTTGTACATTCTTGTATTAAAAAATAAACATGGAAATGTCTTAGTTCTTATGCCCGTTTGCAGTAAACTTAAGCAAAGTTAGAGCTTTCTGAATAAGTTCTTAAACCTAATTCTTAGTGTCAAAATATTGTCTAGATATCTAGCTAATACTATTTTGTCATTCCACATAATATGTGCAATCCTTGGCTGTGCTATGAATAAACTTTTTCTTTCTTATTAATTTGAAAGAATTGAGGCCGTCAGCGCAAAAGTGGCAAAAGTTTGAGACAATGAGTATGAAAATAATGGGGTTTGTATATTCATGAATTTTAAATCAATGTACATAAATGCAATTTTTGCAATGCCATCTTGTTGTCATCATATTGGCAATTGGTGAAACTAGAGATAGGCCGGTTTTGCATAAAATTTTTAATAATTTGTAGTACATAGGTCAGATTATGAAAAATTGACGGTTAGGCCACTTTTGCACTGACAGCCTCAATTCATTAAATTATCTTATTTCGTTCTTGGTGACGCTGTACGCTAATATTTTTTTCACCATAATGTTATTATTATCCATACACATTAACCGGTGCCTCGGTGGCGCATTTGTTATTGCGCATGCGTTACGACTGCTGTGCTGTGCTGTGTCTCTGGTTCGATTCCCGGGTCGGGTAAAGTGATTTTAAGTTTTTCTATTTAGAGATACTCAGTATCCGCCCGGAGTCTGGTATTGTGCCCGGTATGACGATAGGCTCGCCACCTATCACATTGTGGGACCGTAATGAATTCGGCGAAATTGGGTGTACTGGTTACAACCAGTACACCCACTTAACACCTCTGCCTACCCCTTTGGGGATGACAGGCGTAAGTGTAGTCTAGGCAGCGGCTTTACTGTGCCCTGGCATTGCAGAAGTCTACTTACCATCAGGTGGCCCGTCTGCTCGTCTGTCTATCGAGGTACTAAGAAAAAAAAGTGTATATATACATTAACCAGTCACGTATCAATTGCATGCCGGCATGCACAAACTACTGGCAACACACGCAGTTTTTACATGCTATTTTTAACTTTAATAATAAGGAAATAAAATTTATTTTGGACAGACTATTTATTACCTTTTCGAATGCGGTGAACTTGTGATTCGAGAGTGGTTAACCGCTAACTAAATTCAGACAGTACATTAACAAACCACTTACCATTCCAGAGATGCAGAAGCCAAAGCGGAGGAAATCGCAGCGGAGATAGAGAGCGCGGCCACGTACAAGGCGCGCATAGAGCTGGAGAACGGAGACGAGGAGGAGAGGTTCGCAGCCGTGGTGAGGCCCCAGGAGGGCAGCTCGGCCGGCAAGTACGTCATACCCAACAAGAGGAAGAATATACAGGTCCGTCTTTTTTTTATATAGCATAGTCCGACAAACGAGCCAGTGGGTCACCTGACCTGGCTATCACTATAATATGAAATAATAATACTAGCCCTGTATTAAACATTGTCCCACTGCTGGGCACGGGCCTCCTCTACTAATGAGAGGGGTTAGTTAGTCCACCACGCTGGCCTAATGCGGGTTGGTAGACTTCACATACCATCGAACTTCTTATGAGAATTCTCCGGTATGCAGGTTTCCTCATGATGTTTTCCTTCACCGTTAAAGCAAGCGATAATTAACATTTAATACACATGTAACTTTATAAAAGTTATGCTGGTGGTAGGATATTCATATCCTCCCGGATAGCGACCACCATACACAGGGAGTAAAACTCGCCATAGTGGTACACGCAAGTGTCTCAGTTCCGGAGTCAGCCAGTGTACATCTGGTTTTGTAGGGGGTCTAGATTTGGGGTACGATGGTTAGCCGTGTTAGCCGTCTGAGTACTCTGAAACTAGACCCTCGACCCCTTCTTCACCTCCTTAACCCATCAGGTGCAGTGTGGTCACTAAGCCGTGCCAGGATAAAATAAAAACATAGCTTCGAAATTCTTATGATCCTCAGGTATGCAGGTTCCCTCATGATGTTTTAGGACCTACTACTTTAGTCTTGACAGTCCGTACCGCAACCAACTAGGTTAATGCTGCTCGCATATAGCATTTACACCTTATAAACACCTTTTTTATTGTCGCGTGGAAAAGTGATTTACCACTACTCCCACCCAGTGGCAGGTAGAAGACGGACCTTACAACGCTGAGCCGTCAAGCAATACTAACCAAAAACCCTGCGGTGGCTCTCTTTGGCATATTAGAGACAGATCCATAGGAGAAGTGCCCGGCCTGAGCCAGAACCAGACCATACAGAAGGGCTTCCGGATCTGTCCTCGACTGTACCATTACAGAAGTAAACTTATATCATGTGGCCTGTGGGTTTCTTGTAAGAAAGTAGTAATAACACGGTTGGATCAATGCCTCAAAACTGACAATCCTAGTGCCGGAAATATTTAAAATCCTTCGAAAATATCGTAATTATCAATTTTTTTAGTTTGCGTTTGGTATTTCACTGTGTATATCCAATGGTTGCTACTCAAACCAGTCACAACATGTGTTAATTTTTTATACTCCAAAAGTTTGCAGCAAACTGTCTATATCAAATGTTACTGTAATGCACTCTTAATATTCCAGACGGGCAAACTAGTGAAGCCCACAGGCAACGGCAATAACGGCGGCTCATCTCCGAGCGCCGCACCGACACAGAGCAAGGCGCCCCCGCCGCCGGCCGGCACCCCGCCCGCGTCCGTGCCCGCACCTGCCCCCGCCCCCGCCCCTGCCGCACCGCTCGCGCCGTACCCCCCGCACGTGCCGCACGTACAGCACGCGCCGCACGTACAGCACGCCGCACCCACAGTACAGCACGCGCCGCACGCCCCGCCCGCCAAGGAAAAGGACCACCGACTCACGCGTCCGCATCTCACGCCGCCAGCTGACAGGAGGCAGGATGATTCGGGGGTTTGTGACATATTTGTTTTAAAGAATATAGATTTAAATGACACCTGCGAATACTTCACACCGATAGTAATCGGTGTCTACTACCCCGGCCAGAACCGCACCATCAAGCTGCGGAACAGTTGGCTATCTACCGTGTTCCCTCCTTCCTATGATCGTGGGTCCTTTAGGCGTAGTGTGAAGAGGCAACACAGCCGGCCGGCATGATTGTGTTGAGTAGCGAGGGATAGACTGTCTCTCGCTACTTGATACTCTAACTGGACGGCACTGTACTTACCATCAGGTGCAGTGAGTGTGGTGTGTGTGTGAAATAACATATTAGTTGATTATATTGTCAACAGATGGCATTGCTAATTTTTTATCCTTCTTGCCAATACCTATAATATAACATTTTTCAATAGCGGTAAACATGAACTTTAAAATGGTGTTTAAATTTATTTGATGAAGAATTATGAAATTTATGGCATACCGACCGATGTTCGGTCCGGTTGTTTATGTTCATACGAACACATTATGCACAAAACATTCATGTGAGTTGATCTAACATAATATGTATCGCAAAGTGAAGATGGATTTGTTTCGGTGTAAATCGGAGGTTGACAGCCTCCGTAGCGCAGTTGGCGAGTAGCCGGCTGTGAAACAAGAAGCTGTGGATTCGATTCTGACACCGGGACAAATGTTTGTGTGACAGACAGATATTTGTGTCCGGGGTCTGGTTGTTGTGAGACCGTGCGACTCTCGTAGTCCCTGATACTCCCAACACAAGACTCTTATCTTAGTGTGGGGTCAGGGCTATGTGTGTGACTGTTGGGTGTTATTATTATTATTTATAATATTATAGTATAATGTGTATTGTTTGCAGGTGGCGGCGGGTTCCAGCGGTTCCAGTAGTTCAGCAACATCCAGCAGTTCGACGACAGGCGCCAAGAGTTACGCGGCGCAGGCGGGCGGCTACCACGTGCCACCCTTCCCGCACCACCATCATCCGTTAGTAACGACTACTCCTCAAATCAAATCATTTATTTCGTAAATTAGGCCACTAGGGGCACTTTTTACATGTCATAGTAATGTTAAAGTCTACCGGTGCTACGGAAATGCCCACTGGTCTGAGAATAAGCACCAAGAAACTCTATATGGTTTGTTGTTTGTTTTCACACATGAGTTACCCGGTATTGATGTTCGTGTCCAATATGCGGGAGATATTGAGTAGCGAGGCATAGTCTCTCGCTACTGGATACTATAACCGGACGGAACTGTGCAGGTGTGTCTTACCATCAGGTGCAGTGTGCTCACTTTGTCCTGTCAGGATAAAAAAGATACATCAGCTATCACATCTTGGGATGGAAATTGACTCAGATAACCTGCTGTATAGTGATTGCACTCCACTTTCTCCCGTTTTGCTATGGGTGGACAACTTATATTTCCAACTCCTCCCTGTATTTCTGTTTGATTAATTTCGTTGCGGGATAAAATACAGTTACGCATTTCCAGAAACAGAATGAGTTAAGGTTCACATAATGATAACCGTGATCTCATACACCAAGCTCCACAGCAAAAACTAGGCTTATAATAAAACTAAACATATTAAATACTCCTCGAATCTATGTAGACAGAACATTCTTTACAATGATTAATCAAACAAATATGTCATGTCTGAGGTTTGGTTTAATAATTTAAATTAAAGTAATATTTCCAACTCTAAATTCTCAAGACTAATTTCTTTACGGGATAAAAGACAGTTAAGCATTCCAAAGGCACCGAGATTCATTACTCGGTGTTAGATGCGTTCCATTGTCGAACCTGGAGACAGCAATCTCTCTAACTGGCGTTCAATCTGATAATTGATTGGTTGAATCAATACAACTATACTATCATTGGGTCATTAATCAATGTGTGTTAATATCTGTTATCATTCATATTTACAATATCTTTGCCCCTCAGTAGGGTAAGCTAAAATCCACATAGAAAAACAGTTTGTAGTGTTGAGGCTAAAATTGTTTATTGGAAGCATAGCATAGTGAAAAGCTGAGGCATGATTCTCTATGTACGCGTAACGAGGCGCGGTATTCTTTAATGCCATAACATGCGAATTACATGTCAATAATAATGCCCCTGTATGGAATGTTGAGAGAAAGTCGCGTGATCAAACCAGTCAATGACACTCCTTATTTAGCTGTTACGTGTCTATTCATTGCTAATTGTTTTAAGGATGAAGGAATCTTGTGAGGAATCCGGCACACATACATATTCTGCAAGAACATGATAGTTGATAGTGTACTTGCATTAGTCAGTAGTCCTGTGTGGTGAAGTCAGCCCACGCCCAGCAGTGGGACAGTATGTGTGTTTGACAGCCTCCGTGGCGCAGTAGGCGAGTAGCCGGCTGTGAACCGAGAAGCCGTGGGTTCGATTCCCACACCGGGACAAATGTTTGTGTGACAGACAGATATTTGTGTCCGGGGTCTGGGTGTTGTGAGAGGGTGCGTCTCTCTAGGTCCCTTGATACCCACAACACAAGACTCGTATCTTAGTGTGGGGTCGGGGCTATGTGTGTGACTATTGGGTGTTATTTATTTATTAGTATAATAACGCGTGTGTATTTACAGCGGTGCGTCAGGTACGCCAGGTGCCGGTGGGAAGGTGAACGGCGACGGGCGAGCGCCGACACACCCGCGACACACCTTCCCGCAACAACAACACCATCACGTAATTATATTATTACATAACTTAGTGTTGTAACATTAAGGAACGGGTCTTAATCGCGCAATATTTTAATGGTATAAATAGCACATTATTTCCTGACGCTTCAACTGAGTTGCATAAATAAAAATAAATAAACATAAAAAGTTACTACTTCATGGAAGCCGTTTCGAAAAAGAACACACTAATTGTAATTAATTTTTCACTTCTGCCGGTAGTCCCCGTGACTACCGACACTTCCTTTACGTAGTAAGTACAGTGTGTTACATCCCACAATGTCCCTCAAAATTATTCTAGTCTAATTTGACTGGATATAAATATACTAGCTGTTGCTCGCGGCTCCGCCCGCGTGGAGGTTATTTTCGGGAGCAGAAGTATACAATCCAAGGAGTTGTCCTCTGCACTGAGGCACCTGTAGCGATTGTCCAGCCTCTCAGTTGTTGTGCCAGAATCTTCAGATTGAATCTAAAGAATACCTCATAAGTTTAACCTCACTTTGCCCCTTTCAGGAATGAATTTGCAAAAACGTTGAAACACGTATTTCTCTATTTCCTACCAAAAGCCTTAATATGAATTTTCAGATCCCTAACTTGAGGAATGATAGATTTCCCATACCAATATTGAACTCTTATTTGACCCCTTTCAAAGTTGTGTTTTGAGAAAAAGGATAGCCTATGTCCTTCTACAGGATATAATCTATCTCCTTGCCAAATTTCATCACAATCCGTTTAGCCGTTTAGTCGTGAAGAGGTAACAAACAAACAAACAGAGTTACTTTCGCATTTATAGTATTAGTATGGATTAGTTGACCCTGGAATGTTTGTCTTATATACATATATGCCAGTAATATACGACAACACAGGGTATAAAACCTGCCGTAGTGGCACACGCAAGTGTGTCGCGTTCCGGGATCAGCCAGTGTACATCCAGTCTTTGTCGGGGGTCTAGAGTTAGGGAACGATGTTTGGCCGTGTTGCGGCCTTCTGAGTACGCTGACACTAGACCCTCCACCGCTTCATCACCTTCTTGCCCTTGGCGTAGTGTGAAGAAGCAAGCCGGCATGATTGTGTTGAGTAGCGGGGGAAAAATTTACTCTCGCTGCTCGAAGGCGAAGTGAGAAGAAGCTACACAGCAGGTTGACATGATTGTGTCAAGTAGCGCTGTATAGTTGTACTACTTGATACTCTAATTGGTCGGCACTGCGCTTACCATCAGGTGCAGTGTGGTCACTTTGCCGTGCCAGGATAATATTTCTGACTCTTCGTTATATATGGTAACCTGCCATCATAGTGTATAATAATATGGGCTGATATTTTATTAGATTTTTAATATATGATTATGTATTTCCAGAACCCACCGCCACAAGCGGAGAGTCACACACGGCCTCCGCGACATCATGCACCGCCAGAGCCGAGGAGACAGGACGAAGTGCAGGTTTGATTCCACATCACAATTGGCTAGATTGCACTCTACATTTCTAGATAACTAGCAACATAAATTCTGTGGAAATGACCTTATGCTGATATCATTAAAGGCTTATGAAAGAGATACAAGATTGACAGCCTCTGAGTGAGGGCGCGGGTTCGATGCCCGTACTGAGTCATATGTTAGTGTGATCCACAAATATTGGTTTCATGTCTGGGTGTTGACCGTAGTCCCTCATAGTTGGTACCCATGATACAGGTTTGACCTGGTGTGAGACAAAGCCTTTGGGCTGTATGTATTGATGCCTTCCAGTAAGATCCTTTTTGTCTTCTTCATATATTTTTATGACGTAAGAGAGTGTAATTTTGATGTTGTCCATTTTCCCATAGTCCAACGACTTGTACCTTGGGTAACAAAACAACATCCTGACCTGAAACAGTAATTTACCTCAGGGATCGAATTTGGACCCTTTGGTTATATGGACCAAAGAGATGGATGGAGTAACATAAGTTTCCATATTGTTCTAGATTGTTCAGCGTCCCATCTGCACATTGTTCTCAAATTAACGTTTGTTTTAGGAGCTGCGCAAGTTCGGCGCTGAGTTCAAACTGGTGTCATCCCCGGCGCCGCAACAAGTACCGCAGCCGGCACCGAACCACACACCGCCACAACCTAACCCCCAGACGCAGGTAAATAAATATCAGTCCATCTGAGAGGTCAATTCAAATTCAAATAAGTAAAGCCAAGCTTTTCGAGTGTAGAGCTTTTGGTCTAACGCATGGCGCAGTTGTAATTGCGTACATGACACTGTACTGAGGTCTCGGGCTCGATCCCCAGGTCGGGCTAAAGTGATATTTTATTTTCTATCACAAAAAACTCATTAATTGTGTTAAGTGATTGGAAGTTGCCAGTGGAATGAGTAGACATAAGGTTCTTTGGTGTGGTTACAGGCTATAGGCTCTCTTCTAGCAGAGTATGGGCAATAATAATACTCGTCCTGTATTGAAAATTGTCCCACTGTTGGGCACGGGCCTCCTCTACTAATGAGAGGGGTAAAGCCTTAGTCCACCACGCTGGCCTAATGCGGGTTGGTAGACTTCACATATCTTCGAAATTCTTGGCAATGGGTTTGACGAAATATAGTTACACCTCTGCCTGCCCCTTCGGATTACAGACGTGTACATATGTATGTAAATTGTAACTGTCATGTTCATTTCTAGGTGTGTATATGTGTGTAAATTGTCGTGGTAATTTCCAGTCATGCCGTGCCAGCAGTCCTCCAGAGGTATCAGCTAATGGTGGTGCACCCTCGGATCCACTGAGACCACATCACAAGGTACTATATATTTATTTTAAGTTCCGATATTATATTAATGCCGTAATTAGTGTGGCGTGAAATTTGTAGTAATTTTTTTTAAGAATTTCATCCTCGTTCCTACTAATATTATAAATGCGAATGTTTCGATGAATGGATGGATGTTTGTTACTCAATCAGGCTACAACGGCTGGACGGATCTGGTTCAAATTTGGCACAGAGATAGATTATAGTCTGGATTAGCACAAAGGCTACTTGTTATCCAGGAAAAATTTACAGTCCCCTTGGGATAGTTTAGTTTGTCACAGAGCAAGGGATCGACATGATTTTTGCATAGTGGCAGTTTAGGGATCAGAAAATGACTAAGGCCACTTTTTATTCCGGAAAAATGCACGCTTCCTATGGGATAGCAAAATATATAACACTGCACCTGATGGTAAGCGTAGTGCCGTCCAATTAGAATATAGAGTAGCGAGAGACCATCTATCCCCCGGTACTCAACACAATCGTGCTGACCTGCTTCTTCACACTACGCCGTGGGCAAGAAGGTGAAGAGGAAGTCGAAAGTCTAGTGTCAGAGTACTCAGAAGGACGCAAAACGGCCGAACATTGTATACCAACTCTAGACCCCCGACAAAAACCAGAAGTACACTGGCTGATCCCGGAACGTGACACACTTTCATGGGCGGTGGAGACCACTTAACATCAGGTGACCCACTGGCTCGTTTGTCGGACTATGGTATAAAAAATTAAAAAACTTGCGTGCACTATGGCTGGTTTTACAACCTGTATACGATGGTCGCTATCCGGGCGGATACGAATATCTTACCACCAGCAAAAGCACCACTTCTGACTTTTCTTAAAGTTACATGTGTATTCATTGTTGATTATTACTATCTTTGACGGTGAAGGATTACATAGTTAGAAAACCTGCATACCTGAGAATTCTCATAAAAATTACAAAGGTGTTTGAAATCTACCAGGCATAGGCCAACATACTGGACTAAGGCCTAACCCCTCTCATTAGTAGAGGAGGCCCGTGCCCAGCAGTGGGACAATATTTAATACAAGGCTAGTATTATAAGAATGGTATGGAGTGGTAGTGTAAGCTGTTCTGAGGTTCAGGGCAATTTATGACTGTGCCCCATGTCATTGACATAGTGAAGTCTACCAACCCAGTGTTACTAATTGTTTTCTTTGTGCTTAGCCCCCTCTGGCGCCGAAGAGCGAGTGCGTCGAGGAGCGCGGTGGTAGTGTCGGTGTGGGTGGAGCGGGGCGCGTGTCCCCCCCGTCCCGCGCGTCTCCCGCCGCGTCCCCAGCATCCCCCGCCGCGGACCGCGCCGCTGTCACCCTGAAGAAGTCCACACTGAACCCCAACGCCAAGGAGTTCAACCCGGCGGCCAAGCCGTTCACGCCACGGAGCCCCTCCACGCCCAACCCCAGCAGGTACCAGGCATTAGTCACCAGTCACTTTCCACTTCACAACACCTCTAGATAATCGTCACTTACTGTATATATTTGACAGCCTCCGTGGCGCAGTTGGCGAGTAGCCGGCTATGAAATGAGAGGGCGTGGGTTCGATTCCCACACCGGGACAAATGTTTGTGTGACAAACAGATATTTGTGTCCGGACACAAGATTGTATTCACGTGTGTATTAAACGTATTTGTAATGTCAATAAAGTTGATTGTGGCTTGTATTTTACTCACATTTTTTGCCCTTTTCCGAACACTGGTGTCCTTGTGATACTTGAGAGGATAACCAATTAATGATAAATAATTAAATGCTCATTCCTAAACGTATCACCTAAGAAGGAATGAAACGTCATACCATTTTTTTAGTATTCGTAATGGTGCAAAAAAGATTTTCAAGAAAATTTAAACAGTTTCTCGAGATATTGAAAATTTCGAGAAAAATTCTAAATACCAAACTTATATTACATCTAATTTTAAGTTAACAAACTGGTAATTATAAATAGTTGGCTATGAAAAAAGAGATTGCAGAATACAGATATAATCCAAAGAACCTGTTTTTGGTAATAATTAAGTTTGAATATTCGAAATAAACGAAAATGAGATTTCATAAGATAAAATTAAATGTTATTTATCTTGTGTAAGATTTGTAATATTGTTATGATTTTTGCAGACCACACACGCCGGCGACGCCGTCCGGCGTGGGCGTGGGAGTGGGCATGGGCGGCGTGGGCATGGGTCTGGGCGGCGTGAGTGTGATGGGTCCCGGCGTCAGCTACGTGCAAGCACCACATCCGCCGCCGCCACACATGGTACCAACTTACTTAACCTTAGTCGACTTATTTCTTGAATTTATAACAGCCGTATACAATTTAGTCCACTGTTATCTTGAATTTATAACAACTTATATACAGCTTAGTCGACTTTTATCTTGAATATATAACAACTTATATACAGCTTAGTCGACTTTTATCTTGAATATATAACAACTTATATACAGCTTAGTCGACTTTTATCTTGAATATATAACAACTTATATACAGCTTAGTCGACTTTTATCTTGAATATATAACAACTTATATACAGCTTAGTCGACTTTTATCTTGAATATATAACAACTTATATACAGCTTAGTCGACTTTTATCTTGAATATATAACAACTTATATACAGCTTAGTCGACTTTTATCTTGAATATATAACAACTTATATACAGCTTAGTCGACTTTTATCTTGAATATATAACAACTTATATACAGCTTAGTCGACTTTTATCTTGAATATATAACAACTTATATACAGCTTAGTCGACTTTTATCTTGAATATATAACAACTTATATACAGCTTAGTCGACTTTTATCTTGAATATATAACAACTTATATACAGCTTAGTCGACTTTTATCTTGAATATATAACAACTTATATACAGCTTAGTCGACTTTTATCTTGAATATACAGTGTAAACTCCATGTAACGTCACTCTATTTAACGACAAACTCTCTTAAGCGTCGAAATCAATTGGCTTTGGTTGGTTTAGCTTGTTTTTCATACAATGTTTCACTCTATATAGCATTACACCCACTCTCAATAACGACAACAATTAAGTTGCTAAAATTAGTAAAAACTGCGCAGCTGTGTACGATCTATTGTCGCTTTATTATCCTAGCCCGCAATAAACTCGACTGTCGGCATCATGCATACCGAACTTTCTAAGAAATTCATTCTTTTGTTTACAAATTGGGATTGCTTGCACGTGTAGACTGTTATTGACCATGATTCATAACTAGGAGTCATGGATTATCTATACCTTATCATATTCTTAGTTGCTCACAAACTTGCAAACTGTAAACATGGCTACTAAAAGAAAATCACTGTGTATTGACGAAAAAGTTTTACTGATACGCGCAATAGAAACGGGAGAGAAGATAAGTGATGTTGGCAAACGCTTTGGATTTAGTCGCTCTACCGTGTCCACAATATGGAAAAATAAAGAAAAAATCCTCCACGCTGCGGGCGAGGGAAAATCTTCCAAAAAATTAAAGAAACCTATATACGAAGATTTGGATAAAGCTGTACTATCATGGTTTCATCGACAGCGCCAGAATAATATGCCTATCTCGGGGCCGCTCGTGAAAGCTAAGGCGGAGAATTTTGCTGCTGAACTTGGTTTAACTTCTTTCAAAGCATCAGAAGGATGGCTCGGAAAATTCAAGCAGCGTCATCATATCAACTATGGTAAAATAAGTGGGGAAGCACGAAGTGTTGATACAAATGTGACTCATGATTGGATTAACAGAGTGTGGTCAAAATTCATAGAAAAATACGCCCCAAGTGACATTTTCAATGCTGATGAAGCAGGAATTTTCTATAAGTTGACTCCAGATAAAACTCTGAAATTTAAAGGGGAAAAGTGTGTGGGAGGAAAGCTTTCCAAGGAACGTATTACGGTGCTTGTGGCTGCTAATATGGATGGCACAGAGAAAAAAAAGCTACTAATAATAGGCAAATCGAAAAATCCGCGCTGTTTTAAGAACATCAAAAAATTGCCAGTGACGTATAAAGCTAATAAATCAGCTTGGATGACCAGTCAACTTTTTGAAGAAGAAGTGCGAAAGTGGGATGCAGAATTAAAGGGACGAAAAATTTTACTTCTTGTTGACAACTGCCCTGCCCACCCTTTTATATCAAACCTTCAAAACATAGAGTTGGCATTTCTTCCTCCAAATACGACTAGTGTCTTACAGCCAATGGACCAGAGTGTGATTAAAAGCCTCAAGGGTCACTACAGAAGGAAATTATTGATGGAGCTAGTCGAATCTGAGGGTAAAACTTCTGTTAATATGCTGCATGCAGTAAATTTTTTATCTAAAGCCTGGGAAGAAGTGACACCCACAACTATACAGCACTCTTTTCGACATGCTGGACTTTGTACCAATTCTACGAGTGATGAGGTGGAAACAGAATCTGAGTTTGAAAGCGACGACGACCTTCCATTAACTGAGTGGATTCAACAATTCAACATGGCAGGAAATACGGTAAATCTTCAAACCTACATTGAAGTGGACGACCGCCTGCTTACAACGGCTTCACTCACAGACGAAGAAATTTTGGATTCAGTGAGAAAAACTGAGGATCAAGAACAAGGTGATGAAGAAGATGAGACGGATGAGCCTGAGCTTCCGCCGAGCATTAAAGAAGCTCTGGAAGCAGCAAAATTATTGGAAAAATATTTCCTTTATAACCAAGATGCCTCAGTATTGCTAGATATTAATAAAATAACTAAAAAAATACAACAAAATTACTGGTGCAGCAAAAGACGTCAGACAAAAATAACAGACTATACTCAATAGCGTTCAAATAACATTCTTTTTTATGCACATAACTACTAACAATAGTCAGAAATAAACTTTTTATTTTTCTAATTCTGATGTTTCTTCTCTCCATTTAACGACAACTCTCTATAACGCCATAAAATGCACAGTCCCTTCAGTGTCGCTATATAGAGTTTACACTGTATAACAACTTATATACAGCTTAGTCGACTTTTATCTTGAATATATAACAACTTATATACAGCTTAGTCGACTTTTATCTTGAATATATAACAACTTATATACAGCTTAGTCGACTTTTATCTTGAATATATAACAACTTATATACAGCTTAGTCGACTTTTATCTTGAATATATAACAACTTATATACAGCTTAGTCGACTTTTATCTTGAATATATAACACCCTGTATACAGTTAAGTCGAATATTATTATACACTTAACATTTTATATCGTTGTTTTACGTGCACTGTACATAGAGAAACAGGTTAATTCCTGGGTTTTACCCCAGATTGGCAAACACAATTTTTTTATTCGGTAAATATCAAATTAGTTGCCCTGAGATATGCCACATATCACATATTGGGTAGAAAAAGCCAGAGACTACACTCCCAAAGAACATAATGTACCAACATTAAATTGTAAGATATTCGGCAATCAGGCAAATATAAATAAGAATCTTTTGCAAGACTGCCTCGTTGGCGCAGTTGTAATTGCGCATGCGTTACGACTGCTGTGCCGAGGTCTCGGGTTTGATCCCCGGTTCGGGTAAAGTGATATTGAGTTTTTCTGTCTACAAATTCCCAGTACTAGCCCGGAGTCTGGAACCTGTGCCCGGTATGGCGATAGGCCTATATCACATTAGGATATCACATTATGGAACCGAAATTCGGCGAAAAGTGGGTGTACTGGTTACACCTCTGCCTACCCATTCCGGGATTACAGGCGTGAGTGTATATGTATATGTATGTAATATTTTGCAATCAAAGTACCTATGGTTATTACTACTACAGTAAAGACTAATGGTATGTGTTCCACCAGGTGGCAGCGGTTCCTTACATGGTGGCGGCCTCACCGCAGCAACCACCCGCCTACCTGCCACATCCACATGCAGCGGTGAGTACAACATACATATAATATCACAATATTTATCCATCAAATACTACATTATTTAGATTTTTGATGAAGTAGCTGATGGTTGGTGTAGAAACTTGCTTGCTGGTGGTAGGATATTCATATCAGCTCGGATAGCGACCACCGTACACAGGGTGAAAAACCAACCATAGTGGCACACGCAAGTGTGTCGCGTTCCGGGATGAGCCAGTGTACATCCGGTTTTTTGGGGGTCTAGAGTTGGGGTACAATGTTGGCCATTTTGCGGCCTTCTAAGTACTCTGACAATAGACGGCCGGCATGATTGTGTTGAGTAGCGGGGGATAGATCGTCTCTCGCTACTCGATACTCTAATTGGACCGTACTGCGCTTACCATCAGGTGAAGTGCGGTCACTTTACTGTACCAGGATAAAAAAAATTCAAGGTGTGTCGGCACAGATTCAGTCAATCTTTTACTCTTCTGCCAGAAATGCTAGAGAAACGGGAAGGAACTCTAGCACTGCTCTTTTCAGACTGGTCAACAATATTTTAACATACAATTTAAATTTGAATACATTAGAGCAGCTCAATGTGTGTTGATTAAGTTGTATAAACATAAAGATCCCATGCAATAAATAAGTATAGATCATTCCCATGACTGCATGGGGGGAGATTCTTCGCACCCCTGAAGGCGCAGCGTGGGTAGACCCCCTACAAGGTGGACTGATGACCTGGTAAAGGTCGCGGGAGTCCGCTGGATGCGGGTGGCGCAGGACCGGTCATTGTGGCACTCTTTGGGGGAGGCCTATGTCCAGCAGTGGACGTCCTTCGGCTGAAATGATGATGATGATGATTCCCATGACTAAACCAATACTATTAAGGTTTTTTGAGAATTATATTTAGAGTCGTGCATGAATAAATAAAAAGTTCAATTTATATAATAAAAAGAAAGTCATACATTTTTACTTTTTAAGGGAGAAATATATGTGTAATGACAACCAAGCCAAACCATATCATTTTTAAACACACAATCTGCAGCGACAGCCTAGTTGGTTGCGGTACGGACTGTCAAGACGAAAGTCATATGTTCGAAACCCAAATGGCATACACCTCTGTTGTAAAAGTTATGCGTGTATTCAGTGTTAATTATCGCTTGTTTTAACGGTGAAGGAAAACATTGTGAGGAATCCTGCATACCGGAGAATTCTCATAAGAATGTTGATATATGTGATGTCTACCAACCCGCATTAGGCCAGTGTGGTGGACTAAGGCCTCTCATTAGTAAAGGAGGCTCATGCCCAGCAGTGACATAATGTTTAATACGGAGCTAGTATTATTATGACCCAGACTGATAACTCAGTTTGGATAGTCTGGGTCATATTTTGTATATATTTAATTATAAAATCTATAGATTACGCTCTTGGCTACATCATTTCTAGCAACATCACTTCCATGTTTTGGCATTGTCTCAAAATTGATATGGCCTTTTAGTAACCGATGGTAGAATTTTACGTTCGACTGCTTTTTTTGCTGCTAAGTAGCAGTGTGTATTATAGTATTACGATTTCAACATCAAAACCAAGAAATTATTTAGCATTATGAGATAAAATCCTCTATACCGTCGAAGAATCATAAAATCTCTGTTTCAATCAATTTTGTTTTAATGATGTAATAATTTGATCCAATTTAACAACCAAATAGCTTTTTTGAAATCTCTAAAATAATTTTAGACATATTTTAACTTGTTGTATACAACAGAATCAATATCAATAATATATTGTCTTCTGTTAAGATTGTATGGTGCAACAGTACTTTGTAATTTATGGTTCTGGGTCATTCACTTGCCATCAGACTAGCAAGTTTTTAGAGTACTGAGTAGCGAGAGACAATCTATCCCCGCTATTCAACACACTCATGCCGGCCTGCTTCTTCACACTACGCCATGGGCACGAAGGTGAAGAAGGGGTCGAGGGTCTAGTGTCCAGAGTACTAAGAAGGCCGCAAAATGGCCATTGTACCCCAACTCCAGACCCCTGACAAAAACCGGATGTACACTGGCTGATCCCGGAACGCGACACACTTACACCACACACACACCAGCTAAATGGTGTTAGTTTATAGTTAAATGCTAAATGTTTATAGCTTTAAATGGAAATAAAAAAGAATGAGTAGTAATACCAAGGAAGTAATGCAGGGCAGGCATTTATAACGGACTAGAAATATTGTAGGCTATAGGTATATATATTGTTGGTGGTAGGATATTCATATCCGCCCGGATAGCGACCACCGTACACATGGTGTACCCCGCCATAGTGGCACACGCAAGTGTGTCGCGTTCCGGGATCAGCCAGTGTACATCCGGTTTGTGTGGGGGGTATAGAGTTGGGGTACGATGTTTGGCCGTGTTGCGGCCTTCTGAGTACTCTGACAATAGACCCTCGACCGCTTCTTCACCTTCTTGCCCATGGCGTAGTGTGAAAAAGCAGGCATGATTGAATTGAGTAGCGAGGGATATATTGTCTTTCCCTACTCGATATTCTAATTGGACGGCAATGCGCTTACCATCAGTGTGGTCACAAGATAAAAAAAATATGTAGACAACTGTGGGTTGTTATGTAATTCTTTTTCATCGTGAGTTATTTTAAATAAATGTAAATGGCGCATCAGATGGAGATGGGATGCGAGTGTCGCCAGTACGGGCCGCCGATATTCGTGCTGCCCGACAAACGGGACCGACACGACGCGGTGAGCACACGCCACAGGCACACACTAAATAGACAACGCATGTGCACATATTTCATCGAAATTATAGACAACTGTATAGCCACTCGCACTCTTTTAGTCTTTTTTGTCCTTTTTATATCAGTTATAAATTGGGGATATAATACGTGAAAATTGGGGCTTAGTTTTCTATACAGATTGGAGTACATGCGTTGTCTAGCTAGTTATGTCTGTGGCACACGCACTCACACGAATGGTGGAATATTTGAACAATTTAATTATTTATCGATGCAATATTTGCAGACAAAGTAATTTATATTTACTCAAGGAACTTTCATATGTGTTTTCATATGGGCTATTGCAGTACTCATTGAAATAGTAATTAAGTTAGTTTTGGGAATATCTAAGCAATATTTATACCCCAATACAAAACTTATTTATTTCTTAAACTACGCAGAATAAAAAGGTCCTCTATGGCATTTTTTGTTAATATAAATAAATTTGATTTTGTTAAAATATTCCACATTAGTGGTGGGAAGCGTGCAGTGTTAGTGTTGCCATTTATAATAAAGTACTCGTGTGCCTGCCTCAGTAACCGCCTGTTTGATATATTAATAACACCCAACAGTCACACACATAGCCCCGACCCCCACACTAAGATACGAGTCTTGTGTTGTGGGTATCAGGGACCTAGAGAGACGCACCCTCTCACAACACCCAGACCCCGGACACAAATACCTGTCTGTCACACAATATTTGTCCCGGTGTGGGAATCGAACCCACGGCCTCTCGTTTCACATAATAAGAAATAATATCCATGTGAGAAATAAATACTGTGTCGAATGTGACATGCACCTAACTTCACGGCGCTAATACTTTGCCAGCGACTATATTTTTTTTTTTTTTTTTTTCGTATGGATTTGTGCTGTTAGCTCATAATTGCTTTTACAGCTTCACCTAACATTGTGGCCGGCACCTATAGCGCTCCAGCCAGAAAACGCAACATTTGTCAACGGCTAAGCTCAAAGACGCTTTCTAAAAGGTCTTCAATTAAGCCGTCGCGTCGCTTGGAATAGGCTTAGGGCCGTCTCGATATACTAATGTATCGAAAATCCGGGCCTCGGCCGGGCTCCTTGGACTCGCCGGCGAGTCCTACGTCGACGTGAATTCATAATACAATTGTGATTGCGATTGGGCAGGGACAGTGCTGCCTCGACAGCGACCGTTATGGGATCATTTGGATCTCCCAAAACATGTTTAGGGCGACGACGGAGGGAGATTGCTTCACCGGTTATGGTATAGTTGGCAGCTGCCACAATAAGAGGATTTCTGTGTCGGGTTGCTTTATGAAAGTACTGTTGGACACAGTTTTTCATATACCTAGCTATGGTGAGTAACCGGAGGTCTTGGTGCAGATCTAAGTTCCGCAAATACCACGGAGCACCGGTGGCTTTACGCATAAATCTATTCTGTATTGTTTGAATTCTATGTATGTTTGAAGGAGACGAGTGCGCGAATACAACACAGGCATAGGTCATAATTGGAAGAATACAGGTTTTGTATAGAGTTACTTTATTACGCAGAGACATTTTGCTTCTAATCATGGGATAAAGGCGGCCTAGGATAAAAGCCGCTTTGTTTCGGACGCGGGTAATATGATGTTTGAATGTCATACGACTATCGAGAACAACGCCTAGATATGTAACAGTTTTTTCCCAAGGAATTGGGCGGCCGAATAATTGAATTTGGTTTGGAACTCGAGGGCTGCCCCGAGAAAAGAAAATGGCGGCACTTTTATCAGGATTAACTTCAATACGCCATTTGCTAAACCACTTTCCCAGAGAGTCTGTGGCCTGTTGGAGGTAAATCCTAATACGTCTTCTGTTTACATCTGATACATAGAGTGCCGTATCGTCAGCAAAAAGGGCAAGATTAACTCTGGGGTGTTTGGGGATGTCACTAGTATAGAGTGAAAACAGAAGAGGCGAAAGAGCCGAACCTTGAGGGACTCCTGCTCTTAATGAATGGGGAGTGGAAAGCGATCCTTCTACGCGGTACTGGAAGCTTCGTTTTGTAAGAAAGTCCCGTATTATGAGTACGAGCCTGTCTGGCACTCCTAGTTGGAAGAGCTTGTAGATCAAGCCGTCGTGCCAGACTTTGTCGAATGCTTTTGCCACGTCAAAGAATAAAGCCCCGGTACGAATAGGTTTTGGTTTATTTAGATTTGATAAAACGTGCTCCGTTATACGGTGAACCTGATGAACGCATGAATGACCAGCTCGGAAGCCAAATTGTTCATCGGGGAGAAGTTTGTTTGCTTCAGCATGGCTGCTAAGACGGTTTAAGAGGACCCGTTCGTAGATTTTACCAAGACTACTAAGAAGACTTATAGGTCTGTAGCTGGTAGGATTAGAGGCAGGTTTGCCTGGTTTTAGAATACCTATCACTATGGCTTTCTTCCATATATCGGGGAAGGAGTGATGTAGCATAAAAACATTGAATATGTTCACTAGTAAAAGAGTGAAATGGGTCGGGAGATATTTGATGACTTTATTGCTAATGCCATCGTATCCAGGAGCTTTTCTGTCTTTAAGACCTCTTATAATGGCCTCAATTTCTTCGGGAGATGTTTGAATAAGGGTATCGGATGGTGTCATAGACGACCAACGCTCTGTTTCCTCGATTACGGTGTCGAAGTGGGTTGGATCTGAAGACTCTTGGCTTGGTGAGCATTGGGACTCTAGAGTGGTAGCCAAGTATTCGGCTTTGTCATCGTCATCGAATGCAGAAGGCATACCGGGTCTTTCAAGGGGTGGCATTCCAGAAGTGGAATCTAGCTTGAGAGATCGGGCCAGCTTCCAATAGGCCTGATGTGATGGAGCTATATCAGCAAGCCGGGTTTGCCATTTGTCGTCGCGGATTTCTTTAATTTGTGTTCTAAATTCTCGTCGCAAGGTTTGTAGCCTATGTTTGTTTGCATCCGTAGGGGCCGAGTCGTATGCCCTAGTTGCAGCATTTTTGGCCCTAACTAACATCTTCATGTCTCTAGTAAGTTCCCAGCGACGGTCATTTGCAACTGGGGTCTCTATGGAAGATTTCTCTACTACAGCCTGAAGATAATCAGTGAAGGCCTGAGCTGTCCTATTGGCGTCTTCTAACCTAGAGATAGAATTAGATATCATGTCAAGTTCAGGTGGACTTCTCAAATCAAGAATTGACTTGAGTTTCTTCCAGTCGACAACCCTTTTAGTTACTGGGGAGTCGTTTGTTGGATCGCCCAATCGCAAAAGTACTGGACGATGGTCGGAATCTAGTTCGTGTAGCGTTTCTATTGAGCGTAACCTGAGTGTCACGTTCTTTAGAAGAGCTATGTCAAGCACGTCTGGTCTGTAGTTCGGATTTGAGGGGTAACGCGTTGGGTGCATTGGAGCGATAACCTCACAATTTAACACGTCAGTTAACTGCTCTAGTGCTTTACCGTTTGTTGTAGTGGTATGGGAGTTCCAGCGTTGGTGTTTGCAATTAAAATCACCAGCCAGTATGACGGCATTACTAAGGTTAAGAAGCATTTCGATGTCTGTTCTAAGTAGATTTTTGTCTGGGGGAAGGTAAACAGAAGCCACGGTGATAGCTTGATGGCCTGTCATGGCCAAGCGGCACACGGTGGCCTCCATATTCGTCAAAGGTGGTGTGTCTATGGGAATACAGTGAAGGGATCTTTTATAATATATTAACGTACCACCACCTCTAGAAGTCAATCTATCATTTCTTATGACATTAAAATTTGCAATTTTAGGATCGCGCATGCTGGGTTTAAGAAATGTTTCCTGAACAAGAAATATATCTAGTTGGTGATCTTTAAGAAACTCAGAGATCCCTTCGCGTTGGGATCTGATGCCGTTGGCATTGAAGAATGACAGAGTGAGTGCGCGAGGCTTAGTTCTTTGGGTTGTAGCAGCCATTGGGAATTTTAATTAAAGGCCTTAAAGGCTTGGATGGCGGTAATAAGACCCGCATGTTCCATCGCCACTTTCAGGCGGTCGCTGGGTGTTTTTTCTGTCCGGCGTAACTTTGCTGCTAGTATGCGCAATTCTTCAACATTTATTATGTTGATGAAGTCGCTTACCAGCGCAAAATCAGCCACGATGTTATTTTCTATTATTCGCTTGGATACTGGGGGCATAGGCATCTCTTGGGGTAGACATGCCGGAACTGATGCCGTTTTTTGATTAGGCATAGCAGCAGTTTGGTCTTTGAGTTTGGGCGTGTTATTGTGTGTGTTGTTGTTATAGTGTTTTCCGGCGGGCGCGATCATCGATGTAATCGCGGTTGTTTCTCGTCCGGTAGGGTTAATGATCTGAGTTGGGAAGACTTGACGGCTTGTTGCCCGTTTCTTGGTCTGGTGTGGGGCTTTTGGGCATCCTCCATAGTTCGCGGTATGACCATCCGCACCACAGAGGACACATCCAGGTGGATCAGTGGATTCTGGATTGCGTAAGCAGGCTGTTGTGTGGTGATCCTCTCGACATTTAACACAACGAGGTCGAGCAAAGCAGTTTCTAGCCGAGTGACCATAGAGCTGGCACCGATGGCACTGGGAGGGCTTTTTATTTTTATATGGTGTCTCTATAATGATACCGGACAAGTTGGCGATGGTTCTAATATTAAATATTTTCTTTCCATCAGGGGTTCTGTCTAAAATGACAAGAACCATATCGTAGGGGGTTTTCGTACGTCCATTGTACATCCTGTGTACTTCACGGACAGGGAGATTTTGGATTGCAAGGTCCTCGCGGACAGCATCGGCAGAGAGTTCTTTGGGAACTCCTCTGATAACAACTCTAAGAGCACGTTCTTCTTCGAGGGCGTAGGTGTGGTAGCCTATGCCTTCACTTCGGAGAAGAGTAGTTAGAGCCCTATGGTCTGCAGGCGTGGGAACTGTGATCCTGATACCTATTGCTGTATTAGAAGCACGTGTGTACTTAATACGTTTTTCGTTCAAACGCATCGATAGATTTTGCCACGCAGATTTTTCCTGCAATATTACAGGCGGAGGAGTATGAAGTTTGGGTGCGGTGGAACTGGAATCGGGGGCTTGTGGCTGTGGATTGGGCGGTGGTGTGCGCCTCTTTGGGATGGCATCAATTCCAGGGCAGATATTCTTGGCCGGTTGTGATGCGGATTTTGAAGAGCGTTTTTTACGTTTCCCCTGTACTAAGGTAAATTCCTCGTCGTCCGAAGTGGATGACGAGGACTCCTGGCATGATAATACTTTTGGATCTATATCCATTTCCGCCGTTGAGATGGGTGTCAATAGAGACGGAGTCACGCATTGATCTGGGTGGGTAACAGGCACCATCTTTGTAGGACTAGGACGAGGCACTAGTTTCTTTCCCTTGATTGGAAGAATTGTGACCGAGTCGATGGTAGGATTGACGTTGGAGTTCGAGGATGGGGTGCTGGTCTCAGTAGCCTGAGAGGTTGCGAGTACTGTGGCGTAGGCCAGGGAACATGGTTTGAGTATTGGAGAGCGGTCTCTAATAGGCGAGGAATGCCTCTCGGTAGTAGTAGGAATTATTGTAGCAGGAAGAGTAGCTTGGAAAGCTTTTAGAATGTCGGGGTACTTCTCGCCTAAGAAGGCGAGAAGTGCCCCGGTAATTGCTTCCATTTAACCTATTCTGCTAGGTCCTGGTAAATGTTTGTCTGGATATTTTGTATATTGTATATGATGGTTGTTGGGTGAAAAGACTTATTATAGGGGTCCTTGCAGATTAAGTGTAAGTTTACTGAAAAAGAACAGTACAAGTAATCAAAATAGAAAGAATTAAATAAATAATTAAAAGAAACAACTCCGGCGTTATTACACCAGATGTTGTTTTCACCGTCCAGTTAGTATGTAGACAATGGCCCGAGTCCCAGAGGCAGGTAGTGTAGCGTGCACGTGTCGGCTCGCCAACGAAACTGCAACCCTTCGAACAATGGCTGTCCGGCTAGCAGGTACTGGAAGCTCGTACTTGTCAAAGCGCACAGATGTTACCGAACGCGAGGGGTCGTGGCACGAAGGAACCGCGGCTTGATTCACAGATATCGGTATACACTTGTATCGCATTGAGAAAAAAACGAGAGCGGCTTTGTCGCACGTCCGCGCGGGTCGAACGTTCGAGCAAGAGTGACGACTATATTAACATCTGTACAAATTACAAGTAAAATAAATATAACTAGAAAAAAAAATACTACTTTTATACAGGTTACCAATAAAGTAGTATTCTGAAATATAAAGAGATAATTTAGAAATATATAGTTGATATTACTGTTACAATAATTATCAAAACTTTTGAAAATTATCACAGTAATATTTAAATATACTCTTGGGATTTTGTCAATCTTTCATCGTCCTCAGACTAACATTTTTCAATGTCTAATAATAGTGTTGTTTGGTGTGTTTTTGTAACTAATCAACTTTGTAAATACGTATTTTGATCATTTATTTGACTGCAAAATTACTACACAAAACTCTTACTTATCTATAAACACTCCCACACGTTTGCATTCATTGCAAATGAATACCATTGCTTGAATCTCACATTATAATCTCCTCCGGTCGTAACTTCACCAACTCTTCAGACAGATTCCACACTTTCAACGCCAGTTCATAACTCTTAGCCTTATGGCTCATCTCATACTCTTTGCAATCAGCGAAGTAACCGCCCGTTATTATATCACATTCGTCCGACACGGCCAAGTGTATGGACGTCTGGGCACCGTCTACGGGACTCTTGAAGAAGGTGTATAAGATTAGAGTGCGTAGTTTCTCGAGTATTGTTCCTCTGTAGAAGGATGTATTGACTTGGCCGGGATGGAGGCTGTTCACGACAATCCCAGTCTCTGCCAACCTTCTGGATAATTCATTACTGAATAGCACGTTACACAACTTGCCAGTGCAGAAACTTTGCAAATACCCCCTAGGACTGTTGACGTCGTTTATCCTCCCGTATTTGTGTAAATGGGACGATACTATGACCACACGGCTCGGTGCGGACTTTTTCAGCATCGGTACTAAAAGTACTGTCAGTAGAAACGGTCCGAAATGGTTGATTTGTAAGTCTTTGACGATGCCGTCTTGGGTTATTTCTGTTGAGGGTCCTATCACGCCTGCGTTGTTGATCAGAATGTCCAGTTTCACCTCTTGGCTCTTGAATTGTTCAACAAACTGCCTGACTGATGTTAAAGAGCTTAAGTCTAGGCGTATGTAGCGGACTTTGGTGTTTTTTGTTATTTTGGTAATTCTCCTGACAGCTTTTTCTCCCTTGGCGTCGTCACGGCATCCTAGGATCACAATGGCTCCCCTCCTAGCCAGTTCTAGGGCTGTTTCGTAGCCCACACCGTTGCTCCCACCGGTTACTATGGCAACCTTGCCGGTAAGGATCGCGTCTGAATAACATTTCCCGGATGTTATTTTGTTATAGATTTTTATGAATATTAGAATTAATATTAACCATATAAACCACATTGTCACTCACACGATTCTAGTCCTTAACACTTGTGATAAAGAGTTATTTATCCATTACATACGAAAATGCAACGTAATATATGTGTAATCACTACAATGATTCAACTCGACTGAATTGATTGAAGTAAATAAAACAATCTTGTTCGACATTATGTAAACTGACCTCTATAACGTTCACATGCGGTGTTGTCTGTACCATAACCTTTGAATTAAGGGAATCCACACCAACCTTTGACACCTTGCCGATTAACAAATGGCTACGGTCCCACAACACATTTAGGGATCTGAAAGAGACCCGAAGCATATTATTGTGGCTCATACAAATTGTCCTGGCACAGGAATCGAACCCACGGACCCACACGGTCACAGGTGCACCACGGATGCTATAAAAATTATACCAACATTTTAGGAACAATACCACTTTGTATTTTTTCTCATAATGAAAAAAAATATTAATGAAAAATTATCTTTATTTTCTAAATGATCTCACGCTAGAAGTTATTTTTGAATGTCATGCCAATATCATTCAATACGCCTTTGAATTCAGTCATTTCTCAATCAAAATATTAATTTAAGAACCGAATAAATTTATTGCATGTATAAAACATAAGTTATCAAAAGGGTTATCTGCAAGGTAACCAGTTATCATTGACGTTCTGCGTTGTTATCGGCTAATGATCGCCATGTTGGTTTCGCGTCAGCATTCCGGATGTTGAACTGTTATGCATACATAGGTCGTTGTATAACAGGGTATGATGGCAGAGGCCATATTGATAAATGCATGTGCATCATGTCTAAATAGAGAAATAAAGTAAGATTGAAGAAATTCAGCTGGATATTGGTACATACATTCATTTTTATTACAAAACGAAATGTCACAATATCACTATTGATAGAAAAAACTTGAAGGTCGATTGACCAACAAATATTAAATATTATTTACAATTTCAACAAGATTCAATAAAAGTTACATTTTCTGCTGCGAGTGAATGGGTAAATCCCGGTTGCATATTTTTTTTTCAATTCCGTAAGGTTTGCATAAACACTAACAAGACGTATAAAAAAAATTTAATTCTGTTTGTTTCTAAATAAAAGTAGATGAAACGATCAAATCATACATACTTCAATTTTAATCTTATTTTACCTTCACTGACTTTACTCTACATATAATGGATTGACAAACTAATGTAAAACTAAGCGGAATAATTAATACGTAGTAAGTCTAAAGTGACCTAACTGTTGTGATGTGTGTTTGTGATAACGTTAGATTACTTATCTCAACCTAGGTTAAGTTTCATTGCGACCCTTATATAATTTAACAATACTTCCTCCTAATACGCTAGTCGTTTTCCGTCCTCGTGTAGCGAATACCAAAGACTATGCAGCGACACATGCAAGGCATGTAAAATTGGTACTAAAAGCATTACTGTATAATTCAGCAGGCCATATATATCATAGCAGGCCGGCATGATTGTGTTGAGTAGCGAGTTGAGTTGGTGTCCGGAGTTTAGAGTTGGGGTACGATGTTTGGCCGTGTTGCGGCCTTCTGAGTACTCTGACACTAGACCCTCGACCGCTACTTCACCTGTCACATGGCGTAGTGAAGAAGCTACACAGCAGGCCGGCAAGATTGTGTTGAGTAGCGAGGAATAGATTGTTTCTTGCTACTTGATACTCTAACTGGACGAAACTGCGCTTACCATCAGGTGCAGTGTGGTCACTTTGCCGTGCCAGGATAAACATACCATGTCATTTTTACTGACGCTAACAGATTAACTCAAACAAAATCTTTACTAATGAAGACTTAAATGCTTCATCAAGAGTGAAAGTATAGCATGTGGTACAATATAGCAATGTATATGTTCCATAGTTGGCGTATGGTGCAATGGGCGGCGGTGGAGGCGTCGCCGGGGTGGGGGGAGGGGGAGGGCAACACGCGCCCCTACAGGCACAACAACAGAGGAACTTCAGAAAAGGTAAATACATCCAGGTCATCATACTTGTGTCGGTATCAGAACCACGAGGGACTACGGTCCCACAAAACCACCACATTTGTGTCGGTGCAGGAATCGAACCCACGGCCTCTCGTTTTACAGCTAGCTACTCGCTGCGCCACGGAGGCTGGCTGTTATGGATTTTATTACAAATACAAATTTGTATCATAGATATTGACATTGATAAGTAATATATTAGTAAGTATACTTATAAGGTTATGTGAAATATCTAGTATTGTTAATTATGAGGCCGTTTCAGATATATGTAATTTTGTAATATTTACAGTAAAATTTGCGGATTACATTTTTTTTATTGTTAAATAATAATGGTATATTAATTAATGCAATTGACAGTAAATAGTCATTTATGTAACGCATAGACATTTGTCTCGGTGCGGGAATCGAACTCACAGCCTCTCGTTTCACAGCCGGCTACTCGCCCGCTGCGCCACAGAGGCTATCAAAGTTATTATTTAACTGTTATAATATTAATTCATGTGAAAACGTCATATGTATTAGTACATTAGTGTACAATAAGTATATATGTTTTGTTGTGTGTCAGTGGGCGTGGGGTCCGGCATGCAGGTGGCGGCGGCGACCGGCCAGCCGCTGCTAGCGCCGGCGCCCATGCAGCAGTTCGTGCCGTACGGACACCCGCACGCGCCGCCGCACGCCGCGCACCCCGCGCACGCCGCGCACGCAGCGCACGCAGCACATGCCGCGCACACCGCGCAGCCCTACCAGCACATGGTGAGTCCATCACTACTTGCTCGTGAAATTTATTTATTTATTCGGAAAACCAACAGTTATTACAAAACTTTTGGTAGAGCCACGCTGTGACATATTTGTCTACAGCATGAATGGGCCGGCTCGACCGGGGTAGTACCACTGTCTCACAGAAAACCAACGTAAAGTGACAGTTCACTGTCGCGTTTCGTATGGTAAGTGAGATATCCGGAGGCCCAGATTCCCCCTTCCCTTCCCTAATCCCTATTCCTGTCCTTTAAGGCCGACAGCGCATACGTGATACTTTCGGTATTGTGGATGTTCATAGGCGGTGGAGATCACTTAACATCAGGTGACCCACTAGCTCGTTTGTCGTACTATGCTAAAAAAAACATAATGTTATGCAGGTAGCTAATTACAGGTCTTCGCTGATAAAACTATGATATACAGGATGGATGTGTGAACACTAAAATATAAATCGTCTACCTGCATCGTTATATGGCACATAACTTGATAATATTCTGGGTTCATTCATAAAAATACCTAAGCGATTAAAAAATATCTATTTTATATTGTTTGTTTTGCTCATAAATTGACTTTGAAATAATTTACTATATTAACGGGTATCTTATACAAATTAAAGAAAAATAATGCAGTCTGCAAATCATCAAGAAAGCTGTACCTTAGATATTCGAAACCACCGCTTCAAGCGCTCAAGATATTTAAAATCGATAACTAAATGGTCGTGCACAGCGCGGTTTCCGAGGAATCTCCTCCCGCGCACGCTCCGAATGTGGAATGAGCTTCCCTGACGAGGTTTTCCAAGGGGACTACAGTATGGGCTTCTTCAAGAAGGGACTAAATAGGTTTTTGAAGGGTTGGCAACGCGCATGTGATGCTCCTGGTGTTGCAAGCGTCCATAGGCTACGGTAACCGCTTAAAATCATGCGGGCCGTAAGCATAGATTCCCTTCAACCAGTTCGTGTGTTACTCGTTCTTGTGTTAACCGTGTGTTCGTCGCAGGTGCGCATGTACCACAGCGGCGGCGGCGTCGGCGTCGGCGGTGTGGGCGGCGTTGGGGGCGGCGGCGGCGAGGTCGGGGGGTACGCCCCCCAGCCGGCGCCATCCCCCGCCGCCGCCTCCCCCGCACTGTACCCGCCGCCCTCGCCCGCGCACACGCCGCACCCCCACCCGCACCAGCTGACGCATCCGCACCACCACTACCAGCAGCAATTTCAGGTAACTACGCATTCACATACACTCATATAACACACACGCACATATACACACATACACATAAATACACATATAACACACACGCACATATACACATAAATACACATACAGTGTAAACTCTATATAGCGACACTGACGGGACTGTGCATTTTATGGCGTTATAGAGAGTTGTCGTTAAATGGAGAGAAGAAACATCAGAATTAGAAAAATAAAAAGTTTATTTCTGACTATTGTTAGTAGTTATGTGCATAAAAAAGAATGTTATTTGAACGCTATTGAGTATAGTCTGTTATTTTTGTCTGACGTCTTTTGCTGCACCAGTAATTTTGTTGTATTTTTTTAGTTATTTTATTAATATCTAGCAATACTGAGGCATCTTGGTTATAAAGGAAATATTTTTCCAATAATTTTGCTGCTTCCAGAGCTTCTTTAATGCTCGGCGGAAGCTCAGGCTCATCCGTCTCATCTTCTTCATCACCTTGTTCTTGATCCTCAGTTTTTCTCACTGAATCCAAAATTTCTTCGTCTGTGAGTGAAGCCGTTGTAAGCAGGCGGTCGTCCACTTCAATGTAGGTTTGAAGATTTACCGTATTTCCTGCCATGTTGAATTGTTGAATCCACTCAGTTAATGGAAGGTCGTCGTCGCTTTCAAACTCAGATTCTGTTTCCACCTCATCACTCGTAGAATTGGTACAAAGTCCAGCATGTCGAAAAGAGTGCTGTATAGTTGTGGGTGTCACTTCTTCCCAGGCTTTAGATAAAAAATTTACTGCATGCAGCATATTAACAGAAGTTTTACCCTCAGATTCGACTAGCTCCATCAATAATTTCCTTCTGTAGTGACCCTTGAGGCTTTTAATCACACTCTGGTCCATTGGCTGTAAGACACTAGTCGTATTTGGAGGAAGAAATGCCAACTCTATGTTTTGAAGGTTTGATATAAAAGGGTGGGCAGGGCAGTTGTCAACAAGAAGTAAAATTTTTCGTCCCTTTAATTCTGCATCCCACTTTCGCACTTCTTCTTCAAAAAGTTGACTGGTCATCCAAGCTGATTTATTAGCTTTATACGTCACTGGCAATTTTTTGATGTTCTTAAAACAGCGCGGATTTTTCGATTTGCCTATTATTAGTAGCTTTTTTTTCTCTGTGCCATCCATATTAGCAGCCACAAGCACCGTAATACGTTCCTTGGAAAGCTTTCCTCCCACACACTTTTCCCCTTTAAATTTCAGAGTTTTATCTGGAGTCAACTTATAGAAAATTCCTGCTTCATCAGCATTGAAAATGTCACTTGGGGCGTATTTTTCTATGAATTTTGACCACACTCTGTTAATCCAATCATGAGTCACATTTGTATCAACACTTCGTGCTTCCCCACTTATTTTACCATAGTTGATATGATGACGCTGCTTGAATTTTCCGAGCCATCCTTCTGATGCTTTGAAAGAAGTTAAACCAAGTTCAGCAGCAAAATTCTCCGCCTTAGCTTTCACGAGCGGCCCCGAGATAGGCATATTATTCTGGCGCTGTCGATGAAACCATGATAGTACAGCTTTATCCAAATCTTCGTATATAGGTTTCTTTAATTTTTTGGAAGATTTTCCCTCGCCCGCAGCGTGGAGGATTTTTTCTTTATTTTTCCATATTGTGGACACGGTAGAGCGACTAAATCCAAAGCGTTTGCCAACATCACTTATCTTCTCTCCCGTTTCTATTGCGCGTATCAGTAAAACTTTTTCGTCAATACACAGTGATTTTCTTTTAGTAGCCATGTTTACAGTTTGCAAGTTTGTGAGCAACTAAGAATATGATAAGGTATAGATAATCCATGACTCCTAGTTATGAATCATGGTCAATAACAGTCTACACGTGCAAGCAATCCCAATTTGTAAACAAAAGAATGAATTTCTTAGAAAGTTCGGTATGCATGATGCCGACAGTCGAGTTTATTGCGGGCTAGGATAATAAAGCGACAATAGATCGTACACAGCTGCGCAGTTTTTACTAATTTTAGCAACTTAATTGTTGTCGTTATTGAGAGTGGGTGTAATGCTATATAGAGTGAAACATTGTATGAAAAACAAGCTAAACCAACCAAAGCCAATTGATTTCGACGCTTAAGAGAGTTTGTCGTTAAATAGAGTGACGTTACATGGAGTTTACACTGTATATACACTCATATAACACACACGCACATATACACACATACACATATATACACTCATATAACACACACGCACATATATACACACAAGTAAGCGTAAACAAGAACGACACTATACTTGATTGGTTAGTTTTGGCTAGAGTTCACTTAAGTGTCGTTCTTGAATACGAAAGTTCACATTTACACATACATATGTATTGCTTTTTAAATAATATGTTTAACGTGACTGTAACACTTACGACATTTTAAAAATAAAAATGTAATGTTATATTCCATTGGATATGAAGCTTCATCTTAACATTATTACATTGTATTTTGTATTTAGCACATGGTAATACTATCAATTTATTGCAGTAAAAAAATATTTTGTTTTTAAAATAAAAATTGTTAAATATCAGTAACCTTGAGAACGTCTAACATTTTATAATGTATGATAAAAAAAAACACAATTAATATTACTGACTCGGTTTTTACCCTTACCACTATTATATGTATGTTCAGTGCCCATACAAAAACCTACAATGTTGTTTGCAGGCCGGCATAATTGTGTTGAGTAGCGAGGGATAGATTGTCTCTCGCTACGAGATACTTTAACTGGACGGCACTGCACTTACCATCACTTTGCCGTGCCAGAATAAAAAAAAAGTTATTTACAGCTGATTTGAAAATGCTTATACTACTTGATGTTGTGCAGGTGCTGTGCCCACTGATGGGCCCCGGCGCCGGCGGCGGCCACCACCACCACCACCACCACCTGGCGTACGTGAACCACGCGCCCCCCACCGCCTCGCCGCCGCAGCCCCACCCTCACTCAGTACAGGTACCCTACCTGCAGTGACTCTACGTCACACGGACTGAACATCGAATATATATACGTCACACGTCGAGACGGTATATGTGTTTCAACGACTGACAACGCTAAAACTATATACATACTATGTACCGTTATACCGTTATAGCGTTATAACGTGTAGCACTGTAGTGTATGCGCTTGGTGGACGGGACGGGACGGGACGCGTGTCGGTCATACAAACCTCTCCCACCTTCCGAATATCAACTAGGATGGCATAGCACCGGGCCTAGAGAACCTCAAAAACGCGCGAACTTAATTATCGAAATTGAAATTTGGTTTCGTCTGCCCATTTTGTATAATATAATGTTTAGGGACAGTGCATTAGTACCGCTTGATGCTTCGCTGCTTCATAATGCTGAACCGGTGCAATTGGCAACAGACCCAAAATTATCGACTAAAAAAATCGATAAATCGCAGGCACTTATTAGTTTATTTATAAAAGTTTTTAATCAGTGTTTAAATTTGTTTTGTCATTTGTATGCATTAAACTACTTGGGTTAGACAAATGTTAAATTATTTAAAAACTGATTATAATTTTATAAGTAAAGGATGAGTCGCGAGATCCACATCTGACGTAATTTACGTCGCCGATAATACGTAGAATGTGTGACGTAACGCACTTTTGTTCTAAACATAGTGGTTTCTATGAAATTGCGTTGCACGACGGAAAATCGGCAACGTAAATTGTAACCCGCGTACGCAAAGAATGGGACCGGAAATTGCAAAAACTTTCACCTCTCGGTTACATATTCAAGCGACAGAAGAATAAGTTTGTGATTCCGGGCCCAACAGCACAAGGGTTAGAGCTAGCGCGCACTGCGATGACAAAATCACCTAGAACATTCTAGATGGATAGTCGCAAACTGCAACATTTATCGACATCTAGAGTGATATAGTCAAATTATCGAGCGATTTTGAACGCAATGCGAGCTAGCGAATTGTCGGTAGAGTTAACTCTCGGCCGGCAGTCGGCAAGTGAGATGTGGTCTCGTGGTAACTGGTCCGCTTGGTCCGCAGCCGATGCTGCTGCAGCATCCGTCGGGATCGACCACCCCCGGCGCGCCGCATCCGTAACGCGCCCGTGCCCGTGCCCGTAACGCGCCCGTGCCCGCATCCCACCCATCATCATCACACCCCGCACGCTATACAACCACCCGCCGTGCTAGGCATGTCACACCACAGAAATAGATCGAACCGACTCAAACTTGTTATGGAAATGTACCATATCGATAGCTTAATTATAAAACGTCGTAACTCCATTTCGACAAAAAAGAATACATTGTTTGTTTATTTTTAAATATAAAATGGATTCAGGTATTTTTATTATATGGAAATAGACTATTTCCGTATAACGAAAATATGTGAATTCATAATTGATAATATCTAAAAAAAAACAAACAATTTATCCTCTTTTTCCGAAATCGAGTTACGACGTTTTATAATTAAGCCATCGATATATCGAGTTTTAAGTGTGTGAATAATTTACAAAATAGGCAGAAATAAAAATTCTGTCAATAAGCGCCTATAAACAAGGTCATATGTGTTTCATTATTTAATTAGTATTACATCCCATTTGGTTATATTGAAGTGTCTTAATATCACTATGTGAAAATATCAAATTTGGCAATAATTTTTGATAATGAGTAACTGGGAGTCTGTCAAACTTGTGAAATTGTACAGTAGTCCAATTGACAACTCTGTAGAAAGCGAATGTAAGCTTAGAATAAAGGAAAACAATGGCCGTCAATTTGTCTCTTTCTAAAGAGTTGTCAATTTTCAGGGAAGGGTCAATCTATTTCTGTATGTCTATAATACGAATTCACCTGTTGGCGATTGTTAGGTCGATGGTGATTACGGCTGTGATGTTGTCGATTATCGACTCGAAATCGACATAAATAGGTAGGCAGCGGCTCTGCTGTGCCCTGGCATTGCACAAGTCTATGGGCGGCGGTGACTACTTACCATCAGGTGGCCCGTGGGCTCGTCTGCCTATTCAGGCATTAAAAAAAATCGATACCAAAATTGGAGGCTCAAAATTATTGTCATCGATATCAAAGTTCAAGTTTTTATATCACTTTTAAATATCGATCGATTATAATGCCGATTTCGAGTTGAGATCATGCGTAGTCGTTCAAAACATCTTTGCAGGTTGTGATATACAGCTGTAAAATTAAGAAATCATATTGTCGAAGCATAGATTCCACATAGTGTTGTCAATCAAAATGATCGATGTTTATGCGTGAAATTTTCGATGAATCGACTGATTTGAAAATAAGATCACTCGATTTTAGATGTATTCGAATGATAAGTTACGTTGTAATATAGCGAGTTAATCGAATATTCATCTCATTTTTGGTAGACATATATTTTTTTTCCAAATTCGCCTTCGACTGTACATATTAAACACCAACGCTGTAACAACACAAAGTAATAAAAATTGCCTTTGTATTGTATTAATATTATGATTGTAATAGATGTTGTTTTAACAGTTAACAATTAATCGGTGTTTTTGGATGTTTTTTACAATCGACACTTTCACGCGACGCGAAAACGGTTAATTGATGTATGTAAAAAGGCTTTTTTGATTTAATTTCTACACCGTTGTTATAATTGCATATAAATGTAAATATGAAAAAAAAATCCCAATCGTACCAAAGAATTGTAAAAAAAACATTGAAATTAATCAAAAATCCGTGACACGTGAAAGTTCGATCGTCGCTAAAATTGTGTGCGTCGGTGACGTCACAACATTGTCCCCAGCGCGTTGAAGCAATATGTTAATTATACGGATACTTAGCACGGCGGGAGATGATGTAAAATAATTAGCTATTGTATGTGTGTGTCACGGGTCGTGTGACTATATGTGTGTGCGTCCTTCACCTCGACATTGTGTTGTTAAGGTGTGTATTATAACGTTCTAGATACTTCTCTGACGCTCGCGTGGGAATTCTGACGACTTTTATCACGCAAGGCTTTGACCATGTAAAGACAATGAGCAGGACTTATCGGGGTAGGCAGAAATGAGGATATATTTGTATTTTTTCAATTTTATTTATTTATTTTTTGTGTTATCGATTTGTTGCATTTGGCATCAGATGTGTATATAAAACAAACTTCTTTTAAATCAATTAATAAATTGAGCACAACACAATCACAAGCGTTGCAGCTGATTGTTCTCAATGTTAGTTGTAAATATCGATGCTGCGGCGTAATCGGTAACGGATCGAGTCGACACAGTTCCCACGCAGTGAGTCGTTTTCCGTTAAACTCGGACCAGTGTCGAGTTTAAGCGTATTTATTTAGAGCTTACCTTAGTTTTATTCGTTGTGTAAATGAAGATACCCTCCGTTATTTTGACAATGAAATTCGACCAGTTGTAGCCTTGCAGCCGGATATCGGATAATCTTGGTTAATTAGTTTAATGTAGTCATCTTGAAAAATTATCAACAAAATTTCGTACACATACATTTATAACTTGTTTCTGTTATTCTTTTGCATATGCCCTGAGACGGAAAGGGACAAATCGATAATTTTAAAAAACTGTAATAAAACGTAAATTTTCAACAATTAACTCGAGGTTTGAACGACGTATCTTAGTGTTTTAATTTTATATTCTTACACTTAATAACAGTAAGCTATCGACAGAAAGGTATCTTTCGATATTTTCCAAGTCGCAAAGCTACAACTGGTGAATTCTCATTGTGTATTGTGAACGCGAACGCAGTGGTAAATGACACGGAGTAACGTTGGAACATTTATTTATTGTCGCGTTGTTCCCTGCGCACTTAGTTTTACTCTATCTCGGGCTTTAACTACGTTTATGTTGGACGTCCCTCCGGAGCGCGATAGTGATGTCCACGTGTATGTGTCGATGGAATTAATATATCGACATTTGTAGATAGTTATGTGGCATTATATTCTCTTGTTCTGTTTGTATTTTCTGTGTTTCTCCGACCGTACGTACGGTCTCTAAAATTGTGAGGTTTGGGCTTTGTTTTTGAAATAGTGTATGTTGCTTTGAGATGGCGATTGTTATATTTTCCTTTTGAGTATATGGTCTGAATGGTGTTTAAAAACGAAGCTCAAGCCGTGACGTCTGCTGTTTGAAAATATCGAAAGTTAACGGCTATATATATTTATTTGTAATCGTACTGCCTTAAATCGTAACTGTTTAAATGCTGCTAGCATCTCATGGAATTATATAACGCCGGTGCATATTAATGTAGGTGTGACAATAAACATTAAATTGATAGGCTTAGGGGGTAAAGATAGGACGCGCGCGCGAGTTTCCATCGACAATGTCTATGGAGGCTTGCGAGCGCGGAACGTTTCCAAATTAATATATCAAACGAAGATTTAGCGTACAACCCGCTTGCACAACAAAAAGACTATGTTTTACCATATTTAAAGTTCTGTAGCTATTTAAAGAGTCGATATCACAGCCTAAGTTTATAGCGAGTGCGATTATAATGGCAGGTATGATAGTCGTCAAGGGGAGCCAAGTCCATGACCTCCTCGTGGTGCTCCCTGGGTAGCGCGAAATGTGGACATCGACATTCACATTGGTAACAAATCGATATCGATAAACCTGTACGCGCCGCACTAGTTTGTATTAGCACTGCCTTCGGTTCGGTATTAGTACACCCGTTTTTTTCCCCAAAATCTTCGGTAAAATAAAGGCGTATACAATTCAAATGTGTTTTTTGTATAGCAAATATAAATGTAACTATTGAACAGTCAAATTTATCGATCCTTACATAGAGGTTAATGTAAAATATTCAGAGTAGCGCGTAATGTGAGTGCGGAGATTTGTAGACTAAAACAATCTTAGCGATAATTGTATTTACATTTAGTACGAGTACGGTATACGGTACGAGTCGAACACAAAAACTTGTGTTGTGTAAACGTTTTTTGAGTCCACTGAGATCGTTAATATTTGTATATATGTACATAGGTTACGTGACTACTAGGGGGTAAACAGAGTCCTTTCCCGCAACGGCTTCGTACCATTTGTGATGTAAAAAGTTTTTCGGTGATGCGAATGAAAATGACACATTTAAAAACAAAAATCACAAAAAAAAATGTAAAGCGCAGAAGGGAAGTGGAAAGGGCCTACGCGATCCGGCAACACGATCGCGACCGTGTGGCGATGGTCGCCGGTCGCGATCGTTGTGCCGGCTCGCGACCGTGTTATATTATAACATATATATATAATTGTTTCAGTTTGTTTTGATTTAAATTTTATCGCAGCGCTCGTCCGCCGCGCGCGTTGTAGTGCGGCGGCACGGCTGTGTGTGTCGTCACGTGATCGACACGTGACCGGTCCGAACGAGCAAAAGTTCCTTTTAGCGGTTCTGTACGCGGTTGTGGTGTTTTACACGATAATGTGATTCCTGTAGCGAGCAGTGTCGTAACGATATCGTGACGGTATCGGGACGCTGTCGTGACATATTCCATTCGTCCGTCGGTGATGCGTGTTGTACCGTCGCTTACGCACATCCCGTGCATTTAGACGAGAGTGTCCGTGAACACTCCTTGTGCCTTCATCTGGGATTGAGGTCTACATACATTCTGGCCATTCTCGAGCGGTGGCATGCCGCCGAGTGTGGTGGCACACGGGCCTGTATTCACTAACATCGATCGTCGCGAAAATATGCTTAATTACATAACTAATTGTATACATATATCTCAAAGTAGTGCGGATAAATATCGACAACTCGACGATCGATCGGGCCTGAGCGAACCGTGCAGCTCTCATTTTTGTGTGTATGGCACTTTAGTTGATGTAAATATGGCCGCGTGCCATCCGCCGCGGCGTAAATGTATGCGTAGAATAATTCTATAAAATGCCTTATAAATGTTGCCCCACAGAGGGCGTGTGTGCAGTGTTGTTACCGGAGTGAACGAGGCAAATGTGACGTGTTTCCTACGTGGCAGATGTGGGCACAGACTATATAAGTTGATAAATGATATCGAAACATTCTGCCTAAATTAATGCAGTGACGTTATCGATTTTTTTATTATGAAAAATGTTTTATACTTTTTATAGAAAATTAATACGCATTAGACGACGGTAGCCTCCATGGAAGGTTTATTAATCCGTGTGTCAAAATGAATCAAAAATAGTAGTATTATATACATTTTTTATTACCTAACATGATTAGGAAACGCTTTGTATAATAGAATTTTGGTTAAAAACTCACGTCACGTTGGAAACAGGTCGCAAGATTTTGTAAAGACTGAAAGGCATATGAATGACAAAGCGTAACGTTTTGTAATGATAATGATTTTTTATAAAACTTGAATGAACAGAGTTTGTACTCTATTATGTATCGTTTAAACACAACTCAAAATACACGTTGGATCGGATATATTCACTTAATACACTTGTACTATGAAAGAGTATTAATGTGGTTGGAATTCAGACGGAAATCAGTCAAAAAGGTTTCCATATTGATGGAAACCTCTTTTCAATAATCAATAATGTCAAAGGCTGTATGGTGTAGAACCTTTGCCTTCTCTTTCTTTAAAAAAAAACAATAATGTCAAATGTATTGACATTTATGAGCAGCTATACTATTATAAGAGTATTTATTTGAAATATATTGTAACACATCTTGCCAAGAATGGCAGCGATTCCTTAAAATATATAATTTAAAATATCCATGTGAATTTGCACAAAATACATATTTAAAGAATGTTTATTTAAACTAGTACCTGTGTTATAAGATATACTCAAATATAAATACACGGTTATGTATACATACTTCTCCATACATAAGACGGTTTCAGGACTCGAATGAGGTCCACTACAAAATGAAAAGTTGAGCGAATTATGTACTTTTGATATTCGTTAATGTCTATTGGGAATGGCTATATCAATGCTTATTGACAGCTTATGCTTTTAAAATCATACCTATTAATAGTTACAATTAGTCAATAATAAGTGTTTATTTAAAAAGCCAACAAATGACTAGGCGTGTCTCGAAGTTGAGTCGCCGCAGTGTCAATCATCTGAATAAAGACTAAATATATGTGTTCTATGGTCACTCAATCTTATGTCAGTCACCTGGCAGTCCATTCAGTGCTGCCAGATCGAATATAATTGGATACAAAATGTGTATAATATAGTTATCCAATATGTATAGCAGACTTCCTTGTATAATTGAATACAAAAATACTTAATTTTTTCATTCAAAGTATGTCAAAATGGGATAATATAATAATTATATTTGTTACAGACATTTTTTCATTACTATTGTTAGTTTAATGGGATTCGATTTCGTATAATTTCAGAAAGATGGCAGTTTATAATAAGTTGTTGGTTCTGGCAACCCTGTTATGTCAGAAGTAGTGAATGTATCCGATCCAATAGTGTCACACTATGATCTAAGCCTCCCAGTCTCCGCTTGGGATATATTTCGTTAGCCTTTGGTTAGTGACTCGCCGCGCGGCGGTCACTGAAAAGAACGGTGCCAAATCTGTTGGCACGTGTTATTATTTACTCTGTATTTGTTGAACGACGTGTAACACCTTTGTCGATGAATATTTTTCAATAAAAAAATATAAAAAATGTGTTTTGAACACAACACTCAAGTGTTTTTATTTACCCCCTTTATGTTGTGTGGTGTCTGTAAATATGTACGGGACGGAAATGAGTTCAAATGAGTCGTATAGAATCAAAGTTGCCAAAGTAGGGACTTATAGTTTGGTAATTTAGAAAACCATAGCTGTAAGACAATTTTGCTGAATATTTTATTTAAGCTGAGGAGATATTTAATTTCATCAATGACTACAACAATGATAAAAAGTTAAGCTAAACTATGCAAAATCTTATTAAATTTTCTAGATTGCCGAGTTTGAACCCAACTACGGTAAGATGACCGCTTTTGCTACTGTACTGCTAAGTTTGCCATTTTTGATGTCATGGCCTTCATGAGAAATAGCTTCTGATTGGTTGATAGTGAAAGATTGCCAACTGGTTCTAAAGCAACTTTTGTTTTGTGTTTTAGAAGGGTCTTTAATTATAAAACATTTCAATATTCGATGCAGATTTTTATTTCCTATACTTCCATTTTCACATTGGCCAACTACCTACTTTGCCGAATTTGGTTATATACGACTCGAATATAAAGAAAACTCAATTTCGGAGTAATATTATATTTAATAAATTATTTTAATATTTAGGCTTACAACTAAACTGAGTAAATAGTCTGTCTATAATACAGTTATCTTCAATCACAGCGAAATAGAAACTATTCACACACAAAATATACAAACTTTCATACAAAATAAGTAAATACAACATCTTTATGGCCAGAAGTAGCATTTATTTAGCAAATGAACAAAATTCCTATTGAAATTTTACAAAGCAATTCTTCAAACAGACGATTTTTTACACTAATAACTCTATGCAAGAAGCGTAAACCAAGAAAAGGACTGGTCTAATTAAAAAAAAAACGAGCCTTAGTTGAGAACAATAAATGACGTCTTGCTGGCATAATTTTGACTGTTATTCGAAAAGTTTATCGATATTTGTTCACTAAAAAATGATACTAGATCTTACTAAGAAGAAAATTATTTTATAATAAATTAATATGGGTCAATCTTGGAATGAGGTACAATAAGCATAATACATTCATTTTTTATAGCAAGAATCGATCGCTGTCTTAATGTCTATTACATTTAGACATTTCTTTCTACGCGTTCTTAGGCAATCTAGAGAATGCATTCATTTGGACTGAATAAATTAAAGTTAATAGATATTGTGATTCGGCGATCACTTTAGATGCTTTTGTCATTTTTACTTATTAATTTTGGGTAAAAATAACTTCGTGTCACTGGTAAGATAATAAATATTTATAGATTAAATAGATCAAGCTAAATTAACAATTTAACACCTATGAGATCGCTTTCACTAGGAAGGATCTAGACGCAATTTTTCTCAATGTAGAAATATATACATGAATTCTGAGATAATATATCACCCACGATTATGTGGGTCTGATAATTAAAGTGGGGGTGGCTAGATCTACAAGTGGAAACGTTACATCCACAATATACACATAAATAGCCGAAATTGGCTTGTGCCACTATGGCGGGTTTTACACCCTGTGTACGGTGGTCGCTATCCGGGCGGATGTGAATATCCTACTTCCAGCTAAGCTCCAAATATCAACGGTAGGATGGGCCCCGCTCGGGTATAACACCCGCCTGACTGGAGATCTTCCCCCTTCGCTAGAACACTATCACCCGTTGCTCTACAGGCTGATATTTTTTTAACAAATGTTTGAAATATTTGATTTTCTAATAATATTTTCTCTTTTCTTGTCCCTAGGTCTGGACAAATGCTGTAGCTGTAGTAGAGCGGTCCGTACCTTTAACATTCAGCACATTATACGAGCAGTAACTCAGAAACAATATCCAATACATATGAGTATACAGATGCGGTTTTAAATTATATGCATTAATTTTTCCTTCTCATCTCAAGGCTCCGACAGAGTTAATTTAAACATACTATGAATCTGACAAATAACATTACATACTGAACAAATTCAACCCTTTGGTTAATATTTTTCATAATATAGCAATTTATAGTAACCCATACGGCGTTGTTGCCAAACCGTACCACTCGCGGCTATCTTCCCGCACGCTACTTAGACTAGCGCGTGCTGCCGTCTCGCTCTACGGTGAGTTGTTACCAAACCACCGTCCGCGCATCGCGCCATGCCGCACGCGCCGCCCCAAGCAGTGCCTATAGAGTCGTCGCCGGCATCACACGCGACTAGGTAGTGCGCGCACCTGGTACACCTAACCCACGAAACTAAATTATGTTAAGCATTTGTGAACCAAGAATACAAGATTATTCCCCGAGAGTTCCTTATGTTTCATTTTATATGAGTACACCCCTCATAAATTGAATTTGTATAAATTATGTAAAAGTAGTAAAAACTGTGATTTAAAATGGACGCAGAAAGCCATATACATACAATGTTTTGCAAAAATGTGGTACTAATAAAAGTTTCTCGTATATAGTAAGTAATTTATTAGTAAAACAAATTCTTAGAATTTGTGTAGCGTGATCTAAAAATTGCATTGCCACTTAAAACACTATAAAGTCTCAACTGATTATGTCATTAAATATATTTACATACTGCTAAAATCGTTTGTTAGCATTTCTTATTGGCTTCAGGGATCGTATAAGGAATGTTTCCATACAAATATCAAATTCCAATTACTCAGGTAAGATGAGATTTACGGGATTTCCATCTTCACCTATAAAATACCCATTACCCTCCCCTAACGTCGTATTTTTATGTATCCCACATTTTTGGAACACCTGTATAGTATCAATTTCACCATTTTTTTTTATAATTAATTTTTAAAGTTCGTAGAACCTATGTTGTAAGTATAAAGTGGAAAATGAACAGTTCATATTGGGTAGTGTCAAATAGTTACAATGTTGATAACAAGCAATGATTTACGTTTTATTTAACCAGTTTCGATTTTATAAACCATAAATTTTTAAGAACGGTTATGTATTCTTAAATTAACTTGGCTATATTTCAGTTACTTCCAATTTCTGCCACCTGCCAACTCAATCTATACATTCTTAATATGTTTAGTATGCGTCCTGTGAACGCCTTGCATGGCCGACTTCACCTCTTCAAAGAAAGATGTTGAATTATGGATTGTGGTGCCACCTAATATAACTTTGAGTCCAGGGTACGCCTGGTTGATCTGATGCACACACATAGCTTCTTCATAGGTGGCGCCACCTACTATAAACACAATGATTTCTTGAGGCCTGCGGCTGTAGGCACCATCGTCGCCTCCTAAGGTGGGGTATAAGTTTTCGCGCAGTTTCCCCTTAATGAGTTCTTCTAGAGTTTCTTTGAGTAGAGGTGTGTGCTGCGTGTATATATTTTCTACGCCTTGGAGTCCCTGGAAAATTAAATTTGTTTTTGTTGTGTTTAAGTGTCCGAAAACACATTTTACACATTATAACATAAATATGTGTAATGATACTAGATTTTTCTACTATACAGGTTGATACAAAAATTTTGGATAGTTCATATCAATTAGAGTATCAGTTTTGAAACTTAGAAAAAAATACCATTTTCTTCCCTCCATTGGACATGTACTATTACAGTCCAGACCCTCACCTTGAACAGTCTCTTGGTGATCTTGACAGCGTCCTGCAGTCCGAACAGGTCGGTCTGCCTCGCGTGTGCTCCCGCGTACTCCAACAGCGCCAGCGGTGCCTTCAGCAGTGGTTCAGACCGTTTCCTGGCCTTCAGTGCGTCGAGTAGTGCGGTGAGAGCGGCCGCGCCTGCGCCGTGCTTCTCGTACCGGAGCGCGTACAGTGACACGAGGCGGACGGCTTCAGAATCGCGCACGTTTTCCTTTGCTATAACGGCTTTCACGCGCTAAGGGAGTGTACAGGATGTTGAATAAAGTCGGTACAATATTTAAACATAGATAGAACACTGTTGGTAGACAAAAATAATTTATTAGAAATCATTTTTAAGTGATTCGACATTAATATTACATCTAGTGTAAATCAATATTACCCACGTATAAATAAATGTTTTGCAAGTCTTGCTAATTGAAGGTAAACTTGTAATCATATAGATTTGGTTTTTAGATTAGTGTGAGTCACACGTCACTGTAGTAGGTCAATAATGACGAGAGTCATTGTCTCTTTACAAGAGCATTTCTGTACCTATGTATATCGAATCATTTGTTTGGTTATCAAAAAAACATTCGAATATATTACACCGCCGTGCACTAGTATACACAAAATAGTACCATGCAGTGTATTCATCAAAATTCATTTTAACTTCTCAAATCCCCGTGCCCTGTGGCGCAGCGGGCGAGCAGCCGGCTGTGAAACGAGAAGCCGTGCGTTCAATTCCACACCGAGACAAATGTTTGTGTGCCAGATTGATATTTGTTTGGGTCTGGATGGTGTCGGACCGTAGTCCCTCTTAGTTTTTGATACCCTCGACACAGGTTTTACCTAGGTGTGGTGTCAGAACTAGGTGTGGTGACTGTTGGGTATATATTTTTTTTTACTCAAAATCTTCAAAACTCACCTGCAGATGTTTAGACTGATCACTTTGACAAGCGATCTCTTGCTCCAGCTCGGATACTTCGAGCAGATTGTACTTGTTGACGCACGCGGACAACTCGCCGACAACTGTCACGTGTTTAGTCACCGTGCCTGACATTTTCTACAACATATAAATTGGTGCGATAATGGATAATACGTAATTTTTTTTACTGCCTGGATAGACAGACGAGCAGACGGGCCACCTGATTGTAAGTAGTCACCGCCGCCCATAGACTTCTGCAATGCCAGGGCACAACAAAGCCGCTGCCTACCGTACTAAATTACAATAACCTACTATCAAGATTAATAAAATAAATAATAATACTAGCCCTGTATTAAACATTGTCCCACTGCTGGTTACGGGATTCCTCTACTAATGAGAGGGGTTAGGCCTTAGTCCACCACGCTGGCCTAATGCGGGTTGGTAGACTTCACATACCTTTGAAATTCTTATGAAAATTCTCAGGTATGCAGGTTTCCTCACGATGTTTTCCTTCACCGTTACTATCTAGATTACAATAGCTTTACACACTTTCATTCACTTTAAAAACTCAAGAATATAATCTTTATTGGTGTAAATTGATTTTATACAATTTTCTAAAAAAACTCTAATTTAATGAAATAGGTGTTGCAAAAAATTATTGTAACAAAACGACACAAAAGGAATATGATTGGTAACTTTAAAACTGTGTAAACTTCATCTTATTAGAGTTATTTGAAATTTATGATCCTTATTCCATACTCAAGAACATTATTTGAGATCTTTGTTATACCTAGTTCATGCGTCAAAAACTGACCAATAATGTATATAGAAATCTACGCAAACTAAATTGTTATTCTTGAATATTGACATTACTTACAATAGCCTATATCTTACCTTAAACAATGGGTATGTTTCGACAAAATTCTTCATGTCGGTAATACTCTCGACCTTCTGATGGCTCTTCGCTTTCTTCTGGAACTCTTCCATCAGGGATTTCATCGTCTGCCCGATTTCACCAAAGTTGGAGTACAGATTCTACAAGCAATACACCGTACTGTTATTATTTAAATAAATGTTCGTCAATCTTTGTACATAGTGGTTTTTTTATTTACGTAAATGTGTTTGAAGTAAAGCTTATTACAAGAATTTTTGGATTAGTACTTTTTAGTCCCGAAGTTTCAAAGCCTTTACAGTATTCATGGTCACCCAGTGTTCGTGTCTAATAAACTGCAATAAAATCCGTAAAATTAGTTTTATTTAAAACTTTGTACATTTCAGGAATACTAACGCATAATGTTGGTAATCTAATAGACATATTGCATTATGTACCATTTTTTTGAGTGGTTGATCAGGCTGCAATACTTAGATTGCATTCGTGTAAAAAATCCTAGCACGGGAAATGGTAAGTACACCAGTAAATTATAGTGTTCAAAATCATGCCAGATTAAAGTAACTGGATATTCACTGGATGAATACGCTGTCGCCAGAATAAACTAATGATTGTTTTTTACACACGACATTAGATTTTCAATCAGGTGCAGATATTTATTAGACTTCAACGAGCAACGTAATAATCCTTTTATTATGATTACCACTTCAGACATTATTACTATGTCCGATGTCCAAGATAGTACTAAAATGATGAATACCCTTCTATCAAAGTAAACAGATACGCTGAATTCTTTTAAAATCCGTTAATAAATAATTTTAATCACTGTCATGTCATCCAAATTACATACACCATGCTTTTTGGATTGAAATATTAAATCCTATATATCCTACGGCCGAGTTTCTTGGTGCTTCTTCTCAGACCAGAGGGCATTTCCAAAGCACCGATAGAATAAACTTAATCCTGACCTGTAAAAAGTGCCCCTTGTGGCCTAATTTACGAAATAAATGATTTGACTTGATATATCAATTTTGTCCGCATATAAATTACCTTGGCATAGAATTCATCCTGCTCTGAAGAGAGCACCACCTCCTTGAAGTCCTTGGGCACTTCAGGCACGTGTGCAAGACTCACACGGTTGTTGTTTATGGTCAGCAGCTCGTGCACCATCGCTTGATACGTCCACTACGAAGTGACATTAAATAAAAAAAAAACAAATATAAAACATTAAGACCTCAACAAATTCGTAAACAAGTCTATCACAAACATCAAGATCATATTAACTATATATTCAAAGTAATTCGGTAGCTCATGGTTAGTGCACCTCTTTTTTATTGTCAAGTCTGTTCAAAAGTTGAGCATGAACTTAGACATTGTAAAATTTTGACCAGACATCTCATAAGCATGTTATAATTGAAATAATAACACAGTCACTTGAACAAAAGCAAAAAAAAATTTTTTTTTATTGATACCACATAATAGTAACAGCCTGTATAAGTTACAAAAAATAATAAATTTAAAAAAATAAGTTGTATACCTGACTAAGCAGTGGCGTGACTGGATCATCCCTCCTATCCAGCACAAGTAACACAGCCGGGGCGTCACTGTACGGTGTGTGGGCATCCAAGAGCGTCGCATCTCGTCTGAGCAGGTCCCTGGTACGCTCAGCCAGTCGGGCACACGGCTCTGAACCTGCCTCGTGACGGACTAACACACGGCGACGGAGCGACAAGGCCATGGCAGCCAGGCCTTGAGCACAGCGGTGGAGGTGCTGCTGGTTCCACATGCGACCTGCCCAGGGTTGAGTTATTGTATGTAAGGGTTGGAGCAAATTAAGTACTTAAACTTACACATTAATCAGCTGATCGACATCGGCCATTTTTTTAATATTGAATGTTTATCGTAAGTTTATAGAAGGGTCTTATCTTCAATAAATCAGACCAACTTTATCGGAGAGATAATGAGCGTTTTATCTCTATATAACCATTATGAATAAAAAAAATTAACAAGCTCCTATTAACGGCCTTTTTAACAAACAAAGCATGGCACTGTTTGTGTGTCCATTGAAAAAAAAACCTAATGAAAGCTAAGCAAAACAAACGTGACACACATCAAAAATTATTTTATATTTAACATGTCTTGTCAAAATCATCACCTATACATTACCTTGCAGGCATCCGACTATATTGAATGAGAACAGATGTCTGTCAACAGCGAGGTAGTCTGCAAACACTTCCTGTACCTCACGCACTGTCTCCTGCTCATCACACTCTGCTAACGTCTTGATATCTGCTTTTGATATCACATTGCTGAAATCTATAAGAATTGACTGTTGACTCTCAAAGTGATTAGGGTTCTATGATGAACAATGATATAATATGATGACAAAGGTTGTCATTTTAACACTTTTACTACAGTGAGAAATAAAAAGATAATTTATTATCATTGACAGCCTCCATGGTGCAGTAGGCGAGTAGCCGGCTGATTCCCACACTGGGACAAATGTTTTTGAAAAATATATATGTGTTGGGTCTGGGTGTTGTGAGATCGAAAGTCAAGACTCATATCATTGACTAGACTGTAAATACTTTGTTCGATAAGCACTTGGCAACAGACTCAGTACTTACACCCATTGCATCTAACAATATGAAAGTACTGCTAGGTAATGTTTATTATCTTGAGATATTAATACATAGTTGCTGTATACCTTACTACATCGGTCATTTATTAACTTACTGCTTTAGTAATCAAAGAGTAAGTCAAAAACAAACAATTTATAAATTAAACTAAACTACAATACTTACAAATAAAATAAACACCATATTTCGGATATCTAAGCTCCCTTGATAATAAAGCAATATTTTCTGACGTTGGCCGCAAAAACACAATGCATTTCATGTGTTTAAGGTTGTCCCACTTGGTATGACTGTCGATCCTTTCAAATAAATATACTTCCTTCTGTAGAATCTCTGATTGACTGAACACCATGCTCACTATACTTGTCTGAAAATATGTAGTTTTGATATAAATTTTGTTGATAGTTTGTAATTGAATGAAATAAAATTAAAGTGCTATTGTTAAGGTTCAGTGTGCTCTAAAACTGTTTCTTAGTGTTTATCATATAATGTAGTATAAAATGTATACTTATTACTTACTCCAGACACTTATAAAAAATAAATACACCCAACAGTTACAGACATAGTTCTGACCCCACACTAGGTAAAACCTGTATTGTGGGTATCAAGAACTACGAGGGACTACGGGCCTACAACACCCAGACCCGAAACAAATATCTAACAAATATTTGTCTCAGTGCGGGAATCGAACCCACGGCCTCTCGTTTCACAGACAGCTACGCGCCCGCAGCGCCACAGAGGCTGTCAAAAAGGTACTTCAGAGATATTCTTGTATTCAATATTATATTCAAATTTTTACGCGCATTTTGCCATTCCTGTAATATTTGTGTGTGGGCGATTGATATATTCTATATGAGACATGCATAGTTGCCGAAAATAAGTGTAATATTGTCTGGTTTAGCAGTCTTATAGGTGTATAGGCAAATTATCTTGGCATTTTTAGGCGAGAGATCTTGACCACGTCAAATGTGTATATATTACACATTTGACAAATAATTTTAAGTATTTCCATGAGAATTACATTAACACCAATGATGTTTGGCCATCGAAAATAAAGATAAACATAGAAGACCGATTTAAAGTCGAAAATTTAAGGAAATGAAACTTATAGGGCGTACTTACAGTATCCTTATCCATTAGAATTACTTTCATTCCTGGCCCGCTTTCCTCAGTCATTTTTGTAATATACATTTTAACCGCTTTTATCACGTTCATTTTTGTTTTGACTAGGTTTACCACTTTATTTTTATAATAATACAAGTTTTGATGTGTTTTCATTTATCGCAAATGTCAAATTGCTAAGTGCGAATGTTGTCATTTTATGACAGCAGTATCATTATAAGCGCCACCTGTTAATGCGATTGTGAAAATATATGAAATTCATCATCTTGTAATGAAAATATAACTATAATCAAGAGATGTCACTGCTAACCTACAAAGACAATAATTATTATAGTTATTGATATATAAAATTATAATTAATAAAAAATATTAATTGTATTGAATTTATTGATACATGAATACCAATATTTATATTATGTATCCATGATGTACTAAATTAATCGATAGCATTTTTATGACGTGTACGGTAATCTGACTTATTACATACATGTCAGAATGACATACGTAAGCGTAACGCGCATCACTAGTTATCTTCTAAAGGTCGGCAGGGTCAGGCGGAAGGTTCAGTAAAATTCTCATTTATTGGTGACTATCATTACAGAAAGTAAAAAAAATGTTCTCGCGTGTTCTGAAGCCCGTCGCTGGAGTAGCCGTACAAAATGGCGCTAAAAACTTCTCCACCACATCCCAGGTAATTGAGCTATTCTGTAATATCCTCTCATATTAATCATGTGATTCTAAACCATTTCAAATCAATTGACTTTTCATACTCATACTTAAAAAACATTGTCTTGTAGAAAAACTTTAAAGTGGTGGTGGCTGGTGCTGCCGGAGGTATAGGCCAGCCTCTGGCTCTTCTCCTCAAGCAGAACCCTTTAGTCACCAGGCTGGCCTTGTACGACATCGCGCCAGTGACCCCTGGTGTCGGCGTCGACCTTTCCCATATGGACACCCCGGCCAAGGTCAGCGGCCATAAAGGACCGGAAGAGCTCCCGGCCGCCATTAAAGGTGAGCGACATATTAACGCCCAATAAAAAAACACCAGGACGATGTTATGTAACTAACCTTAAACATTGACCGTTTGTATTTTGGACCAAATTTCAAGGTTATGCAATTAAGATAGCAGCCGATAGTATATTTCCATGACATAACAATGTTTGGTGTAACTCTTACACAATATTGTGACCTTGACATTCTGAGTTTAAAAATGGAGCATAGATAAGTCAATGGCAGGCAAAATAGAAGCCGACGGTAATGTTACGTATTTATTGGCTATTCATTCAGTTTGTACGTTAACTTGAATAACAAAGATAGAACTAGCATTAAGTTAACGTGGTTCATTTATTATCGCTTCATTCGTCATATGAAGTACTCAAAACGGAAAATGACTTTAATTGCAACTATATTTCGCACGCGGCTCCCGCGTTTCTTACTTTCCCAGTATTTGGTGTTGAGTTTTATATTGAAGAGCATTTGATACAAAGTTTCAAGTATGTGTGATTAAAACAAAATAACATACAAACATTCCCACGTCACAACCACCTTTTTTACGGAGAGTATCCTTTTCCCGTCTTTACGAGAGGGTATGTGTCCCCATCTACACTACGGAAGAATTCCGGGACGTCCAAAATACGCCGGAATATTTTCCCCCCTTGGAGGAATAAACTACATTTTCTTAGTGATTATTATAGAAGCACTGTCCAATTAGTTTATTTTATATGAATAGAAGATTTCAAGTGTTTGTACAGTATCAAACGACGTATTACTTTGTAATTGTGTAATATAAAGTAGGTATTATTAAATGTTTACACATGATATAAATACTTCGTTTGCTTGCTATATTTAAGAAAAATAAAGGCAAACATTCTTTAATTAGCCCTTAGAAACTTACTGTCTTCACACACGTAGTATTCAGAACTTGTATTGATTCCGGTTTACCGGAATCTTATTTTACCTACAGGATACTTTCATTCGAAAATGCATATAAAAGCAAACTGATAAAGTGATTAAACTGCTTACTGATAAACTGATTATTGTGTAAACGGGCAGTCATCTAGTATCTGACAAGTCACAATAGGCGTAAAATACACAATTCGTAATATTTATACATACCGGCTGGGAATACTCTGTACCGACGTGAAGCATTATTAACTTGACGTGTACATTCAGACCAGTCAATTAGCAGAAGTTTTTTTTTTTTAGTGCCTGGATAGGCAGACGAGCAGACGGGCCACCTGATGGTAAGTAGTCACCGCCGCCCATAGACTTCTGCAATGCCAGAGCACAACAGAGCCGCTGCCTACCGTATGTAGTTCGAAGAAGAATTAAATGAACATATTTATTGAATCTGTAAAATGTTTATGTATTTGGGTTTGGTTTCGAATCTGCGACTTCCATCTCGACAGTATACCACTTCCAACTGGACTAACGCTGCTTCGAAATTGCTAAGTGAAAAATAATTACTAAACATTTTGTAGTTCTGTCATGAGCACGATTGAATGATGATTTTCAATTGTAATTATGAAGGCAATGTATTTAACTATCTCGATAACAATACTATCAAGTCGCATGGGTCATAGTACGCTCCACCGACCTTAAACGTAGCAACGTCACCCAGACTTAAAAAAAATAGATACTGCATGGAAATGTAACGCATATAGTAGAAGATTTCTGTTCCTTTTAGTTGGACTCTCAGAAAATTCTTCATTTTATTGATTCTGAAGGAGCTGCGGCGACACACAAAGGCTCACACCGACAAATAGCAAAGACGCCATCCTGAGTCCCGGTAGTTAAGTTTGAGCGACGCGTAAGATAGATACAAGCTCTGAGTATGAACGGTTGGAGGAACATACCACCCGCCTGACTAGAGATCTTCCCCCTTCGCTAGCACATAATCACCCGTTCCTCTACACAGCTATAATAACCTTGCCGCTTTCATTCTGTTAAATCTATTGTACTATGCCTGCTTCATCCCCAGATGCGGACGTTGTGGTGATCCCAGCCGGAGTCCCTCGCAAGCCGGGCATGACCCGTGACGACCTGTTCAACACCAACGCGTCCATCGTCCGTGACATCGCTGCTACCATCGCACAGAACGCGCCCAAAGCGATCGTGGCCATCATCACGAACCCAGTCAACTCAATGGTGCCTATCGCCTCCGAGGTTTTGAAGAAGGTGAGTCGGTATCCTGGAACAACTATAGTGTTTTTGCAGGAATGTGGAAGAAACATGTCGGTCTTTTATAGGGTAGTGTTAATTTTGTAAAATAATAAAATATTGTATCTTGTGTTGTGAGTATCAGGGACTACGAGAAACTTTCGGTCTCACAACACCCAGACCTCTGACACAAATATCTGTCTTGTCACACAAACATTTGTCCCGGTGAGGGAATCAAACCCACGGCCTCTCGTTTCACAGCCGGCTACTCGCCCGCTGCGCCACGGAGGCTGTAAAATAAAATATATTTAGAAACATAATGTAATAAATAGTTCTACGGGACCTTTATCGCGAGTTTAACTCACACTTGATCGTAATTTCAACACTGAACTTGCCAAGTTTCATCATCTTTCGTGCCAGTTCGTGAAACAAACGTAATCTTTATCAGTTGAAGGTTAGTGTTAGTTGTATGAAGTGACGTAACGCTCGCGCGATTTTATCAGGCTCTATCTATCGTGATAAAGAGTTGCGAGCCTGCGAAACTTTTTGTGTTCCTAGAAATTGCATTTCTTATCCATGCAATATGTAATGGGGATCATGTAACGGTACTCTAAATGACGTTGTGAGCTATAGCCGGAAAAGTCCGCTCAGAGGTGAATGTTTGTGTCATCGGCTAATAGGATAATTTATCTTAATTTTCTACATTATTTAGGCAATCGAAAATAATATTAGAAACGCTTTTTTTTAAATATTATATAATTTTTTTTTTTGGGAATGTCGGTAATTTGGCTAGACTCGCTTAGTCAGGATGTCATAACCCTTCTCTTAGTATAGGATACACGTGATTAGATTTTTTTTTAAATCCTAGGACGGCAAAGTGACCACACTGCACCTGATGGTAAGCGCAGTGCAGTCCAATTAGAGTAGAGAGCGAGAAACAATATATCCCCCGCTACTCAACACAATCATGCCGGCCTGCTTCTTCATGGACAAAAAGTTGAAGAAGCGGTCGAGGGTCTAGTGTCAGAGTACCCAGAAGGCTGCGAAACGGCCAAGCAGCGTGCCCCAACTCTAAACCCCCGACAAAAACCGTATGTACACTGGCTGATCCCGGAACGGTCGGGTTTTACACTCTGTGTACGATGGTCGCTATCCGGGCGGGGATATGATATCTTACCACCAGCAAGTTAACTATATTTTCAGACAACTAGCATTAAAAACAGTTTTTTACACTTACAGTAATTTTATTGAGACAGAAGGTTTGGTAATGAAGCCCAATTTAACATCACTACATAGTATAAAACAAAGTCGCTGTCGCTGTCCGTCCCTATGTATGCTTAAATCTTCAAAACTACGCAACGGATTTTGAAGCGCTTTTTTTTAATAGATAGAGTGATTCAAGAGGAAGGTTTATATGTATGATACATGCATAAGAGAGAGAAACACTGATGAATTTACAGGTTTCTGGATTGTACACCTTTTCTTACAAAAATAACCCCCACGAGCAATATCTAGTATATTTATAATTAGTTATTGAAATACTTTCCGAAACTCGACGATGTATCCCAACTTGCACGACAAATGGCCTTAAAAATAACATTTAAAAGATTTTTATTCAGCTGCATGCAGCCTTTTTACCACAATACCAATCATATTAAGAATCACGACTCATTCCATGTATTGTGATTTTTTATTACACAAACAAATACAACTCTGATATCATATTATCACATACAGTGTTGCGTAATGTCAACATCATTTATAGATTGTTTATTTTGTGGTCCGTAATTTATATCTTAAATTATCTTATTAAAACATGTTTACTTTAAATACATAACTAAGCTAATGTTATAATAGGAATAATTTAGTTTTAGTGAACTATGTTAGAATTTTAAAAATAAAAGGGTAAAAATAGATGGTAATGATAAATACCCCGAAAATAGATCCCAACTCCATAGTAAAATACTATTATAAGTATCAGGAATTACGAAGTCTTTGGGTCTCACAAGTCACAACACATATTTTTGGGTCACATACATATTTGTCATTAAGCAAGAATCGAACCCATGGCCTCGCCTTTTACAGCCATTTGTCCTGTCACGGAGGCTGCCAAGTGGCTAGCCAAAACTCTTACAATTTCCTATCCTGGCTTACGCACATGCGAATTTAAGAATGGAATTCACAGCATACTAAAAACCAATTTGATTACCTTTGAGATTTAATCTGGGTCCCTAGTACACCTAAGTACACTCCCATTAGACTGAAGGGGTCTATTAATATAATGAAACAAATGTTTATGTGACAGATAGATATTTGGTTCGGGTCTGTGTTGTCGGACCGTAGTTTTTGATACCTACAATACAAGTTTGACCTAGTGTAGGGTCAGAACTATGTGAACTTTTTTTTATTGGCCAAGTGTCCACACTGCACCTAATGGTAAGCTCCGTGCCGAGAAACAACCTATCCCCCGCTACTCAACACAATCATGTCGGCCTGCTTTTTAAAACTATTGAAAACACTCCAGGCCGGAGTATACGACCCTGCGCGCGTCCTCGGAGTCACCACCCTGGACGTGGTCCGTGCTGCTGCCTTCATCGGAGAGATCAACGGCGTAGACCCTCGCACGGTCACCATCCCCGTGATCGGTGGTCACTCTGGCGTCACCATCATCCCGGTGCTGTCTCAGAGCCAGCCACCCGTCAAACTCAACGACCAGGCCAAGATCAAGGCTCTCACCGAGAGGATACAGGAAGCTGGAACTGAGGTTAGTACACATGACGATTTAAAAATACCCAAAATATTAAATACTTTGTTTCTCTCCGATATGTCCGCGCTCATCCACATTTCGGCGGCCCTTTAGCCATACTGGAGACAATTCCATACTCTGGGCTGATAAGTATTTAGTTGTAGAAAAACCCAATGTAATTTCATCTGACCTGGGAATAGAACCCAAGACCTCAGCACAGCAATCGTACCGCGTACGCAACAACTGCACCATCCGTGGCGTGGCAGTCATCTATATGTGTAATAAATATAGTCTCTTCTATCTATTTAAGCATGTAAAGTAAAACCTTTGCCGCACCATCGAGGTGTGTAACAGTTTGTCAGTTACCGTGTTCCCTACTACCTATGACCCTGGTCCTTTAGACGTAGTGTAAAGATACTTAGTATGATTGTGTGGAGTAGCGAGGGATAGATTGTCTCTCGCTACTTGATACTCTAATTGGACGGAACTGCGCTTACCATCAGGTGCAATGTTAGTCACTTTGCCGGCTATAAAATCACCTGAACAAATTTGGATGCAAGTTACATTGTTATTTCAAGCTAAAATAAAAATGTAGGATATAAAGCATAGAGAAATATGTCCATTTGTCACTTAATACTAAAATATACATACATACATACATATATGTACACTAACGCCTATAATCCCCGAAGGGGTAGGCAGAGGTGTAACCAGTGCACCCACTTTTCGCCGAATTTCGGTCCTATAATGTGATAGGGGGCGAGCCTATCGCCATACCGGGCACAGGTTCCAGACTCCGGGCTAATACTGAGAATTTCTAGATAGAAAAACACAATATAACTTTACCCGACCCGGGGATCGAATCCGAGACCTCAGCACAGCGGTTGTAACGCATGCGCAATTACAACTGCGCCACCAAGGCAGTCTACTAAAATATTTGATTATATTATTTAGCTTGAGAGTTGTTTGTCGGTTTGTTGACAGTAATGTTTTAGTTCTCACAGATAACACTTATCACAATGATAAATCCATTGTCATGGTATTTTTCCGTAACCCCAATGGGTTTCTTAGTGTTTCCTAAGTTTCAAGAATTATAGTGTGCTTCTGTTTATTTAAGTATTACAATTGTGGTCGTTTCTTCATCGAAATTTCATTTTCTTTATTCACAGCTATAGACAGCACATAATTTTTGACCAAAGTTAGGTTTACTTACTCCAATCAAACAAATATTTTCTATAACCAAATTTCCGCATCCTTTCTCATATTAGGTTTAATTTTCAAAAAATCTTATTTAGTGTCCATTAATTATGTCAAAAATCAAAATAAACCATATGCTGAAGAAACTTCACAATTTTATTCATTTTGTTCATCTCTTCAACACAAGAATTAAAAAAGAAAACTTGTATTTTGTCATAAGCTCTAAAAATATCAGTTTTCTAGTTCAATTGATGAATCAGTGAGGACATTTAATTTTGTTCTCAAATTATGCTTGGTTGCTTATTTAACATTTTTGTTATAGGTGGTGAAGGCCAAGGCAGGCGGTGGTTCCGCGACACTCTCAATGGCGTACGCTGGCGCCAGATTAGCAGGCTCCGTGCTTAGAGGTCTGAAGGTAATGTCACCCAGGTTCTCATTACCATATTGACTCCTTTGAGAAAATAATGAACCTACAAAAATATACCTGAACTATCAGTATCTTGGATATTAGGAATTAATCCTGATAAATTATCTCAATTTACTTCTGTTCTTACAACTATAATTATCCCTCGCTTTAACGGTGAAGAAAAATACCATCAACAAATCTGCATACCTAAAAATTCATCATGTAAAAACTCTTTAAACCGGTATTAGGCCAGTGTGGTTAGGTTAGGATTAAGGCCTAACCTCTCCTAAAAGAAGCACGGACCAGTGGGACAATGTATACAAGGCTGATATAAAGGCTCGCTACCAATTGGGCCTGTAGAAACTTATTTTGCATAGCACATTATCACCTATTGAAAAGGACAGTATGTATGCTACAGCTAATAATATAATTTGTTACTATTTTCCAGGGCGAATCCAACGTAGTAGAATGCGCGTACGTGAAATCTGACCTTACTGAGGCTGCTTACTTCGCAAACCCTGTGGTCCTCGGCAAGAATGGAGTAGAGAAGAACCTGGGCTTTGGCACCCTCAACGAATTCGAACAACAATTACTCAAGGCTGCAATCCCTGAACTCCTGAAGAACATCAAGACCGGAGAGGACTTCGCCAAGAAGTAAACTCATTACCATGGGACGGGATGGGAAAATTTATTACCAGTGTGGATAATCAATCAGTAATTGGACTTAAGAAGAACACACTGAAATATAGTGAATATATGTCTGCAAAATTTGGAATCAGATGATTTTTTTTTTAGTAAAGATATAATATTTTGTCGTTAAAATTTAATATTTTTGGTGACAGTCAGTTTTAAAACTTCTCAAATAAATGTATTGGCAAATAAGAGAGCCGAAAAATATTATAATTTGACTAATCTGATAATTAATGGTAATGATAATTTTCCAATTCCCATCCGATACAATCGGTAGAAAAGTGTAAGCGGTAAGTGTTGCGAACTTTAACGAATAGCAAATGACATTTAGATTTTGTTTAATTTATTTTGTATACTTCATAGTGCATTTTTGTGAATATTTATAAAAAATTAAATCATTAAACTTACTCTGATCGAGGAAGTGTATTGTGTGGAATGGAACGGCCTAATTCATAAAATGTATATCACCAATTCCTAAATATCTAGTTGACTTGTATCAGACAAGTATGAAAACTAGATTTAAGATAGTACCACACAATATCTTCCTTGATATGTTTGTAGTTAAATCTGTATAGATCCGTTTGTCAGTTCGGAACGCAATGCCAAAGTGCTGTGTGTGTGATCTTGTACATAGATGGTTATGTTAAATGTGGTTTGTGAATGTTAAATAAATTACTATTAAACAATTGTGTATTATTTCCTTTGTTTATATATTTTTTTATATTCTCCAAGAAATCGAATTACAGTGATATTGAAAAAATGCCTCGGTGGCGCAGTTGTAATTGCGCATGCGTTACGAGGTCTTGGGTTTGATCCCCGGGTCGGGTAAAGTGATATTAGATTTTTCTATCTAGAAATCTCAGTATCAGCCCGGAGTCTGGAATTGTGCCCGGTATGATGATAGGCTCGCCCCCTATCACATTATGGGACCGAAATAAATTCGGCGATAAGTGGGTGTACTGGTTACACCTCTGCCTACCCCTTCCCTTTTTGTAGTATAAAAAGCAGCGATAGCCTAGTATAGACAGTATGATAGTATGGTATAGACTGCCGAGATAAAACTAGTTCGAAACCGGTCCAAATGGCACCTCTATATCTCAATGAGTTTATGTCAAAAACATATGTTAGGTAAACGAAGTCTTATGTTAAGTTTTTTATGTACGCAATGTTTCGTTCTTATAGTACCGAATTTAGTTTCTCACGTAACCGCTAGAGGCGTTGTATATTTTGTCATATAAATATTTCACGTTGTTGCTAGCGAATATACATGAGAAAAAATCATGGTTGAGCTACTAACTTCGAAGTTACATGTTTTTTTTTTAGTGCCTTGATAGGCAGACGAGCAGACGGGCCACCTGATGGTAAGTAGTCACCACCGCCCATAGACTTCTGCAATGCCAGAGCACAGCAGAGCCGCTGCCTACCGTTGAAGGACTACTCTTTTTAAGCCTCGTTTGAAGAAGGACATGTCATAGCGCTCAGGGAACACCGCAGCAGGGAGTTCATTCCAGAGCTTGCACGTACGTGGTAAAAATGAACGCTGGAAACGAACCGTGCTAGACGGAATCGTTTCCAGGTGGTATGGATGAACTCTGTTGCGGTGTCGGGTGGTGCGATGATAAAATGGTGATGTAGGCACCATTTTAAACAGTTCCTCGGAGCACTCCCCGTGGAACAAACGATAGAACAAGCAGAGAGACCCGAAGTCTCTCCGCAGCCCCAACGGTTCCAGGCTATCCGTGATATCAGGATCCCCGACAATTCGAACGGCCCGCCTAACATGTTCATTGTTAGTTACAGCTAGCTTTATGAAGGTTTACGAATTTGAAAGGCCAGAAATAGAAATACTACTTAACCTCTGGGGCGGTTCCGCTAAATACTTACTCGATGCCTTGGATGGGTTGCAGCGACGGGCCATCCGCATTGTGAATGATACAGACGTGAGTAACAGCCTGGAGCCGCTACAGCTGCGTAGGGATATTTCGTCGTTTAGGGTGTTCTACCGTCTGTATCATGGCGAATGCTCCGAAGGTTTGTTAAATCATCTCATCTCTTGTGCCTTTCATACCAGAATCACGCGTACTGGATTACGAAGCCACAGCTTCGTGGTGTCTTCAAATCCAGCCAAACCGCCTCCGTGGCGCAGTTGGCGAGTAGCCGACCCGAGTGTGAAACGAGAGGCCGTGGGTTCAATTCCCACACCGGTACAAATGTTTGTGTGACAGACAGATATTTGTGTCCGGGGTCTTGGTGTTGTGAGAGGGTGCGTCTCTCGTAGTCCCTGATGCCCACAACACAAGACTCGTATCTTAGTGTGGGGTCGAGGCTATGTGTATGACTGTTGGCTGTAATTTATTTATTAAAATAAAAAAATAAAGTGTCCAATAGCGAGGTATAGTTGTCTCTCGCTACTTGATACTCTAACTTGACAGCATTGCTCTAACCATGGTGCTGTGTGGTTACTTTCCCGTGTCAGGATAAAAAAAGACAGCTAGCTTAAATGCAGGCGGTTATTACGTCCGTATTTAAAAACTACACCTAAATGAACTTCGCCATCCGTAGATTTCTTTCCGTATAAGTGAATGGTCAATTTTATTTGGCGCCGAAACTGGACCAATGAACTATGGGTTTATTATGTGACATAAAGTGCCACACCAAACATAAAATAGAATAAAGCACAATCGTTCCACAATTATTACTCACTAGCTGTTGCTCGCGGCTCCGCCCGCGTGGAGGTCATATTTGGGAGAAAAAGTATAAGATACAAAATATCAATTTTCATGCGTTTAACTTCAAACATGACGGATTTCCATACAAACTTTCTACCCCTATTTTACCCCCTTACGGGTGGTATTTCCAAAAACCCTTCCTTAGTGGATGCCTACGTCATAAAAGGTACCTACTATCAAAATTTCCAGTCTCTAACCTCAGCTGTTTGGGCTGTGCGTTGATCGATCAGTCAGTCAGTTTCTTCTTCTATATATACGTACATTACTTATGCTCACTTCCACCGGATTACTCAAATTCATTGAACCTCGAACAGATGTAGTTGTTGTCGATAATGTATATTATAGCAATTTAGAATGAGATTTAAGACTTCGCAGTCTTAAAACACGCCCTGAAAATAGGAAATGTATAAATAAAACAACAAATAAATAAATTATAATAAGAACAATAAGTTTATGTGTTACACGAACAAAATTAGTTTTGCAATTTCATTAAAATCTCACACAACTTGTTATAAACTCGCAAATAAGTGCCGTTCTCGAATATTTCTATGTAAATCTCGACCATAAGCAGAACTAGATATGCAGAGAACACAGTCACACCGGTCCATGCCCTTGTCTTCGGGTTACTGTAGCTGAATCTTGGACTATTCTCCATTTTAAATACATTTACACGAAATATGTGATAAAAGTACTATAAGAAAACAGAATACAAACTGCGTTTGATATTTGGCAACTGATATTGTACATTTATTTTTAGTATTGTTTATTCATGATTTCACTACGCCACTAGAGGTCGCTCTTTACAACGGAATAGATCGATGATACCTATAGTGGGTTATGTGAACCTCGACTGCTGCCTACAAAGGGTCCTTGTGCAAATAAAAAAATCTACCACTCAGATTAAGGATTCTTACTCTATCTGAGATCACGCTGGCCAAATACGGGTTGTTAGACTTCACATACTTTTGAAATTCTAATTAAAATCAAAGACACTTGAGAGACACAAAGATCCAAAAATTTGGGGACTCCGGTATAAAGATAAGTTAGTAAGGCATAGTAATAGGCAATAGTAAGGGATTGGTTATTGATTCTTATTTACATGTGTCTTTTCTACAAAAAATAAGATTCCACATGTTTCGTTTTGTATCGCTTATTGGTCTTGTGGTAGAGTAGGTACTTATAATAAAAAACTGGTGCAGGTTTAATTCACAGAAGAGCAATTGAAGATTGTTTCGAGATTTAGGTTCTAACAATCATAATATCAGCTGCCCAGTATCGGAAATTGGAAAATGTATTGACTATTGAAGAGCGGTCATCGGTGACCCGTGGGTCTTCTAGTTGTGCCTCTGACTACCCTTTCCAAGTTATAGCCGTGACCTTAAGTCCTCCTATTTCATTCATGCTTATCATCACAGTGGTTGAACTAATTTATTTATTACGATAAACTTGAGAAGTCACTTTCAATATGCGTCCTAGAGTTCCATGGTTACTATCCAGCCAACGGGCCCTAACATAGGCCGAATTGAGGGCAAAAGCCTGTATATATTATGGTTCAAGGATAAAGAAATGCGAAATTATTAACACAGTAACATAAAGAAATTACAGAAAACACCTTTGCCTATATAATTATAGTAAACAAACCATAATTGCCCGTAAATATCTGTTACAGCTACAGTATTTAATAACTACGTGACAAAACCAGAAACCGATTTCCACAATTACTAGTTAAAATCATATAACAAAGAAATGCATTTTCATTAGACGTTTTCAATAGTCATGGCGTCTTTATGGCGAAAGTATTTTAAAACAGATGTTGAAGTTTTAAAAAGGGTACAATATAATTTTTTTAATTGTCTTGTAGAGTAAATAAAAACACCTTGATATTATCTTATAGTATTCTAATTCATAGACTATAAATTGTAAATCTTTCAAAGAATATTACAGGAATCGCAGCCTAGTTGGGACTGATACTGCCGAATCAAAAGGCTTTGGTTCGGAACCAGCCCAAATGGCATACAATACACTTTTCGAAGTGACGTGTATTCATTGATAATTATCGTTTGATTTACGGTAAAACATCGTGAGGTTCCTCACGAGAATACTAAGTAGGAGTTTTAAAAGTATGTGAAGTCTACCAACCCGCATTAGGCCAGCGTGGTAAACTGAGGCCTAATCCCCCTCATCATTAAATGAAGCCCGTGCCCAGCAGTGGGACACTATATAATAAAGGGCTGGTATTATTATAAGGAGAAATCGAACCAATTGTTTTCACTTGAGTAAATTCTGTTTCCACTTCTAATTGTATTTTTAACCGACTTCAAAAAAGGAGGAGGTTAACAATTCGTCGGAATCTTTTTTTTTATGTATGTGACCCGATTACTCGAAGACGTCTGGACCGATTCGAGAAAATCTTTTTGTGCTTAAAAGGGTATACTTCCCAGATGGTCCCATTGGCACCAAGTCAGAATCTGATGATGGGATCGCAGAAAAATCAAAGAAAAACAAATATTATAGTGACGCATAATTTGTTTTTTGTTGAAGTCGGTGTACTTTTTATGAATTAAAAATCTTTTTATAAGAATACAAATGAATAAATATATTTTCAGATTATTTAAGCAATGTTTGCCGATTAATCTTTTAATATTTGCGTAAAAATAGGTGTACAAGCGAAGCGACTACGAAAACACTTTCCAGATTACAAGGAAGTATCTTAAATGGAGCGGTATTCAGATGACTCACAAAATATCTAAAACCACGAGGTTTGTATGTCAGAATAATTCAAAAATGCACAAACTAACGTCGTTTTAAGATTAGCCAGTGGTTCGCGCCTCAACACATTATAAGAGTGACCCCAAGTGAGCCATAACCAGCTACTGCTCGATATTTTTTGTATTTAATCGTAATATGCAGTTAATGTATGTACATAATAAATAAAATCAATGTTTGTCCTCTATGGACTCCTAAGCTATTCATGATGAACTTTCCGTTTATGATGAAACTTTGGTGAGTCGTTCTTCATATGCATGCGATGGTTCCTGGCCCAAATAATATAAAAAGAACTCGATAGATGGCGCTGCAGAACATCCACTTCCATACCGTTTAACCGATCGCAATTAATCAAATTCAATGCAACGCGTGCCGGTAGCGGTTAGTATAGGTATGTATATATATGCGGGTATCCTTTTATATGTACACTAGCTTTGCTCGCGGCTCCGCCCGCGTGGTGGTTATTTTCGGGAGCAGAAGTATACAATCCAAGGAGTTGTTTTCTGCACTGAGGCACTTATAGCGGCACTTATAGCGGTCGTCTTGACTCTCAGATGTTGTGCCTGAAGCTTGAGATTGCATTTAAAGAATACCTCATAAGTTAACCCCTCACTTCGCCCCTTTCAGGAATGATTTGGTAAAAACGTTGAAATACGTATTTCTTTATTTCTTACCAATAGCCTAAATATGAATTTTCAGATCCCTAAGTTGAGGTATAACGGATTACCCATACAAACTTTCAATCCCTTCTAGATAATTTTTAGACAAAAGAGAACTTATGTCCTTCCCCAGGATATAATCTATACCTCTGCTAAATCTCATTAGGATTCGTTCACCTGTTTAGTCATGAAAAAGTAAACAAACATCCAAACAACAATATTAATATACATGGTATTTTAAAACTGTTACATCTCCTAAGATATTGATTGAAATCAATTGACGTAAGGACAACTTTGACCAAAATTAAATACTTGTAATGAATAAAGTATTTATTTGGATAACGCATGGTATTAATACCATGTTTTTTAAAAACCCCTTCCCAAATAATGCATTGTTTTAGAACAAATTCGATAACCATTAAAAAGATTATAGTGAGCCAACCGAAAAACATAGACATATGCTATTGCCGACTTTTTAGCGAAATAATTGTTATACTTACTTTTTTACTTCCTTACTTTTACTTTTAGTTTTTAAACGGAAAATCTACCTAAAATAAAGCTAAAATATTGCAAATCTGAAATTGATTCAGCAGACCATTTTTACCAGGGGTGCAGTGACGGTTCCGACAGTAATTCTAGTCTCCTTGGCATACCCCGGGACAGCGGTCCCGTAACGGAGCGCCGTTAGCGCCGAAGAAAGCCACCGTGAGGTTTTAGCTGGTAGTGTCGGGTGGCGTATACATATAGGGATAGGGAATCGACCCGAATATCCCATTTTTGCCAAACTACTTTTAGGGTATGCGTTTATTTTATTACGTCATGCAATAAGTATATACCTAAATATTTGCTTTGAGTCCTGTTGATGTGATCCTCAGTACGTCTTCTTTGGCTGTTAGAACCCTTAACTCAGGATTTCTGTTGAATAGTATATTTAAATAAATAATAAATAAATTACACCCAACAGTCACACACATAGCCCCAATCCCACACTAAGATACGAGTCTTGTGTCGTGGATATCAGGGACTGCGAGAGACTTTCGGTCTCACAACACCCAGACCCGAACACAAATATCTGTCTGTCACAGAAACATTTGTCCCGGTGTGGGAATCGAATCAACGGCCTCTCGTTTCACAGCTGGCTACTCGCCTACTGCGCCACGGAGGCTGTCAAATATTAGCTGACTGTTTGGTTTATTCTATATTCCAGCTTATGTTGGCTGATATACTACTGGTTCCAGTTTGTGAATATTTCATTGGCATTGGTTTCGGAGTACATCAGTATGGGGCTGACGGCCAGCGGAGGCACCTTCGAGGATGCCATTGCTATATTCCGCATGATGCCTTGCAATGGATTCTCTCTGTTGTGTTAGTTAAATCCTTTCTCTTTCTAGAGTTATATCCTAGATGGCCAAGTAGTATAACTGATTATTGTTGAACTCTAAATGAGCAGAATCTCAGAGATCGCTACGTGATTCTCTCAAAATAAGCTCATTAGCAATGGTAAGTTCCAAGAATTTGTTAATCAGTTTGCACATCTTGCATTTATGTAATTTCCTAACATCTACACGTTAAAATGGTGCTATGATACAAATTAAAAATAAATGCACCATTGCCTACTATTCAACATAATAAATTCAACAATAGTCACAATTTGAACAAAATATTCAAATTTTATATTTTGTCCGTCTTTTACAGAATTTTGCACGTAAAATAAAAAATGCCTGAACAAATTTTTATAAGCTTTGAGTGTCGTATTAAAAGCTGAGGTTGAAGTTTAGTGTTTTTTTAAATTGATTAAGTCGCGTAAATTGGTGGTAAAACATAGTAAATAATATGTATTTCCAGTGCCTTTCTCTCATTATGTACATATACACCAAATAATTCTAGCCTACAGACACCAATGCAAGTGGGTCTGAGTAAAAACTAGTTTCTCTCATAACTCCTTTTTGCTGGTGGTAGGATATTCATATCCGCCCGGATAACGACCACCGTACACCCGGTGTAAAACCCGCCATAGTGGCACACGCAAGTGTGTCGCGTTCCGGGATCAGCCAGTGTAAATCCGGTTTTTTGTCGGGGGCCTAGAGTTGGGATGCGATGTTTGGCCATTTTTTGGCCTTCTGAGTACTTTGACACTATACCCTCGACCGCTTCTTCACCTTCTTGCCCATTGCGTTGTGTGAAGGAGTAGGCCGGCATGATTGTTTTGGGTAGCGGGGGATAGATCATCTCTCGCTACTCCATACTCTAATTGGACGTCACTGCGCATACCATCAGGTGTGCAGTGTGGTCACTTTGCCAGGATGAAAAAAAAAACTTGCTGGGGTTTTTCAGCTTTAGTAAAATCGCTGAAAATGGTGATGCACCGGCCCGTGTACGAGAACTTGATCAATGAGCTCGGAGACATGTGGCCTCAAGGAGAAGTTGACGAGGAGGAGCACAAAATCGTCAGCTCGGCGCTCAAACAGATACACTTTATTGTTAAAGGTAAGAGTTGTTAAAAGAGTAGGCAGAGGTAAGCAGTACACCTACATTCCAATGATTTTATTACAGTCCCGTGATGTGATATGGGATGAGCCTATCGCTATACCGGGCTAAGGTCTAAGAGTTCGATCCCCATGTCGAATAAAAGTGATATGCATCAGCCGGGAGTCTATAATTGCCCCTGGTATGACGATAGGCTCGCATATCTCATAATTGGAAGATAATAAAATCATTGAAATATGGGTGTACTGGTTACACCTCTGCCTATCCGTTCGGGATTACATGCGTGAGATATGTATTTTTATTTGGTAATAGAAAGCTACTCTTGTAATGTTATCCATGAACAGTTCATCAGTGTTTTTGTACATATTTAGCATACCATTGGTGCAATAACTACCTGATCTTGAGTTTCCTGTATCCTCCATTCCGGGAGTTGATCAAGCGTCTCTCAGGAAGAGAATGGGAACCGATACTGCACTTTATATACTGGCTGCCCTTCGACCAGTTCCAACCGGTGTACTACGAGGTCATGCTTCTTGTGCAGACTTGGCAGGGTAAGGCGACTAGATAATCAAAACTTTATATTTTTGATATGTCATATTTCCTTTAGATTTCCTGCAATATCTGAGAGTGATTTCGAGAAAAGGGACGATGGTGATAGATTACTTGAATATATATGGCGTCTCACGGCTATATCACATGGAGGGAAAGTACATATACATCAGGGATGTTATGGAGCTCCGTAACCGTAACCGAAACTATCGGATATCCGAAATAAAACTCTATCCGTAACCGTAACCGAATCTGATATAAAAGTTTCAAATAATTTCGGATTTTCTAAATGAATGTTATGGCTGGTTTTTGTTTTGCCAGGCCGAACCGACACACGAGCCGCGCGCGTACCTCAATGCATTTATTATAAACTCATTTGCAAAAAAAACTGGCACCTAAGCAATGAACCATTTCAAATGTTACTATTGGTTTGTTTGATAATTATAGGTAGTTTTACTTTCACAATTTTGTAAATTAATAAGCAAATAATCGTTTTCGTCAGTATTATCATAAAATTTTGATAAAATTTATGGGTTTTAATGCTAAAGTTCACTAATAGTGTATGCTCGCTAGTAGTGCATATGCTCGTGAAGTAAAAGTTAACAAAGATTTTTGTTTCTTTTTTCTTTAATAAAGTAAAAGCAGATAAATGTTTAGTATCGAGTGTGACCCCCTCTAGCTGAAATCACAGCTTGAATTCGTCTGGGTATGCTAGCGAGGATATCCCGGATACTTGCTTGCGGAATACGTTCCCACTCCGCGGTAATCACATTCTTCAGCTCTCTGATGGTCTGCGGAGCCGGTTGTACTGATCTCACGCGTCGTTTCAGAACGTCCCAGACATGCTCTATAGGATTGAGGTCGGGACTTCGAGCTGGCCAATCCAATCCCAACCACGGGTGATCGTTTTCTTGCGAGTCGCGCATTGAGAAATCGCAAGTCTTCGTATGTGGACCTTAAGAACAACCTCGAAGAAGTAAGAAATGTGCATATTAGTCTATGGACGGTCAGGAGGAGGCTTCTCGCAGCCAATATACGCAGTCATCGCCCGGCCCGCGGCCCTAAGTTACTCCGTGAGCACAGAGTTGCCAGGCGTAGGTTTGCTCGAAATTGTGAGTCATGGACTCAAGAAGACTGGAATAAGGTATTGTTCTCCGATGAAGCCAGGATATCTCTGTTCGGTGAAGATCGTCGTCGGCGAGTGCTACGAAGACGAGGAGAACGCTTTGCAGAGGCTTGTTTTGAAGAAATCACACCTTATGGTGGGGGCTCTGTTATGTTTTGGGCAGGAATAAATTCAATGGATCGTACAGAGTTAGTCTTCATTGAAAACGGCTCACTGACTGGACATCGATACATAACGGAAGTTCTAATTCCTCATGCACAACCCGCATTGGCTGCTTTAGGCGAAGACTCAATTTTTATGGACGACAACGCTCGCGCCCACCGGTCTGGCGATGTGGAAGCGTATGTGCAAGAGGTCGGCATTCGTCGTTTGGATTGGCCAGCTCGAAGTCCCGACCTCAATCCTATAGAGCATGTCTGGGACGTTCTGAAACGACGCGTGAGATCAGTACAACCGGCTCCGCAGACCATCAGAGAGCTGAAGAATGTGATTACCGCGGAGTGGGAACGTATTCCGCAAGCAAGTATCCGGGATATCCTCGCCAGCATACCCAGACGAATTCAAGTTGTGATTTCAGCTAGAGGGGGTCACACTCGATACTAAACATTTATCTGCTTTTACTTTATTAAAGAAAAAACAAACAAAAATCTTTGTTAACTTTTACTTTACGAGCATATGCTCTACTAGCGAGCATACACTACTAGTGAACTTTAGCATTAAAACCCATAAATTTTATCAAAATTTTATGATAATACTGACGAAAACGATTATTTGCTTATTAATTTACAAAATTGTGAAAGTAAAAACCTACCTATAATTATCAAACAAACCAATAGTAACATTTGAAATGGTTCATTGCTTAGGTGCCCGTTTTTTTTGCAAATGAGTATTTATTTCTATTGCTTAGACATAGCCTGTCAGTCATTTACTCTTGTGGGATTACATTTACTTACATAAAATAGTACAAAATTGTATGCTAAAACTAAAGCTATTTGTTTTTTTACTTTTACAATTTCTTCAAAACTTAATATCCATAACCGAAACTATCCGAAACTAACGGATAATCCGAAATAATTTCATATCCGTAACCGAAACCGATATAAAATTATTCACATATCCGTATCCACATCCGAAATTTCAAATCCATAACATCTCTAATATACATACATAGATAGGCACTCACACCTGTAATCCCCGAAGGGTAGGCAGAGGCATAACCAGTACACCCACTTTTCGCCGAATTTATTACGGTCCCATTATGTGATAGGGGGTGAGCCTATCGCCATAGGGGCACATTCCAGACTCCGGGCCGACACAGAGTATTTCTAAATAGAAAAACCCAATATCACTTTATCCGACCAGAGTATCGAACCCGAGACCTCAGCACATCAGTCGTATCTTAAATATTGTAGATAGTAATACTGAATATTTAAAACCTATTTATACTGTTTTATTTCCTGCCTACAAGCTGATTTGCTATAGGTAGAAAAAAAATTACCTGAAGCAACATTAAAAATCAAGCGAGCATGTGAATATCTATAGTAGTATACAAAGAATAAAGTATTCCAAGAAATTTTCTAAAATATATATCATAAAATTGATCAATTTAGTACAGTGTTCATCACACCAATCTTCTTTCCAGCCTTCATAGTAATCTGGATGAACATGTGCGGTGACTTCTTGTTTTGCCTGTTCCTGAGCCACATCACCACACAATTCGACCTGCTCTCTTTGAAGATCAAGAAGCTAATCTACGTACCAGTAGATGAACAACTAATTGAATCCTATCCTCTTGGTAATTCTAGAACGAGGGCTTAGTTTTTGTAGTTAATACTTAAATATTCGCTCACAAATAAGCTGAATTTTATATTGCATATTCAAAAATAGTATTAAGGATCTTCTCGGTTTACAAGCAGGATACAGCATTGGTGGAGGCCCAGCAAATTTTTTAATCCCTGGATAGGCAGACGAGCAGACGGGCCCTCTGATGGTAAGTAGAAGCTGGTGGTAGGATATTCATATCCGCCCGGATAGCGACCACCGTACACAGGGCGAAAAACCCACCCGCCATAGTGGCACACGCAAGTGTGTCGCGTTCCGGGATCAGCCAGTGTACATCCGGTTTTTGTCGGGGGTCTGGAGTTGGGGTACAATGGCCATTTTGCGGCCTTCTTAGTACACTGACACTAGACTCTCGACCCCTTCTTCACCTTCTTGCCCATGGCGTAGTGTGAAGAAGCAGGCCGGCATGACTGTGTTGAGTAGCGGGGATAGATCATCTCTCGCTACTCAGTATTCTATTTGGACCGCACTGCGCTTACCATCAGGTACAGTGCTGTCACTTTGCCATGCCAGGATAAAAAAAAAAGAAGACACCGCCGCCCATAGACTTCTGCAAAGGCACAGCAAAGCCGCCGCCGCTGCCTACCGTTGACGGATTACTCTTCTTCAGCCTCGTTTAAAGAAGAACATGCAAGCGCAAAGTGTCGCATCTATAAATTCGAAACCTTAGTGTTCCTATTTTGATTATAGATAGTATTAGATATGGCCAAGTCTATGTATTATTAGGGGCAAGCGCAAATAATAGTATTCAAGCCTTCGTTTAAAGAAAAATAAAATCTTATGTTTAAAATCGTATAACATTTTATGTTGTTTTGTATGTAGAAAAAAGATTGTGAACACATTTTGTGTTTCCTTGATTGTCGTTTCGAAAAAATACGCTAATCCAGGAATTAAAACAAATCTGATGCGGTCGTCAAGTTCGCACAAAGGAATGATTTGAAAATTAGTTCTATTTTGTACATTTCTGGAAGGCAATGTGACCACACTGCACCTGATGGTAAGCGCAGTGCCGTCTACTTAGAGCATCAAGTAGCGAGAAAGCGTAGCTGCTGTGTAGCTTTTTCACACTACACCAGGGGGCTAGGAGGTGAAGAAGCGGTCGAGGGTCTAGTGTCAGAGTACTCAGAAGGCCGCAACACGCCCAAACATCATTCTCCAACTTTAGACACCCGACAAAAACCGGATGTACACTGGCTGATCCCGGAACGCGACACACTTGCGTGTGCCAATATGGCGGGTTTTACACCCTGTGTACGGTGGTCGCTATCCGGGCGGATATGAACATCCTACCATCATAACAACACTCTGGTTAAGAACTTAAATCAACGTGTACAGGGCAATATGGTGAAGAATATTTACGTAAACATAAGGAGATGGTGAATAGTTACACAGAACAGCAATGGGAAGAGAAACATTTGAAAGAAATCACAGAGATTGTACTCCGACATCGAGCATTGATAAGGTAAGTTACTTTTTTGAGCTATTTAGTTCAGTATTTTTTAATTTAGTCGAAGATAGTGATGATATTATTTAAAAATAATTAATGAAAGATGGCGGGTAAATAAAACAAAATGAACAAACATCATACAATTTAATAAAAATTAATGAAAACACCAAAAAAAAATGGCAAATCGGCACGGCATATCGTGCATCCGTTTCCTGTCATTTGAAAGGGAGCAAGTACCCTATACTTGCAAAAGATCATATTACAATAATTTAATCATATTATATTCAAACAAGGCCTAACCCCTCTCATTAGTACAGGAGGCCCGTGCCCAGCAGTGGGACAATGTTTAATACAGGGCTAGTAAGTAAGTAGTAGTAAGCTTATATATATTATTATTATATATATTCAAACATTAATTTTCAGGCTCTCGGGCGACGTCGAAAACATGTTTAGTTTGACGTTACTAATCAATGTGATGAACAGTTCCCTCGTCATTTGTTTTTGTGGATTTTGCAGCGTTGTAAGTTAACATTTATTTTTTGTAAATTTAGCAGTACATCGTTATTTTACCTAGACTAGGGACTTATCGTCTTCAAATAGATTACCTATGATCCTGGGTCCTTTAGGCGTAGTGTGTCGCCAATTACCCTGAGCTACATAAGTATATGGCGAATATACATATATATACATACATATACACTCACGCCCGTATCCCATGGGGGTAGGCAGAGACTATTGAGTGCCACAAGCTACGATCCTGACACACTTCCTCGCCTCTTCCACATTCATACATCTTCTCATACATTTACGACGGTTGGAGGTACTTCTGATTTGCCCTTTTAGGAGAAGATTGTTTATCTGATTCGTAAACGTTCTCCTTGGGCGCCCTCTACCCACTCTTCCAGCTTATGGCGAATATATAGGTATACAAATATGTACAGGTAACAAATAAGTGGTTTTGGTATCCTAACCACTTATTGTGTTGCTTCTTACTTTCTTATTTTATTCTTTTTTTATGATCTATTTTTTTATTAAATAAATTAAGTAAGGTTAGTTAAGTAAACATTAAACTAAAACAGGTTTAATGCAACAATTGTCTTTGTTTTTTTTTATTAGGAAGTTGTGTTATTAGAATGCTGTGTACAGTAAGTAGTAAATGTATGCCAGATTTATATCATGTCTGTTATGAATGTAACTATATGTAAAATTTAATCTGTTGTCTGTATCTGTACCAATAAATAAATAAATATATTTGTACATAGTACTGGCTTGATATATACATATGTAAACATTATGTTGTAGCGAAATAATCAGGGTTGCAGATGAAATATGACGGTTGCGTTTACGGAATTTAACTACAAAGGTAATTTGTGAACTGTCTGGGAAGAAATCCCTCGCATGAGGCACTCGGCCTTCTATTTAACCATCTAGCCCAGGTTTGCAATTGCAAAAAGTTTAATAGTGTCTTCAGATAGTTATCTGACCAGATAACTATCACATTATCATATCACATACAAAACACCTCTGACCATTGGTGTCACTTAGGTCTAGTAACTGTACATCAGTATGATTTGATCTTTGAATCTATGCAATAGTAAGAACCTAACTGCTTTACTGTTTAAAGGAAAGTTAATAGATTCTGCACTATCTCGAAAATAAATACATTGTAACTGACTTACTTTTGTTTCTCCTTGGCCGCTATCTACACACACACACTGAACTGAGGACCACTGCAATACTGATCCAAACCGAGCGAGACTTACTCGAGAATGCAGAGACGCTCCTATTTATAGCAATTCACCGAGTATAAATTATGAATCTACCCGTATATATTTTGTAAGCGACCCTCGACATTTCCAATAAAAAGAGACTACCCTCGCATCAAAATTTTATCGTTTGCTGCGTGTTCACAGTTCGCGATAATTCGCCACATAGTGTGAAGCTACACAGAAGGCCGCAATACCTAATTGTGTCGAGTACCGAGGGATAGATTGTCTCTCGCTACTTGATACTCTAATTAAACGGCACTGCGCTTACCATCAGGTGCAGCGGGGTCACTTTGCCGTGCCAAATAAAAAAAAACTGTTCTCTTTTTAGGTTGTGGAAAAATGGAATGAGACTGCATATAAATCGTTTTTAGTAACAGCGCTGTCTCAAACCTGGTTCGTGTGCTGGTACGGACAAAAACTACTTGATTCTGTAAGTTAAGCGAAAATACAGCTATTTTCTATTAACTTAACAATGCTTAACACAGAGAATTGCTAAGTTTTAAATAAATAACACCCAACAGCCACACACATAGCCCCAACCCCACACTAAGATAAGAGTCTTGTGGGTATCGGAGACTTTCGGTCTCATAACACCTAGACCCCGGAAACAAATATCTATCTGTCACACAAACATTTGTCCCGGTGTGGGAATCGGACCCACGGCCTCTCGTTTCACAGCCGGCTACTCGTCAACTGCGCCACGAAGGCTGACAAAAAAATTTACCTACATAGATTTTTTATTGTTTTTTTCTTTCTCAGAGCGAAGGTGTAGCAGATGCTTTGTACAACAGCGGTTGGTTTGTGGCGTCTAAGAAAATAAGAAGCTCGGTTTTAATCATGTTACACAGGTGATTTAAGATTGTACCCCTCGGCAATAACATTGAACATTTGAACATTGATCTTCCCCATACAAGTAGTGTCTGATGACTGATGCTGAAGCATCGGGCGTCCGAAATGCAGCTTTTTATGTTTTTTGTTTGTTGGGAAATTTAAAAAGTTGGCTGAAGCAGTTTTGTTACTATATCATAACATTTTTTGTCCTAAAACTCAAGACCCCGAGTTGGGGTACGTTATTTGGCCGTTACGCGGCCTTCTAAGTACTCTGACACTAGACTCTCGACCGCTTCTTCACCTTCTTGACCATGGCGTAGTGTGAAGAAGCAGGCCGGCATGATTGTGTTGAGTAGCGAGGGATGAATCGTCTCTCGCTGCTCGATACTCTAATTGGACCGCACTGCGCTTACCATCAGGTGCAGTGCGGTCACTACGCCGTGCCAGGATAAAAAAAAACTTAATATAGAATGAATAGACTTAGAAGTTTTCCAGAAATCCATTAAATTATCATCTACTTTTAAGATTTTTTGTACATTATTTGAGAATATTTTTAGGAAATCTATTGACAGAAAATTTCTTGATGAAGCCATATCTATTGTATATGTCAGTATACTCTCTGCTACTTGGCGTAATTACTATGACTTGCGCGAAGTAGAATAAGTTTGCAATTTTTTGAATTCGTAAACTCTACATTTATTATAGTTAAAGTTGGGTAAAAATCCCAATGAACCAACTGGTTTATTATTTAGCTCGACTAGTCTAAAATACACGCCGCAGTGTCAAAATAAAAATAAATAAATAATAATAAACATATTTTTACTAGATGTTGATGTAGAAGAAAAAGTATACGATCCATCTTAAGCTATTACACCTTTCTATATTTTACTATCCCATAGGAAGCGTGCATTTTTCCGGGATAAAACGTAGCCCATGTCATTTACTGATCCCTAAACTGGCTCTATGCAAAAAATCATGTCGATCCCTTGCTCTGTGAAAAACTATAGTATCCCACGGGATCAGTACATTTTTCCGAGATAAAAGGTAGTCTATGTGCTATTTCAGACTATAATCTATCTCTGTGCCAAATTTCAATCAGATCCGTCCAGCCGTTGTTGTAGAGTGATTGAGTAACAAACATCCATCCAAACATTCGCATTTATAATATTACTAGGATTACTCGTGCGGGATAAGTACTATCTTATCTCACGTTTTTAAGTTCGGTAAATAGCTCAGTAAAAGCAGAGTAAAATGGAGGAGGCCTTTACCCGATGAGGGGTCCATATTGAAATAAAAAAAAAAATCTTAATAACCAATTTTTATTATGGATTATTATGGAATTAAAGAGGCTATTATTATTATTATTAAATAGCTCACAGCGTGAATTTTGTATAATAAATCAAACTGTTCTTTGTGTGCTGTAATGACCCACTCGAGCGAATGAGCGCACTCACTTCGTTCGTTCGTCCAATTTCTTTCTTGTGAGCAATAGACAACTTACCGCGTATTGATTCGTGACTATTTATGTTTGAATATGAATTTATGTTTCAGAGCACAGAAAGGTGTTGGGGTTACAACTTACGGTTTTTCTATTATATCTTTGGCAAGCTACAGCACGGTAAATATGCGTTCTATGATGAATAGAAAATATTAAAAAAATATTTATTCGATGCTTTAATTTCAGATAATCAAAACTGCATGGTCATATTTCACTCTGTTGCTTAACTTCTCTGACGAATAATGGCTGCTAAATTAGTGTTAACTAATTTAAATTATTCCGTTTAGACTTTATGCGATTGTCGCCATGTTATTTTCTATCTTCATAACACTTGTAAACAGTTTGCTTTGTGTTCTGTGTACATGATTGGTAATTTGTTTTGTTTCGCGCGAAAAAAGGACCAATTATGTATCATGGAGACTAGAGTATAAGGAGTACATACTTATATGGAGGACAAGTAAAAGCAGTGTACAGTTAGCAAATTACAACTCAAAACCCGACCACAATAGCGCTAGCGTAGCAAGTGTTGTGGCCGAAATGGTCGCTTTATTATATGAATGTAGCAGTTGTAAGCGGAGTGAAGTGTGCTGATTCACTATCGTACTTTAATAACTTTTGGCGCTATTTTTGGAATTACACCACTTGCTACGGTGGCGCCACCCTAATTTGTCGATTTTCGACGGACACCTTAGAGTATTTAACACTGGAGACGCCATTGAGCGCTTACCCCGTATGACAAGTGTAAGAGCACGGTGCTCATACACGTTCTATAAAACGAGTTGCGCTTCGTGATCCGCCACTAAAAAAGTGACATCACGTGCGAATTGAGCTCCGTCAAAATGCGAGCCTGTAGCGGTATTAACATGTAAAAATAGATCTGACACATCAAACTTACAAAAATACAACATTATTTTTCACCTGGACGTATTTTTTTAAAGTAATATTATCCTTAAAAGCAACAAAACATATAATTTCTAAAAATTATCATCGGGTAATAAATGTTGCCAGGTTAATCTTTTAGCCACAGTAGTGTAAAATTTATTTGCATTCAATGTCTTAAACGCAAGTTGTTTTTTTAATATTCATTTTTAACTAATGTTGCCCGCGGCTCCGCCCGCGTGTAGGTCTTGGAGCATTTTAACCTTCTATATTTTGCTATCCCATAAGAAGCGTGCATTTTTTCGAGTTAAAAGTGGTCTTTGTCATTTTCTGATCCCTAAACTGCCACTATGCAAAAAATCATGTCGATCCTTTGCTCTGTGAAAAACTAAACTATCCCAGTGGCGGCGTAGCATGGGTTGGCACCCTGGGCGGTTTTCTATTGAGGCACCCTCAAAATGGGGGGGGGTGTTGTCCGATCTCCCTAGCGAAGTATATAAAATACTATGAAGCGAGGAGTATACATGAAATGACATAAATACTTAATTAACACTATTATTATCTTAAATTTATAATACAAAATTTATGAAAGTAAAATTTCATGTTGTTACAATTTTTTTTGTAAGTCTCACTTGTATCGAGTTATAGCAACGTAGAGATGAAAATTAGCTTACAAAATCGTTTTTTTTCTGGATTTATTATCTTAACATATTATAAAACAAAGTCGCTGTCGCTGTCCCTCCCTATGTATGCTTAAATCTTCAAAACTACGCAACGGAATTTGAAGAGCTTTTAATAGATAGAGTGATTCAAGAGGAAGGTTTATATGTATGATACATGCATAATATTGTAGAGAAACACTGATGAATTTACAGGTTTCTGGATTGTACACCTTTTCTCACAAAAATAACCTCCACGCGGGCGGAGCCGCGAGCAACATCTAGTATCTTCATAAGACTAGATTTGACGGGCCAAGGATCGGGGCGGGACTTTTCTTCAATTTGGTTCATGAGTTCATTTAGGAAACATTGAGATTCTCCAAAAAGGTACGAAAAGATCGCGTCACACAGTGCATTGAAAATGGGCTTTCGAAGACATAGGAATGTTCCGATGTTTAAATTGTAATGTTTTATGGTTGGAACGGCTTCTATATATTACTACTGTGCTCGAATAAATCAAATGAAATAATTTGCCTTGAAAATTAAAGAGTTATAATTTTCTTACATAAGAAATGTGTGGAGCAAGTATATAAAATTAAGATATCTCGAGAACCGTTTCCCGTAATATACTTGCAGGCGGTTTTAGTAATGATTATTTGGTATACTCATAATTACGGGAATCACTGCGTAAGTTTCTTTAAAAAATCATCGAAAATTATCTTAACTATAAGTGTTCCTCGCGGCTTCACCAACATGAAAAGCCGGTACAAAATAATAAAACACTGTATCGCTCCATTGTACCATCTGTACGATGCCAGCGCCATTTATTTGAAAAATTAGATGGAACAGTCAAACTATATCGTACGGAAGCAAATACCCGGGATAAAAGTAGCCTATATGTAACTCCAGGACATGGTCTATACTTGTACCTAAATTTATCTAAATCTGTTCAGACGTTTCTGAGTTTACCCCTTCATATATATGTTAGTTCTTGTTTACGTTCCAACAATAAAAACCTTTTCTTCCTTTCTTTATAACTACTAATAAACATTCAAACGAAAAAAAATTATATAGCGGATATATAAAATTAAGATATGTCGGGAACCACACGGTTTTCCGTAATATCCTCGCATACGGTTATAGTACTTATTATTCATGATTTTTGGTATACTTAAAATAACGGAAATTATGCCGAAGTTTTTTTAAAAAATCATCACAATTAAAACATCGGATTCCTAAGTTTTCAAAGGCCGATTTTCGATCCACTGCCCGTCGTCGACGTTCGTCATAGGCCTATAACCTATTTTCTGTGCCGACATATGATATATTTCTTTCACAGCAACCAAGTCCATCACATGTTGTATGCGCTATATTATTTGTCGCCCCCATTCATTACCACGTTCACGGTCCATTGGACCGCTTCTCGAAAAGAAATTCTAGCAGCTTCCAAGTGGAACCTCAGTCGTAAAACTTGTCGTAAAAAACAAAATTATGTCCAGTGCAGAAAATTCATCATAGATTTTGTCAGAATTGGAAATGTACCACGAAGTTCGCGTGAACAGAACTTAAGGCTGAACAACACCAAATGATATGAGAATGTCATTCATTGCCTTGTAACTATGGTCTAGGTCTCCGTGAAATCTATTAAGACGTTCTAAAATAGCTCGCTGCAGCTGTTCTGGCAATCTTAGTCCAGCATGTTGGGTCATTTCTCCTGGCCGCCTGGCTACTGAGCTACTGCTGCTGAGTGAATTATCACCACGATGGCACCCCTTGGTGCTTGGTACCCGGGGCGGACCGCCCCCACCGCCCCCCCCCCCCTTACGCCGCCACTGAACTATCCCATGGGAACTGTACATTTCTCCGGGATAAAAAGTAGCCTATGTGCTTTTCCAGACTATAATCTATCTCTGTGCCAAATTTTAAGTAGATCCGTCCAGCCGTTGTAGCGTGATTGGATATCAAACAACCATGCATCCATCCAAACATACGCATTTATAATATTAGTAGGATTACTTTATTTATGCTTCTTAATTTATAATTTAAAAATATTAGGAGAGTTGACATATCGACTAAGTTTACAATTTCATAAACTTTATGCCAGTGTAGCATTTTGGGTGGTTTATGTGGTAACACTGTCGTTTATGCAAGACTCAAATAGTGTTGTAGATAAACATATAAAGGTTATCGATAAAATTACTAATCCATCTGGACTGTCTTCTAAACACATACTTTTAATGTAAATAGTTCTAACACACTAGGAATGTCACAAAATATGACAAAACCAGAATAAAGTATTTGTCAAAAAAATGTGATCCTAAAAATGTATCCGGTATATTTAAAAAATATTTAGGTATGAATTTTGGCGCCATTCATTTATTACGTAAGATGATGTAGGGGGGGAGTCGATCATGTCTTATTTTTTCTTACAAGGGGTGGGAGGGAGTCTTAATAGTTCTTACGTAAGATCACACAAATGCGCAAAGTTAGGATTATACTTTGAAAAAGCGCGGGCCATGCCTATAATTTTAAAAACAAGCAACTTAGATTTTTTTATATTTTTTTGTTAACCGGTATGACTTGCCTTTTCACCCGGTTCCGGCTTGACGTCGACTTTTGGGACACCCTGTATTCATGTCGAGATCTCAAGCCCTTTTTATATGCTCTTCATAATAGATAGCCGTTAGCCGGCTACCACACCAAAACAGGCGATAATCGCTCTCAATGACATACAATAATTTCATTCACAGCATTTGCTAATCGCATTCGTTACCAGTAACACTGTATTTCTTGGCTCCGCTTATTTAATTTGAAATTTTATGGAATAACAGAACACTCCATTTTCTTACAAACTATATACCATTGGAAAGGTCGTGTTGTGTACTTTCCGGTGGTATATTTGCTGAGGTATAATCGGAATACCTCAAAACGAGTGAGTAATCAACATTTTAAAATAATTTGCAACGGCCGTCATTGTTGTGTTGCATGTGCTGACATACATGAAAAACGCTACTCTACAATTAGTGTTGACCAAAAAAAAATGGAAGTGTCACGGATGATGTGCAAAGCAACCAAAAACTGATAACAGTAATACACCTTTACGTCTCATTGACTCACTCGGGAAGTCAAGGAACAATAATGACTCGCTACCTTTTAATGACAATATTACGCATCGAAAAAAGCCATTGTTGATACTAGCGCAATTAGTGGAAGTTCCGGCTTAAACTCTTCCGCGTCAGTTATTACAAAGAAAGACGCTAGGGAAATAATAAGAGAAGAATTCAATGTCATGAAATTTGCTTTAGCACAGGAGCTTAACCAAACCCTTAAGCAGATGGTGAGAACCAAATTTTAATCTCGAAAAACAATTCATAAAACAGGAAATAACTGCTTTGGATAATAATGTTTGTTTCTGAATGAAAATTATGAAACCACCAAATCCGCCATCGCCAAATACCAAGACACACTGGGAGAGCTAAAGAAAGAGAACATTCAGTTAACATATACGTTACAGGATCTGCAAATCAGGCTTCAGGTTGCTGAGCAGCATAACCGTTCTAACAATCTTGATATAGAGTGTGTCCCTGAGCACAAACAGTAAAACTTGCTATCTATAATTACTCAGCTGTCTAAGGTATCCTGCAACTTGAAAGAATCCGACATTCATCATTGTACTCGTGTGGTAAAAAGTAACAGAGTCGACAAGAGACCTCGCTCAATCATTGTTAAATTGGCTACCTCTAGGCTTCGGGATACATTTTAGCGAAAACAATACAAGGCGAAGGCAAATCTAAACGACAAGCTCAGTACTGCTCACATAGGCATTGGAGGTAATAAATCGCCGCTTTACATTGTTGAGCGCCTTTCACCTAAAAACAAATTACACGCAGGGGCTCGCCAGATCGTCAAAGATAAAGAGTACAAATTCGTGTAGATTAAGCAAGGTCGTGGTTTTTGCAACATTTTTCATTGCTGCTCCGCTCCTATTGGTGATAGCCTATAGCGCTCCTCGATAAATGGGCTATCCAACACTAAAATATTTTTTCAATTCGAACCAGTAGTTCCTGAGATTAGCCCGTTCAAATAAACAAACAAACTCTTTAGCTTTATATAATAGTATAGATGAAATAAATTAAAGGCGTATTATTTAAAAAAAAATCTAAAAAATAAAGTTTTTATTTTTGCTTATTTGGCTTGTATTTTTCTCAGTACTCATTACCTTTATTATCTTTACAGTATTTCGATTAAATTAGAAATATTAATTTACACTATTTTTAACTATACCTCTCTACTTCCGTCCCTTTTCACGAAATCACACCCAGAGATTGCAAGAAAGCGATAGAAAAGATGATACACATAAAAAAAATTCTTAAAACATTTAATGAATTATAATTGTTTTATTTTATCTATCGATAGATAAGGACAACGCTATCTATACCTCGTGTCGACATTGCTACGCTCTACTGTTTTTACACAGTTGTCAATATATGACACTGTAAATATATTTCACAACAAGATAAATTTGTAACTGTGTGCATAAATTTGCCAGTGTTGTATGAAATGGTGTAGTGTGCGTGCGTAGCGACGTGATTACATTTTGCATTTGTGTGCACATGTTTATTTGTAGTTGTACGAAGCCCCCCACCGACATTGCTGAATTTTTTGTTCAAGATTCGAGCGTAATGCCGTCTCCTTTTGGTTGCCTACTCTAAGACGGACACTTATCATAGACACAGATTGTATCCTCATACTCTAGTCTCCATGTTAAGTATGCAAAAATCTACGCAAACTATAGAGCTAATTTGTGTTGTTTATAATACGGACGTTTAAAATTCAAAGGAATTATGTAATAAACATTAGCTGCAATTCGCAATAGATGCACAAAATCTACGCACATTTTAATGAAATTGTAATGTTCTTTGAATTGTTAAAATCATAGTAATTTTTAAATTTTGAAACCCACCTACTTATGTTAGTGAATAAATCTATAACAATTGAATGTAATTTTTATTGTATGCTAGAAAATCAGTTCATCATCATGGCCATACCCTCTTAAACTAACTGCTGAACGAATTAAGTTTAGTTTTATGACATTGTTTGCTTGAAGTCCTCTCCATTAGCCATATGAGAATATGTATGTTCGTGTTCATCACTATCTATTTTATATTTGTGTTAATATGACTAGACCTGTATCGTGGGTATCGAGAACAACGAGGGATTATGGTCCAATAACACACAGACCTGAAACAAATATCTGTCTGTCACACAGACATTTGTCTCAGGGCGGGAATCAAACCCACGGCCTCTCGTTTCAAAACCGGCTATTCACTTGCTGCGCCACGGAGACTGTTAATTAAGAACCATACTTAATTGAATCTGCGCGCTAAATTCTGTATACGTGATTGGTCAGTTTTTGTTTCGCGTCAAAAATTAAACTAATGACAGAAAAAGGCGGGAAACAGTGAAAACGAAAGATTTAAACGTAAGACTAGGCAGTATGGTCGATTGACTATAGCCTATCCTTTCGAAGAATAAAAAAAATTAACTAATGACATATTATTCACTTCGTTCCGCGCGAGAACCATTGATATATGGAAGGGGATAAGCACTTATTTGCCTATATAATTTCTAGTTAAACAAATATGTTGCAAATATGAACTTCACTAATAGAAATATTGGTCTCTCATTCCAACTCGTTGCAATTTACTTATGTCAACAAGAGTACAGTATACCCAATTGTTTAAAAATTTCGGTTGTCAATTTTTGATATGTCATCAAACTCCGCCTTGATGCTCATTTTTCGACATGACGCCATTTTATGAAAACACTTTGCTAAGTAGTTTGACTGTCATTGCTGTATCGTGCGAGATTTGTTTTACGATTTCAAGTGAATTGTGCGTGTTTAAGTAATTTTTGTTGTGGTACAAAAGACAATAAGATCGAAACAAATATGCATCACAATTTGCTGTGGGCGGAGTCGACGCCATTTTAGGGAAAAATTTGGCTTCAGGTCACGTGATCTTGTGTGATATCCCCTTATATATATCAATGGCGAGAACACAGTGCAGTGACGTTCGTAAGCGCTGCTATTTAAAATTGTGTTTAACGTGTTTGGAGTTCGTTTGCCGGGTCGTGAACTGTTTCTAGTTGTGTGGTATTACCTTGTGTACAACGGCCCGTAAGTTTTTGTGCGTTTGAATTAGGAATAACGAAATAATTATCAAATTATTTCCTCGGTAAGTGCAATTTTATTTTTATTTTAAGGGTGTCCATAAAAAAAAAATATATCGTACGTAGACAATTGTTGTTTCGGATAAGTAATTTTGTTATATTTATTATTACCTACGTTAAGTCAGTGTTACATTAACTAAAGTAGTATTATGTCGACTAATAAAGATTATCCGCCCGATCGAGGCCCCGATCGTTTCTGTAAAAGCGGTTTGATCTCGCGATCGCGAAATGCCGGAAAACCAAAGCAACTTTTCAGTGAAATCTCACCGTCATGTAAAGTGTAAAGTGAGTAAATTCCAAAATAGTATGTATTCTCAAGTTGAATTATTATTAGTATTTAAAACCCATAAAAGTCCCATAAAATCTACTTAATTCAATATTAAAATTTAGACTCGACTTTTAAAAAAATTCCTACTTTTCTCAAAAAGTGCAAAAAAGTAACACCATGTATCTTTGAAGAAAATGTGGCAAATATTGACAAATTACTGCCATAAAAGTTTCAGAACGAAAATATACGAAAATGACGAGTTATTCATATTTTTATGTAGCTTTCCATACAAAAAAAAAAACAGTTTTATTCGATTTACTTATAAACTATAAGTCGAATCTTAAAAAACGCAAAGATCATTTTAGTTACTATTTCATATACGAATCGAACGGCATATTCAGTTTTATAAAATTACGACTTTAATTTTTTAAATTCCCTATGTCCGATTTTTTGTGGAACGGGACCACCGTGCGTCGTACGTCTCGCCAGAGAGATCTAAACGGTTACAGCTTTCGGAATCGGATAAATTAAATTCACCCGCGTTCGTTGATAACAGCGATGACAATTCTGCCGATTATTGCGACCTTGTGTCCGAAGCTGCTAATTACTTGTCCAAAATTAATGAACTCGTCAACGATAAGGGCTCGCGTATGAATGTCGTGAATAAATCGGCAGTTATGTGTTTTACGCAACGAATAACCGCTATAATTTCAATATTAGCAATAAAATCGTCCTGTAATGAAACAAAGTTAGCCAATACACATCTTGAGTTGGAGAGACTTAAAAACCGTACTGGTCATAATATATCTAAACAGGATAATAACGTACTATATGCAGACAAACTTAAGCTTCGTCTGCCAAAACAAATACCAGCAATGGAACCACGCGCCCCACTCTCGTGTGTAGTGGCCTCTCCGACTAGCGAGCGATCTGTTGATTTCGGTTTCCAAGAGGCGTTATTTAAGGCAATTAAACCTAGCGATGATGGGTTTCAAATCGTAGGCGTTAAAAAGACCGCAAAGGCCGGCGTCGTACTTCGCGTCGCGAATGAACGTCAAATAAAAATATTACAGTCTATCGAGGCAAAAAAATCCGCGGGGTTGCGCTTACAAAAAACTTAAGGTCGCCGCCCGCGCATCCTTATCAAAGACTTACCATCTTAAATGGAAGACGATGTTTTTCTTACTGCGTTTTATCGGCAAAATATTAAAGACGAAATGCCAATTAAAGAAGACGATTTTATAAAATCATTCAAAATTGTTCGTAGGCGTAAATTAGACAAAAGTTGTAAATGGATAGGCGTAGAACTGGACTCGGTAGTACGGAAACATTTAGTCACGACAAAAGACAAATTGTTTATATATTGGGCAACTTGTCGTTTCATAGATGACGTCGAGATAGTCCGATGCCTTAACTGCCAACATTACGGACACGTGCATAAGTTCTGCACAGCGAAAACACCAACATGTGCGATTTGTGCAGAGACACACGAGACCAGGGCTTATCCTCACATAGCTAACTCGGATTTTAAACCAGTATGCGTGTCATGTAAACTTTTTAAAAAATCCCACGACTGTCTACGGACTGTCCCGCTTATAAACACAAATTAGAACTTCTTATTCTTTCGAACACACTATTAACTAATTCTAATATGGATAATAATCTTATCGTCGGTCAGTTAAATCTCCACAACGATAGGGTCGCGACGTCCGAGTTAGATACGTTAATTCGCGAATATAAGCTCGATATAGTGTTAGTACAAGAGCAATACCAACACGCGCGTTTACGTAGTAGGACGGTTCAGCTAGACAACGGTTCACGAGCAGGTATTTATGTATCAAGTTCCAATTTTACCATCACGTCAGTGCGTAATCTTATGACGTCGCACTGTGCTGTCGCAGAGTTTTCAACTCCGTGCTATAAGGTTTACGTTGTGAGCTGTTACTTTTGAGTTTTCAGACCCTGTGGATCCTCACATACACCATCTTCGTCATGTTCTGCGGTCTCTTGTAGGTCAAAAAGTCATAATAGACGCGGACGTGAATGCGTCATCTATACTTTGGTATGGCAAATATCGTTCTACTGATGCCGAAAGGTGTGTCGTAGAAGATTTCATCGCAGAGATGAATCTTATTATACATAATACCCCCGATGCACCATACATATTGCAGCCCTACGGGCGAGTCTTCTATTGACCCCACACTTTCTAGTGGAGACGTTCACCTAGATAGGTGGCGTGTCCTTCCGGATGCGTCGTGTAGTGACCATCACCTGATTGTGTACGAGTTCATGCCTAGATTAACTCAGGGTCCTTTTTATAGCAACATTAATAGATATAGATCTAAAAGTGCCAATTGGAATTTATTTAGCGCTTTATTTGTTCAACATGTCAGGGACTTCACTCGCAATAACCTCTTAGCTGAAACGTGTGCCGAAATTATGTCCGACACGTTTACATACTGTGCGGACGTCACAATTGGTCGGGGATCCATTACTAATACTCGTAGATGTGATTAGTGGAATAACTACCTAGTTCACCTGCGTCGTGCATTTAACAGGGCTCGTAGGAGGTTTAACCGACTTAAAAAACGCTGTGTTACAGGAGAAGCATTTACAGCTGCTTTTATCTCTGCGGTGAATAAATCGAAAGGTAATTTATTGCGTAAAATTGTAGAACGATTGGATAAGGAAGGTCCGGGGTCTCCTCTATACCATGAATTTAAAGCAAATAGGTCAATAAATCTGGCCTATGTACAGAATATTAAAACAAACAACACTTATACATCTGGTATAGAGGATACAACGGAATCCCTGTTAAACTCCCTAATACTACAGTAATAATACAGTGGCGTGTGATAACGAATATCATAATCAAATAGGGATGTGGGCCGCGGAACCACCGAACACCCCCTCGTCGGATCTCCCGTCTTTTGAAGAGTTTATCGATATCGTTAGATCTTTTCCTTTGAACAAAGCCTCCGGTGAGGATAAAATATCTAATAAAATGATCAAGTCCAAAGTTTCATGAGAAGCAATTTGGTTTTACTGTAGGGAAATCTACTGTTGACGCCGCTTTATCCGTTAGAAGAACTGTTAGCAATTTGAATAGTAAATACGTCTTAGGTATATTCTTGGACATATCCGGTGCTTTCGATAATGCGTGGTGGCCAATGCTACTACTTAAGCTGAAAATCCGAGGTTGCCCTAATAATATATATTCACTTATTTATTCATATTTTTGTCTAGGCACAACCAAATTAAAACTTGGTCACCACGAAGCGTCGAAAGCTCTTACGATGGGTTGTCCACAAGGCTCAGTAGTCGGTCCGTACTTGTGGAATTTAGGCTTCGACGACTTTTTCGCACTCCCTTTATCTCAAGGTTGCTCCTTAACCGGCTATGCTGACGACGGGCTCTTGCTTGTTCAGTCGAATAGTAGATCGTGACTAAAAAATTTGGCTAGCGCATGTTTAAAATTAATATTTGACTGGGTGAAAGAAATCGTCTGACGTTCGCACCTCAAAAAACTTACCAACTACTTTTAAAGAGCATTCTTAAAACACCGCCGCGAATTAAATACAATTTTTTTATTTTTATTTATTTCTGTATTTATTTTTATAATTTTTTTTATACGTGGGGATTATCTTTTAACACATTAAAAGTCATCTATGGAGCTACTTACTTGAGCAGTATTCGCTATGGATCACCTGTGTGGGCTGATAGGGCTACTATGGGTGCTGTGCGAAGAAAACTGTCCTTGCGGTGTACTTCCAGTCGATCTGGAGGCACAGCGTCGCGCCGCTATGTATTACTCCACGAGAGAGTATATGGACAAAAACTTTCTTCCGTCGCGTGAACTCTCGAGAATCGGTAGACTTTTTATTTATGTATTGTTTTAAACAGTGCAGCGTTCCGAAATATGCAACGAACTGCTAAACGAATGGCAATGTCGATGGGATAATTCAATTAAAGGGCGGTATTTTCCTTTGGTTCGCGATCGTCTAACAAAAACTTGGCTAGAAATTGATCACTGTGATTCACAATTTCTCACCGGTCATGGCAACTTTAAGAGCAAACTATTCTCATTTAGGTTGGTTGATTCGCCTGCGTGCCCATGTTCTACACCAAACTGTGAGTACGAACAGTCTGCGCATCATGTTCTTTGGGAGTGTAGTCTCTGGCAAAATGAGCGCAACATTATGCTTGACAGTATGCAGATAACATCTGGAGTTGTATACTATATGGACCTTGTGGAGACTAGGAGGTATTCCGTGCTTTCCGGCGTTTTTGCCATACCTCTTATTGGAATCCAGCGTAACAGCTCGCACGATAGGACCCGTTAAGTAACCTCCGTGGTGCTTTACGACTGGCTTCTCCAGGCGTAAATGTCCTTTATTGGAGGTTAATACCTCGTTAGTTCAGTATTTTACCGCTTTGCTATGGAGGGAAGTGGACAATTTATATTTCCAACTCCTCCCTATATCTCTATTTGATTAATTTCGTTGCGGGATAAAAGACAGTTATTAAGCATTCCCATAGACTCGACGAGTCTCATTACTCGGTGTCGAAAATGCGTGCAATTGTTGATCCTGGCTAAACAGGAGTTACAATGGCGGGTGTGTGGGCGGGATAGTCTCTAATGACATGTTCAGAAAACTACGCATAAAAATAACCTCACTTTAACGTTGATATTGCGTACAAAAGGTCTTAAGTCACCAAGCAAATAAAACACAGCAGATAGATTTTTTCATCTTATTTATTGATTTGTAGTCCGTCAAAACTTTGTTTTCGCATGTCCGGACCCACAAGGTTTATCTTCTTTTCGGCTACTTACATTATACATTACATTTTTATAAAGAAATCACAATACGCAGCGCGTCGACGCCGGCGCGCGCTCCCACCGACAAAGTAACTTTAATCAGTCGTTTGTACACCACACAGCTTCAGGGACAATATAAAACTCTACGACACCTTCTGTGTTTCCAACATCTGTATATACCACGCAACTGAAGAAATGATGCAGTAATCATAAGTGGAACTGCCGTCCATTTAGACATATATTTTAAAGGCTTATTACTAAAAAAACACATTTCATGACATATAAAACATCGGTACAGAGACTTGTTTTACTTTTTAATGATTCAGATGTTTCGAAACACAGAGAAGTACATGATAACATGATAAATTAAAATGCAGTAGTGGTGGCGTGCGCGGGCGCCGTCGCGGCCGCTACAGTTCGTGTGTCTCGCTCTCACCTCGGTCTCATCTCACTCTCACCTCACTCTCATCTCACACTCACCTCACACTCGCCTCACTCGTCTCTCACTCGCTCGTCCATAGCCCAAACCCATATTTATAACCGGCCCGTCGGCCACGTCTAACTAAACAAAAAAAAAATGAAATCTCTAAATGTAACATATCTAACCTGTATAATTACAAATGCATATACATATTAACCAACTTTTACATATGTATATAATTTATCGTTTTAACGTTACGTGCTAGCTTATATCGAGTGTACACTATGTATAAAGGGGATTTAGTTTCAGTGAACAGTTCAACGCTCTCGTCAGCGCGTCACAACTGACGACTGACGACAGTCGTGACGCAAGTAGCGTGTCGGAGTTCGCTGCCGCTCCTCGACTACTATACATTAAAAAAATGAATGAAAATGACGACTATTTACATATACACGATGCTTAAAATTAACGAAAATCTAGACGTATCATTAACGCGACGCCGCAGCGAAGTCCGAACACAAGCGAACGACTTATAATACTAAACGAACGGTCGACAGCAGGACGACACGTACGAGGAATCTGCGACGTGTACTACACACTGTACTGTACTGTACTATACGAGTACAAGGGCCAAGTCGCAAGTAATGGACGAAGTGCGGAATCCTAAACTAGACCGGCTGCGGACGGCGCGCTACGGAAACTTGATGGAAGACTGAATCGATACAAAACCACATATCATATTTAATTTTTTACTATCAATGCCGCTTAATTACGCGGCGTGTCGATAGTGTGTACGCGACCTTATCCCACTACGATGCAACAATGTCATACGTATAAAAGAGAACTAAATAAATAATGTTACATTATAACCGACGCACATATCGACAGCGTTATATTTATACATTATAAGCGTAACCAGTTGCAAGTTTGAGGCGGCGTCCACCGGCGGGCGCAGGGCGGCAACATGGCGGACTGACAGACGCCATTTTTTGGCGGGAAAACTAACAGTACAGTCGACCGCCTATTATTTCTTATACTAACGTTGTTTTGTTTAAAAGTGAGTATGTGCATGCGATGAATTGTATATAGAGAATTGGTTCAGGATGTACTATTGCTTAACTTGCATAAGAAGACTTAACTGGAAGGAATAAACGCCTAAATATTGTCGATAAATAAAATCAGCCATGATTTTCTTTCAAAGTCCTTCCTTACCAAGGCTTACAGGACATATGTCCAGAACGGTATAAATTAAAAATTCAGAAGCTCAATAACTCATAAGCTTCGTATATTTCTTACACCTAAAACAGTAGGCACGCTATTTCAAATCGATTTGATTAACGACAAATTAATTATCGTCACAAAAATGAATATAATTTTCGCTTACATCTACTAATTGGCTCATGCGTTTTAAGCATACAACTATCTGGAAATCGTGATCAGTCGAATATTACAACTATATTATGTCCGATCGTGTCGTGATCGTGTCGGTACCGGCCCGGCTCCGGTGTATGTGAATCTGTGTATTTATTGGCCCAACGATGCCGCCCTGCATAACGCCTCCGCAGTAGATACAATGCAGATTCCTCAGCGTACAATACGCGCGTATTAAAGCCATAACATTTGACGCAATATCCCTGCATAGTAACATAAGAATTTATTATTTATATACAATTTTATTACTGTCGTATATACGCGCGTATGTATGTACCCATATAGTTTCTACTTTTGTGTATAATTTTATGTGTCTTTTATTTATTTTACCGCCGTTCTTTCCCGTATCTGTTTTACGTTCGAATACACGCATTGTTATTGCCCGATTTAAATTAGTTATCGATTGATTTTTCGCCATAAATATTGATATCGATAAATATAAATACACATCGATTAAAAATTTAACAAATTAATAAACAAAATGAGAAGTCAATTCTGAAGTATCGATATTCAGTAATTGATTATAGACAAATCATTGACAAGTTTGTAATTTATCTTACAAAGAAATTATGTAGCTTTTAATGAAAACTAATTACAAAATTTTCACTTATAATGTCAAAATCACTTTGTGTATTTACACAACTTATCGATGATTGAATCTTAATATCTTTCACTATACAGATTTAAACATTTTTTGTAATCATCCACCATGTTACATGTTATTTTAATATTTTATTTACAATGCATAGCTAAGAAAACAAATCAATATCAATAGTAAAAACTGCAATCGATTGTAACTAATCGATTTTGACAGTATCGATATGGCGTGAGTTGCATGTATCGACACACAGGTGTTGTTACCGGTGCGTGTGACAGATGACGGTGAGTCGGCGGCGGCGGTGCTACGAGGGGTGTGGTGTGCGGGGGCGAAGGCCTGGGGCGGGGGCGGGGCCAGGGCGCCGTCAGTCCTCGTCCGACAGCGGGTCGTACTGCTCCGACATGAGGGGCGCAGGCTCCGGGGCCACGGGCGCTGTCGGCACGCTGCTGCTAGACGTCGCGGGACCAGTGCCTGTTGTACAAACAAATTGCATTAGTTAATTATCACTCCACTTGATAGATAATAAATTATATTAGCCTTGTATTAGACATTGTCCCACTGCTGGGCACGGGCCTCCTCTACTAATGAGAGGGGTTAGTTAGTCCACCACGCTGGCCTAACGCAGGTTGGCAGACTTCACATACCTTTGAAAATGTTATAAAATTCTTAGGTATGCAGGTTTCCTCACGATGTTTGCCGTCACCGATTAAGCAAGCGATATTTAACAATTAATACACACATAACATTAGAAAATTCAGAGGTATGCCTTTAGTTTCGAACGCTAAAGGCTATCGCTGCTCCTCTTGATAGGCGAAAAGCTATTTCTAATTAATATTGCTGCATTCCATTTTAAAAATAAAACCAAATAATTCCAATTCTATCTTCAGATGTATGTACTAAGCTTAGAGAACTCCCACTCACGCCCATCTAGGGTGCCCTACCAATAAAATTGTTGCAATAACCATAAGCGACTTTCGTAACTACTTAGGATATGTGTGTAATATGAACTCTACAGGCAGTACTTTACTACCTGGCAAATACTGAGCCTATAGCCTTTTCGGTCATACTTTAGACTCAGGTGTTCCAAATTAGGGAGTAGAAGGTGTACTTGGTGTCTATACCTGTTTTTTTCGTATTACTCCTTGTGTTTTTAATTTGTATGTCATTCACCTAAACAGAGATCCATTTGTGTACTGACCGTCTAGTGGCGAGTGTCCGGGATGTCCCTGGTGTGTGGGGTGCGTGGGGTGACCCTGGTGTTGGTGCGGCGCGTTCACATTGAGCGCGGAGTAGGGGTAGGTGTACCCGGCGGTGGGGAAGGGCAGCGGCTTGCCTCGCTCGTCCGCGTCACTCCGCATCACCTCCACGATGCGCGTGGTGACGTAGTCGAACGCGGTGAGCACGCCGCCGCCCGACACGCAGCCGTAGCGACGGTTGCTGTTGCTTCTGGGGAATGTACATCAAAATTAAACACTCGCGTATCAAAAGAATATTAAAAACGTAAGGTAGTACTGAGTAAATAGAAGCTAAAATCAAATTTATTTCCATAACATTAAAGTTGAAAATAGCATGTAAGAAAGGCGAGTGTTGTTAGCATTTGTGGCGCGGGCATACCATTGATATCAGACTGGTTAATGTTATTTCAATCCTTAATTTTTTTATTCAGTCACGGCAATGCGACCACACTGATGTAAGCGCAGTGCAGTGAGAGACAATCTATCCCTCGCTACTCAACACAATCATGCCGGCCTGCTGTGTAGCTTCTTCACACCACTGCATGGATAAGGTGAAGAAGCGGCCGAAGGTCTAGTGTCGGAGTACTCAGAAGGCCGCAACACGGCCAAGCATCGTACCCCAGCTCCAAACCCCTGATTAAACCGTATGTACACTGGCTGATCCCGGCACGCGACACACTTGCGTGTGCCTGTGACATATACATTGTTGAAATCGAATAAAATAATATCGATAATAGTTTTAAACAAAATTCAACTACGTATAGAAATTTTAAGGCTATAGAATGAAATTATCGAGTATTCATAATTTCAAGTTTTAACCTCATTTACTTGAAAGTAAAAATTTCTGTACGACCTAACGCATACAATTACTTGACTAGTTGCATAGGACAATATTTTCAAAAGCTTTAATAATACTCAAATCAAAATCAAATCAAATCAAATCGTTTTTATTGTGGTACATAGGATTCAATGGTGTTATATTTTAAAATTTGTTCAGCTATGTCCCGCCATATTGGCATACAATATTTGTCACACATTTATTTACACAAAATAGAAAAAAAAAACATTTTAAATTTTTACATCATTAAAATAATCATTTAAATCATAATAACATTTCTCATTTAAAAACTGAAACAATTTATTCTTATAATTATTAATATTATTCAATTGACTATTACTAACTGACTTATTTAATCCCTTAATATAGATAAACATAATTAAACAAATCACGGCTGCCTCGGTGGCGCAGTTGTAATTGCGCATGCGTTACGACTGCTGTGCTGAGGTCTCGGGTTCGATCCCCGGGTCGGGTAAAGTGATATTGGGTTTTTCTATCTAGAAATTCCTCAGTATTAGCCCGGAGTCTGGAATTTGTGCCCGGTATGGCGATAGGCTCGCCCCCTATCACATTATGGGACCGAAATTCGGCGAAAAGTGGGTGAACTGGTTACACCTCTGCCTACCCCTTCGGGGATTACAGGCGTGAGTGTATATGTATGTATATGTATGTAAACAAATCAATACATTTATTAAGTAAATTAGGCCACTGGGGGCACTTTTTACAGGTCAGGTTGAAGTTTATCTACCGGTGCTTCGGAAATGCCCACTGGTCTGAGAAGAAGAACCAAGAAACTCAGCCGTAGGTCTTTTCGTCGTAGCATATAATATTAATTCATAGGTAGTTGTATACTTCCAAATCACGAAAATGAACATATCGATACGTACCTATTGGCATGGTGGTTATCTGGCGGCGAGACCGGCTCGAGATAGGGCGCGTGCTTGGGCGGGTCACGTCGCTTCCACTCGTCGGCGGCCGGTGAGGGTGCGTTGCCCCCTCCTCCACCGCCGGTGCCCCCTCCCACTCCTCCCCCTCCGGCTCCGGCTCCCCCGCTCGCCCCGGCTCCACCCCCGCTGCACGCGCCGCCCCCCGCCACGCTGACGCTACTGACGCCGCTGACTCCGCTCGCAGCGCTCGAATACACCTCACTGCCCACAGGACATCGACTGAAATAGTGTTGTCAACGTGAAACTATCGACTACTGACTTTCTAAAATACCTCTATGAAGTAAATCTATCTAGTAAATGAACTACGCATACAGGCTGTTGCCAAAGTTTGGTACTAATGAAAGAACCATGTGTCCAGTCAGAGATCAGCAATAAAAAAATTAAAAATACCTTGTTCAATATATCTATGTCATTAACCCCTGGAGTCCGGAAGGATATTAAAAAAGTAAAGTAGTACGGAGTAAATAGAAGCCAAAATCAATTTTATATACATAACATTAAAGTTGAAAATAGTATGTAAATACGGCGAGTGTGTTTGTTGCCAGTGTTGTGGAGCACCGATGTTCCATTGGGACGTGAGTGGTTAATAATACCTGCTAAGAAATTATTGAAACCCTAAATTCAGCTGATTGTATGATAAAAAAAGTATATGGGTTGGTCAAAATATTCAATATCATTTGGCCTTATACTTAGTCTATGTAAATGGCAGGTTGTTGACATATTACAGGGTTACCGATTTTCTGTTCACTTCTATTCACTAATATATTACTAATGATCGATTCTATACATGGTGCTTTCATTAGTACCCTCCTTTTGCAACACCCTGTATATGTGTGAGATATCATAGATATAACGAGCTACAAACAACAAAATATTTCTATAGTATTTTGAATAACATCGCACCTAAATATATTAGTTTCTAGAAAGCTCTAAAGTTTCGTCATAGAAAATATCTACCAGCGATAAAACAAATTGAACTCAGCAAGTTAATCAAAGGTGTACTGTGTTAACTAATCTTTCTGTTAGTTTTAAAATAATTTATTGATGGATAAAATCTGTTATTCAATCTATTACATTTTCTCGAAACAACTACATCAACCATAGATTAAATGCTAGATGTTTTTAACTAAAAGTACAATCTATGTCTTGACGGTTGGCAACACTGCAACATCAACTCACTTGTGGTGTAGAAGCGACGTGGTGGGACTGCAGTAGTCCCTGGTGATGATGTTTGACGCGAGGTCTCCCAGTTTGATGCTAGTGGTGTGCGCGGCTAGATGGGCCTCGTCCCGTTCCCGGTCCCGCTCCCGGTCTCGATCCCGGTCGGCGGGGGCGGGGCCCCGGTCGGTGCGCTCCTGAGGGGCGGAGGGGTTGCCGGTGCCGTTGTCGCATTCACGACCCTGTTGGTCACATTATAATTAGCATCATGTATAGGGTTAGTATCGATATTTTAGCTATTAATTTTACGTATTAAGTAATTGTAACAGGGATTAAAATATTGATATTTTGAGCGCCATGGTCTTTTAACGGATAGGAATCTATTTTCTAAAAGGTTTAATTATCAATTGTCAAAATCTTCTATTAAAAAAAAAATGATATCGATTCAGTCGCTTATTCTTATATGTATAATCTCTGAAAGCAGTAAAACTACGTACCGGATACCGCTGGTCTGTGGCCTGGCTGATCTGGTGCGTGATGATGGCGTCGATGAGCGAGGCGGCCGTCAGCGTGCCCGACCGGGGCTCCGCACCGGGGACCGCGACCGGGGCCGCGCCAGACCGGTCTACACCCGGGGCTACCGACCTACTGTACATATAACATATAACAAGTTAATATTATAATAATGACAGCCTATCACAAAATATGTTTGTGTGATAGACAGATATTTGTGTCCGGGGTCTGGGTGTTGTGAGACCAAAGACAAAAGACTCGTATCTTAGTGTGGGGTCGGGGCTATGTGTGTTATTTATTTATAGATAGGTAATTAAATAGCGGGAATTACAAGTCGGTATAATAAAAAAGTATATTGTACATAGCTTCATCGATACTCGTAGATATCGATATAAATTAGTTTCATTTTATGTTTTTTCATGAAGTATTCACCGATAACTTAGCAAGAAAATAAGAACTTGAACAACTGTACAATTTATTATATTATCGAGTAGTTTAATAGAATTTAGATTAGCTGTATAAATTAAAACATATGACCTAATAAAATTTAAATTAAAACAAATAGATATCGAGTGAATAAACAACACCCAACAGTCGTACACATAGCCCCGACCCCACACTAAGATACGAGTCAACAACACCCAACAGTCGTACACATAGCCCCGACCCCACACTAAGATACGAGTCAACAACACCCAACAGTCGTACACATAGCCCCGACCCCACACTAAGATACGAGTCAACAACACCCAACAGTCGTACACATAGCCCCGACCCCACACTAAGATACGAGTCAACAACACCCAACAGTCGTACACATAGCCCCGACCCCACACTAAGATACGAGTCAACAACACCCAACAGTCGTACACATAGCCCCGACCCCACACTAAGATACGAGTCAACAACACCCAACAGTCGTACACATAGCCCCGACCCCACACTAAGATACGAGTCAACAACACCCAACAGTCGTACACATAGCCCCGACCCCACACTAAGATACGAGTCAACAACACCCAACAGTCGTACACATAGCCCCGACCCCACACTAAGATACGAGTCAACAACACCCAACAGTCGTACACATAGCCCCGACCCCACACTAAGATACGAGTCAACAACACCCAACAGTCGTACACATAGCCCCGACCCCACACTAAGATACGAGTCAACAACACCCAACAGTCGTACACATAGCCCCGACCCCACACTAAGATACGAGTCAACAACACCCAACAGTCGTACACATAGCCCCGACCCCACACTAAGATACGAGTCAACAACACCCAACAGTCGTACACATAGCCCCGACCCCACACTAAGATACGAGTCAACAACACCCAACAGTCGTACACATAGCCCCGACCCCACACTAAGATACGAGTCTTGTGTTGTATCAGGGACCTAGAGAGACGCACGGTCTCACGGACACACAGAAACGTTTGTCCCGGTGTGGGAATCGAACCCACGGCCTCTCGCTTCACAGCTACTCGGCAACTGCGCCACGGAGGCTGTCTAAAATAGCTTAAATGTCATAAAATAATTGCTAAATAAGCTGAATTCAATGTTAAGGTTATGTATGTGAGATAGAACATAGACAATATGTACTGACTTGTCTTTTCTATCGAGATGGTGCGGCGTCTGCGCTCGATGCTTGGCCGCGTTGTTGTACGAGCCTGCAGATATCGGTCGCCTCTCGTTCTCCTGTAACAACATTCACATTTTACTAAGGTAACTGGAATTTGGGGAGAACGGAGTCAAACATCTATCCGACCCAAGCCAACACCCACTTTCGGAATAGCTGGCGTGGCGCTTCCTGATATACAGTAGAAGGGGCTCTAGCGAGCTATGGCGGGATAAACATCAACCTAGCCGGGAAAATGTATGGATCAGTGACCTTGGGGCCTAAATAGCCAATAAAAGATCCGGTGAACAAGGCAAGGGTAAACCACTGCACTAATTTACCAAGTAAACCATATATCTTATATAATCACGATCCTAATTAGTGAGGGAGCGATAAAGAGAGCTATGCTGGTGGTAGGATATGCATATCCGCCCGGATAGCGACCACCGTACACAGGGCGAACAACCCGCCATAGTGGCACACGCAAGTGTATCGCGTTCCGGGATCAGCCAGTGTACATCCTGTTTTTGTCGGGATTTAGAGTTGGGGTACGATGTTTGGCCGTTTTGTGGCCTTCTGAGTAATCTGACACTAGACCCTCGACCGCTTCTTCACCGGCATGATTGCGTTGAGTAGCGGGGGATAGATCGTCTCTTGCTACTCAATACTTTAATTGGACGGTACTGCGCTTACCATCAGGTGCCAGGATAAAAAAAGAAGAAGTGTAATTACCGAGCACATCATTTCATATAGTTTTCTGCATTAATATCAAGTTATAGTGTCCTTTTTTTTTAAAGTAGCAAAAGTAGATGTACTACACAAAATATTTCCGATATTATTAGCGTTCTGGTTAATAGCGTAAAATTATGAGACACATTTAGTTTTATCATATTTTTTAGTTTAATCAGATAATGCCTTTCATTTAAATAATAATGCTGGTGGTAGGGTAGATGGTAGAGTTGGGGTACGATGTTTGGCCACACGGCCATTTTGCCATTTTGCGGCCTTCTGAATACAGACACTAGACCCTCGACCGCTTCTTCACCTTCTTGCCCATGGCGTAGTGTGAACAAGCAGACCGGCATGAAGGTGTTGATTAGCGAGAGGTTGTCGCTAATCAACTGGACGGCACTGCGCTTACCATCATGTGCAGTGTGGTCTTTGCCATGCCTGGATAATAAACACATACCTGTTGTTGAACATGCAGATGATGCCTGTCGTGCATGATCTGTTGTTGATGCGGATGGTTCTGCTGGTGTTGTTCTATCGCGTGGCGCTCCTGCATCGCGACCATCGCTCTCTCACTGGGGACACAACACACAACACATATCATAAATACGTTACTTTGGTCCTTCGAGCCGGATATAGGTTAGGATTGTCACTGGACACACAACATACATTATATGAATATAGGTTATAAATAAAAAGTACATCATTTTGGTCCTTCGAACCGGATATGGATTAAGATTTGACTTTATTCATCAGCATATATCCGTTCGTATCCCACACTAAGTGGTCAGCACAATAGATTTGAACTCTCCACGCAGCCCTATCGTAGGTCAAATCTGCATTCACTCCCATCATGCGCATGTCCTCATTCACGCAATCCATCTATCTCTTTTTTGGTCTCCCACGACTCTTTCGTCCATCCACATTCACATTGACAACCAGTCTTGTGACATGCCTATCATCCCTCATCACATGCCCATACCAAGCTAACTTATTACGAAACTTTATTGGATAATAAAATATCCAGTAGTTTACATTGTCATTGATTTTAAAATACACTAGATATGTAGTAGATATAGCGTGTGATACTTACTTCTCTCTCCTTTGCTGCATCGCCATTTGAATGTCCCGTTCCATGTTGTATTGCGGATGTTTCACTCGCCTGTCCATTACCTACGAACAAAAACAATATTGATAAAATTGAGACCTCATTTTAAATGTTTTGGTACTGAGTGTACTGTTGAAAGTAATTCTGCTCACCTGGTACTGCGTTATTGGATGGTATTTTTGAATTTCTCGTAATCTGTAAAATAAAAATATTATGTCAGTGTGTGCTAACATTAAGTATATATTTTGTGAATATTGTTTTTTGTCAGCCATATGTAATCTGGTAAACTTCCGTTCGTTATATGTGTTTGTTTTTATTTTCTTTTTTTTTCTTGTTATATTGTTAGTCAACGGTAAATTTTAATAATGTATTATTAAAAATATGTTGTATTAGAATTTAAATGTGTTCCCAACATTTATATCTTGTATCCAAGTAAGTACTTAAGCATTTTTTTTTATTGTGTTGTAAATACCTTCAAGAGGTGACACAATCCTAGAAATCTGCAATGTCATCATATATTTATGTGATGTGTATTACCTAATGGTATTTCAAAATAAAATGAAATAAAAAATAAAACTATCCTACCTATCATGCTGCTGCTGCTGCTGCTGCTGTTGCTGCTGTTGATGATGATGCGGCGAGGGTTGCTGCTTGGTCTCCTGCTTAGACTGCTCTCCCCCCGGCACCGGCAGCGCCGTGGCCGCGGACGCCACGTTCACCAGCGAGGTGAAGGCCTCGTGCCCGGGCGGCGGGTGCGCATGATGCGGATGGGCGTGGTGCTGTCCATGCTGTGCGTGCTGTCCGTGCTGTGCGTGCTGTGCGTGCGGCGCATGGTACAGGTGCGAGTGCGGTGCGTGCGGCGCGTGTGACACGTGCGGCGTGTGCGAGCCGTGCGCCGTGTGCCGCTGGATCACGGACACGGAGTCCCTCCGCTGCGGTGAGTACGCCGCGCCCGCGTACTGCACGCTGTATTGCGGCGAGGAGGCGTGCTCGCGCTCGCTCCGCTCGTTGCGCTCGCTCCTCTCGGGCGCTCGCTCCTGTCGCTCGCGCCGCGCGCCACCGTGCATCTGCTGCGAGGTGATGAAGTCCGCCATGATGATTTGCCGCTGTTGCTCCAGGCCGTGTGGATTTCTCCCGTACCCGCTGCCCGGTGTCTAAGGGAAGAAACATTATAAACACTTAATAACAACTCAGGTTTATTCTTCGTATTATTTAAGGCATTTTGAACAAGATCGATAATTTTTTTATCGACAGTTTAATGAGGAAAACATCACATATGCAAAATGTTGAGTAACGAAGATAAAAATATCGATATTATGCAAATTCGTATAAATGATTTGTCAATGTTATATCCAAACTTGATTTATGTTAATGTAAATCGTCACAAATTGAACTAAATATGTATCTAGCATACAACTATTACTAGGCTGGTATCCGTGAGTAAATCAAGTGCTATAATCGATATTATCAATTAATATCAATCTATCATCGATAAATGTAGCTCAAACATATAAGTCCAATCCTCACTGGTGAATAAGCAGAGTCCTGCGGGCGTGCATGTTGCGGATGCTGCGTGTGTTGCGGCGCATGTTGCGGTGCATGTTGCGGCGCGTGTTGCGGCGCATGTTGCGGCGCGTGTTGCGGCGCGTAGTACGGCGCGGCAGGTGATCTCCTCTTGTAGTAATGATCGAGCCGCTTCTCGTGGCTCTGATGCGTTTGATGCTGTTGATGCGGCTGATGTGGCTGATGGTGCAAGTGGTGTGCGTGCACGGGCGTGCCCGCTGTGATAGAGCCGGGGGGCGTACGTCGCGCGTCATAGCGCGTCTCGACGGGCGTCCCGAGCGTTATGGAGCCCTTGGGATTGGTCGGCTTGGTGGGTCGCACGCTGGTGCCTGCGGGTAGCGCGCCCGGCTTGGCTTTGTTGAACTGGTTCGGCGACTCCCGCTCTGGCTGGCCGCGGTACGTGTACTCGTTTGAGTTGCGGTACATGTTCTGTGGAGAAGACACGTTTTTATTATCCTGGCACGGCAAAGTGACCACACTGCACCTGACGGTAAGCGTAGTGCCGTTCACTTAGAGTATTAATCAATTCAATCAATCAGTTATTCAAATTACTTCTACATAGGATAAATTCTAAATATTTTTTGGTAATATCAGTGAAATTATTGGGCATTATAAAACCTAACATTTGAAGGTGCATTTCGTAATTACATATATTATAAAAATATGCATGATAGTGGCTATTTGGTATATTTTACATTTGATAATAATACTAGCCCTGTATTAAACATTGTCCCACTGCTGGGCACGGGCCTCCTCTACTAATGAGAGGGGTTAGGCCTTAGTCCACCACGCTGGCCTAATGCGGGTTGGCAGACTTCTCATACCTTCGAAAAATTCTCAGGTATGCAGGTTTCCTCACGATGTTTTCCTTCACCGTTAAAGCAAGCGATAATTAACATTGTAATTAAAATGTTAATTACATTTGATATTGTATTCAAAATAGATCTAAAGTCGATGGAAAATAAAAGTCATTTTTAAATCACACAAATTAAAATCTAACTAATAAAATTTAGTTGATTCTTAATATATGATGCCGTGTAGTATATCTAATTCAAAGCTCTCAGGGGCATTAATGATCTCATCCTAAGATTAGAAGTATTAAGTATAATTGGATATCATATTAGGGTAATATACTAACTTGGACGTTAAAAAACGATTGTTAGGACGCAAAATAACATAGATTAAAAATAAAGTGGATAACTTACCGGCTTATTAGGATGTGAGAACGCAACATCGTTTCTCCTGTCGGTTCTCTTCACCGTGAGATCTAACAGCGAGTCCGGTCTGTTGTCTATGACCTCCCTGGGGTCCGGGCGCGGGTCAGGTCTGGGCTCTATGTGCACGACCACCACGCCCTCCTTGGGCGCGTCCGAGGGCTGCGCTATGGGGGTGATGGTGGCAGTAGGTCGGTGTGGGGACCTCGGGGAGCTGGTGACGTTGTGTGAACTGTTCACGACTGTTAACGTCGCTAGTGTTTCACGGCCGGGAGTCGATGATGACACCTGGAATTACGTCGATGTTTTAAAACTTGATTGAATACTTATATTTTTCGGTCGGTTTTAAAGTAGCATTTATTGGATTTTTATTTTAGAGTTTTTCTTTAGCTAAATGCTGTGCTAATATCGATAAATTGTCGATAAATACACAAGACTTTGTTATAAGTAATATTTATCATATCAATACATAATAAAAACGCGCTAGAAAAATGTTGTTTGTTAACGGCCAATTTCAATAAGTAATCCCAATCTGCATTTTTACATCAAATTAGAAAATAAACCAATCAAACTTTGTAATTTGTGGCATTGTGGCGTGGCATTCAAACTAAATTATTGCTGGTTAATCTTTCGGAACGATTTTTTTTTATTCTGGCGCGGCAAAGTGACCACTCTGCGCCTGATGTTAAGCGCAGTGCCGCCAGATAGAGTATCAAGTAGCGACAGACAGTCTATCCCCCGCTACTCAACACAATCATGCCGGCCTGCTGTTTAGCTTCTTCACATTACGCCTAAAAGACCCAGGTAGCCATTTGTAGTTTCGGATTAAGATCGTTTATTGACATTGGTCGTCAGTCGATAAAACGATGTTACCTTCAACTGGTGTGGTTTAATCGGCGGCGGTATCGGCTTCGAATCCCTGGTCAAGTTGAACTCTATGAGGTTGAGCACTACGTCACGGACCGTCTGGGGGGCGGGGCCGTTACGGGTCGGGTTCGTCACACTCGACATAGACACGCTGGTGGTACTCGACAAACTCGACACACTCGACATACTCGACACGATGGGCGCCGGCAGGGGACTCGGTGCGGACGACGCTGGAGTCGACACTGGCAGGGGGATCGATGACGGCGGCAAGATCTGGTCAGAGGAGGGAATTGGTGAAAAAACTTATTTTGTTTAACTTTGACTAATGCATTTTTATACAATTCCTTTAGCTATAATACCACCGTAATATAAAGTTAAAAACTTTTATCCTACTCGAAGGATCAAAAATATGTAGTCTTTTTTATTATTCATGAAAACACAATGTTCACATATAATATAGTCGTGTTTGTATCCCTGAAGAGATTGTAGTTCCTGCACCCATGGTGAATCTATCATCGTTATCCAAGTTTATTTCTACCTATGTTAGATAGGTGTCAAATTAATTGTTTCTGCAAAGCAATATTCTATCAGGTTTTTCTAATAGATTTTACTCTAAAAATACCGAAAAATAAACCATTTTGTTAATTTCTATGTGATTATTTAATATTTTCACGAAATAAATATGCAAAATAAAACATTTTGTCACGTGACATGAAACACCCATCAGTCATGCATGACGTCACCAGTCGAAACATTTATGAAAACACTGAGCCAAACTTCTATTAGTTTTGCAGATGCTGACGTCACAAGACAGTTAGTAGCTTTTTGGTGGGAAGAATAAAGTTACTTTATAAAAATGCAAATTAAATCATGAAAACTTGTGTTTTATGTTTATTAATGACAATATTTTTAACCGACTTCAAAAAGGAGGTACTCAATTCGAGGGAAAAATCGAATGCAGCCCAAAATTTTTATAGGGACGCATAATTTGTTTTTTATTGAAGTCGGTGTACTTTTCAAAAATTAAAAATTTTACTATACCATAAGGAATAATATAAAACGGTTTCCCAAAATCAGTCAACTAGCCTATTAGATATGTACCTTAGTAGTGGGCGCGTCGTTCTCCTCATCAGCCGTCTCCGTGGCTGAGGAGTCGTATTCGTCCCTCCTGGTCCTCCTGGGCGCCACGGCGTCAGTCCTGGGCCCCGAGGGCTGGGGAGGCGGGGGGTGCGGCGGCGCGGGGGGACGCTGGGGAGACCCCGCGCTTGCCGTGTCCGTGTCTCCGGAGCTGACCCCGCTCTCCTCGCTGGAGGTCCTGGCTGTGGGAGCACGCTCGCCGACTAGCGAGTCCAGTTGGAGTTTTTTTCTGTGGACAAGAGAATCAGTATATAAATTCACGATTTTTTCATCGTCAATATATATTATCTAAGTTTTAAACTATTTTTATCACAAATATAATTGAACTCTGCAATATTATTGTTTTATATTTCAAACGCAGCTCCGCCTAACAGACACCTATAAGTAATACTGCTAGACCAAGCTCCAGCTGATATCCTGTACAATACGACTGACCATCTGTAGTCCTGCTCGAGTTCATACATATACGCTCACGCTTGTAATCCCTGGAGGTGTAGGCAGAGATGTAAGCAGTATACCCACACATCGCCGAATTTATTATGGTTCCATAATGTGATAGGGTGTGTTCGAGTTCAGCCACTATATTTATTCTGCAGACTCCTGTCGAACCCTCCTGTTATCAGTACCCACCTGTATGTGAAGTAGAAGGCCTTCAGACTGGCAGGGGTCCTGCCGCTGACGCTGGCTATCCTGTCCCAGGCCGTGCCGTGGTCCCGCAGCAGACTCCTGAACCGAGCCGCTTCTTCTTCACTCGGTTCTGGTGCTGCCCCACCTTCACCTACTGTCTCTAGCCGCCTCGTTATCCTCTTGAAGCAAGCTAAACAGCATTTGCTGAGCTCGCTTGGGATTTCTGTTGAAAATGTTAACAAAGCAATAAGTAATAATCATTCTATAGCACCGAGTCCGAGGCAGGGACGTGTCAGGGCCGGGTCTTCTTAGTGACAAATATAATCCCATCAAAACATACATGTGAAATGAGAGCCAAGTTCAATATTATGATACAATAATGCCTTGGTTGTTGACTTCAAGGACAAAAGTCCTGAGATCTAAATGGGTGCCAAGTTCAATGGTCAGTCCTGAAATTTATTTAAATAATAACATAAAATATTTTATATCAACCTAAAATATAATTTCTTCTTATAATTTTGGATAATATATTGAAGGCTAAGGTCTGACTTGGCTATGGCTGGATTTACACCCTGTGTACGGTGGTCGCTATCCGGGTGGATATGAATATCCTACCACCAGTAAACCAAGAGCAAGATTCCCACAAGTTGACGAGACAAATACTCACGAAACTCATCCATAAGCGGTTTCTTGAGTTCAGTGGAGAGGTCGTGCCACCGCGGCGGCAGGTGGCGCAGTCTCTTAGCCCGCACGCGAGGCCCCGGACACGTGGGCACCGGGCACCGCGTGTACCGCGACCGCACGCACCGACAGTGGCACGGCTCGCACACACGCAGACCTACTGCGTCCTCCTGCAAACAATCAATATACAATTAAATTAATCGTGAAAAGGGACGGAAGTGTGTAACAGGAAGTTAGGCAAGCGCGCGCAATTTGATTTGAACAATGAACGCAAGGCAAGTTTTGGATTTCAAATGGAATCGAATAGAATTAAATATAAGAGAATGGAGTAAAACGATATCGAAATGGACCAGAATCAACCGGAATGGTTCAGAACGTACCGGAATGTACTAGACTAGACTTGAATGGAATGAAATCGAAATTTCAGCCTTATGGGATCCAGGATAACTCACCTTGAGTCCATAATGCACCGCTCTCGACCTGGACACCGTCCTGGTCGCCCCTGACATGCTGCACACCGCACAGTTCGATGACGTGGTGGTGATTGTCGTAGTGGTCACAGTAGTCGTGCTTGACGGCGTTCCTATTCGTTCCGTCAACGCTGAGGACAAGATGAAGTTTATGATAAAAATACAAGCCTCGGTGGCGCAGTTGTAATAGGGCAGTTTCCTGTGTTTAATTTTATACATTATTCTATATGCAACCGAATATAATACGCAAAAGAAACTCTTTTGCGAAAACAGAATCAAAATTGCTCGAAAAATGAGGTCACAATATTTCTTTTAAATATTGCTATGAGCAAATACTCACAGGCATGGGCGAAAATGGTGGCGTAGTGGGAACATATTGCTATCTCCGTCGCACAACGGCACAGTAATGGGGATTCTGAGAATCGTGACGTCACGGTACATATCATGCATTATTACCACAACAACCACACACATACACAACATTTCATTGAAATCGGTTGAGTGGTTTCAAAGTATATAATGGTGTTTTTTGTTTTATATAGCCTATTTTATATCCCACTGCTGGGCAAAGGCTTCCTCTTCCACTCCTCTCTGTCAGCAGCTATACAATATAGCTTGCTTAGAAAAAGCATCCACGGCATCCAAGCATACATAGGTAGAAACAATTTATGTGTTTTATATATAAACCGATAATTAGTGAATCAGTAGCTAGTCCCTAACGCTCCAATATTTAGTTAGTTGCGCTGGCATGCCCGCATTTGGTAGGCAAAGTAGATTAGCGCCGAGATACAGCTGGATATCCGATGAATCGCGTGGGTTGTGAATTATTTATCTACTGTAATCCGATCATGTTAATTGTGTTTGATTGAGAAAAATGGCTCCGTTAGAATATATTTATAACGGATTTATCACAACATAATGAAACATACAGAATTACCGGACTGATTATGTACTGTGCTAAATATAAAAAGAAGATGGGATGGTGATTTAAAAGCGATAGCAGGGAAGCTTTGGACTAAAACTGCGCAGGATAGAATGAAGTGGAAAGAGTTGTAGGAGGCCTTCGTCAAAGGACGAATAGATGTTTAGAAGGGAACTAGGACTTTAAGAACTTTTAGATATATATATTTTTTATTAAATAGTTTTTATTTGTATTGCCATTTATAGTACATCTGAAATAAAGGCTATAATAATAGAGCCAATCATTGAAAACAAAATTGCAATTTATAATGTTCATCAAGGTTTTTATAAAAAGAAAATGAAAATCATGTACTATACACGGTTTATAGAATATCACAACACTTATTTTAGTAACGGACACCTATAATTAACATTTTAGATGAAAAGCCGGTATCATCTTTTTAACATTATTTCTACATCATTTGGAAACACATGAACACTCTATTGAGATAATAAGTTAGTAAGATATAAGTTAATTAGGTCGCGGGAGTCCGCTGGATACGGGTGGCGCAGGACCGGTCATTGTGGAACTCTTTGGGGGAGGCCTATGACCAGCAGTGGACGTCCTTCGGCTGACATGACGATGATGATGATGATGATGAAGTTAACTTAGGATTTTTTGCATTGATTTGGTCAGTAGACCTAAGAATTTCTTGAAAATAGATTTTATTTTAGCAAATTACGTAATTCTAATGACAATTCAACATAACATAACTATACAGTCATAACTATAGTTGGATAGACATTTCTTGATAATGTTTCTAATAGTAAATGCACTAGACATAATAACAAACGATAAACTGCAATACAACCAGTTTAATATTTAACCATAGCGGCGGGCGCTGGGGAGGTAAAAGGGGGACGGTGCAACGGTGTTCTCCGTTCAACCGCCTTCAAAAAAACCCAGTCACAACTAAAAAGCAAAAAATAATTGGTTACATTTACATCAATTAATTACATACAATTTAAATCAATTATTTTTGGAGTCACGTCGAATTGAGAACCTCCTCCTTTTTTTTGAAGTCGGTTAAAAACTAGGTACTGTAGTGGTTTGTCTTTGCTTATTTATATATATTAAAAGTTTAATTAAATGCTGCAATATCTGAACTGCTGCAAATCAGCGCAGTTATGGCTAACTGCTACATTTATTCGAGACTAATTAGCCAATGCAAACCGGGCGAGAGAGGCGCTAAGGTTTATCTTCGTTTCCATAGATCCAACATACCGCATTGCTGGATGTGACATAGTATGTTTAATCGAATAATATTTAGATATTAGAATTGCAAGTTTGTATATTTCTCGTCTCATGTGGAATTTGCCAATACTTAGACCACATTTTCAATAAAGAGACTTGAAGCGGGATGGACTTTAACACAGTATTAAATTCAACTGCTGGGCACGGGCCTCCTCTACTAATGAGAAGGATTATGCCTTAATCCACCACGCTAGTCTAATGTGAGTTAAACTTCACAAACCCTTAGAAATTTTATAAGGAATTCTCAAATATATAGGGTTTCTAATGTTTTTTTTTGTTAAGAGCAAGCGATTAATAATAAATACATACTAACTAGGTAACTTTATAAAACTCGTTGGTGTGTGGCATTTGGGCTTGTTTCGAACCTACGACTTTCGTCTCGCAGTCCGTACCACTTCGAACTAAAAAAAACTTAATTTTAACAAAAAAAAAACAATAAAGAAATTATAAGTTGCTTTTAAGTCAATAGACGTCCAAAGATATTTAAATCATAATAAAAAATGATACTTGAAAATGTCCTAAAAAGATGTCAAATTTTTGGCACATCTAGCTAGATCGTGTTAGTGTGGCACCGTCAATTAATCTCTCCAATTACTGAATATTTGCACAAGAACTAATTGGAAGCTCGTTTTATTCACCCTGAGAGCTTGTTTAAACATTCGAGAATCGTTCTGATGAGTTGGCACCAGGTTATGTCATCCAATTCATTCTTCTTTCGTCTAATGTCGGAGTCATTTAAAAACAAAGGAATAAAATGGCATGGTTTAAAATATATTATGTCTACAGTAAAGACAAGACAAGACAAGTAAGACAGTATAGTAAATGGAGGCCAACCTGCGGCTCGCGAGCCACATGCGGCTCTTTGAAGCATTATTTGTGACTCTCGATAAATGTACCCGAGTGTTCCCCTTTCATTTTTGTGCAATTTTTTTTTTTTTTTTTTTAGTGCCTCAATAGGCAGACGAGCAGACGGGCCACCTGATGGTAAGTAGTCACCGCCGCCCATAGACCTCTGCAATACCAGGGCACAGCAAAGCCGCTGCCTACCGTTGAAGGACTACTCTCTTTAAGCCTCGTTTAAAGAAGGACATGTCATAGCGCTCAGGGAACACCGCAGCAGGGAGTTCATTCCAGAGCTGGCACGTACGTGGTAAAAACGAACGCCGGAAACGAACCGTGCTAGACGGAATCGTTTCCAGGTGGTATGGGTGAACTCTGTTGCGGTGTCGGGTGGTGCGATGATAAAATGGTGATGTAGGCACCATTTTAAACAGTTCCTCGGAGCACTCCCCGTGGAACAACCGATAGAACAAGCAGAGAGACCCGAAGTCTCTCCGCAGCCCCAACGGTTCCAGGCTATCCGTAATATCAGGATCCCCGACAATCCGAACGGCCCGCCTTTGTAAGGAGTCAAGTGGGTCCAGCAAGTATTTCGGGGCTCCTGCCCAGAGATGAGAACAGTACTCCACGTGGGGCCGGACTTGCGCATTATAAAGCGCCAATCTATGGCCCGACGCGAAATACCGCCTCACTCTGTTCAGGATCCCCAATTTTTTGCTCGCCAATTTGGCTTTGTCCTCCACTTGACTCCTAAACTGGACCGTGTTAGATATATTGACGCCGAGGATCCCAATACCCTCGGAAACCCGGAGAGTGACTCCTTGAAACCGTGGCGCCATGACAAATGGGTCCTTCTTAGCGGTGAACGCGCAAACTTGTGTCTTCGTGGGGTTGAAGTGAACTAGGTTTCTTTCACCCCACTCAGAGGCCCGCCCTAGAGAGCTCTCGATTTCCGACACAAGTTCTAACCGTCTTTCTTCCAAAGTGCTCCGAGGGATACCCTGCTGGCCGGTGTATCGTACGTCGATAGTACTATCATCTGCATAGCAATGCATGCTATCAATAGACAGCATGTCATTGATATGCAGTATGAATAGTGTCGGCGACAACACCGAGCCTTGTGGAACGCCAGCATTAATGGATAAAGCGTCGGAGCAGTAGCCGTCTACGACGACTTTAATGCTCCGACCATCCAAGAAGCTAGCGATCCAGTTGCAGAGTCCCTCGGGGATTCCATATGATGGAAGCTTCGACAGAAGGCCCCCATGCCATACCCGATCAAACGCCTTCGCGATGTCTAGACCGACGGCCATAGCCTCACCCTTGCTCTCTATAGTCTCCGCCCAGCGATGTGTGAGGTAAACAAGAAGATCACCAGCTGAGCGACCGTGACGGAAACCGTACTGACGATCGCTAATCAGCTGGTGCTCCTCCAGATACCGCATAAGCTGGGCGTTAATTACTCTTTCCATGACTTTAGAGAGCAAGGATGTGATGGCTATCGGTCTATAACACGAAGGGTCCGACCGGTCACCTTTTTTAGGGATTGGATGGACATGAGCAACCTTCCACGAAGCGGGAACCCCTTTGGAATTGTATGAAAGACGATAAAGGCGCGTGAGAATGGGGGTCAACTCGGGGGCGCACGTCTTAAGAACCACTGCGGGGATACAGTCCGGCCCACTCGACTTTCGGATGTTCAGGAGCCTAAGCTCCCGCCTGACCGCACGCTGATTGATGCGGATTTCAGGCAGGGAGTACTCGCACCGGGGAAGTTTTGGTGGAGTGGCTCCCCCGTCATCCAAAGTCGAGTTCGAGGCAAAGGATTGGGCCAAGATGTCGGCCTTTTCCTTTGCACTATGGGCCAAACTGTCATCAGTCTTACGCAGTGGCGGAAGACTGGACAGGCAGAAGTTACCTTGGACAGCCTTGGCGAGCGACCAAAAAGCCCGACTGCCAGACGGATAACTCTTTAGCCGCTCACCAATTCTGCCAATATGTTCTGCCTTGGCCTTGGCTATAGCCCTTTTGTTGGACCAAGAAGCGGCATTAAATTTCCGCCTCTCCTCCTTAGCGTTTGGATCCCGATGCTTTTGAGCTTCGTTCCACGCCCCGTATGCGGACCGCTTAAGGCGTGCAGCTTCAGCACATGTACTATTATACCAAGGCCGGCTGCGACGCCCGACAGGTACCTTGGAATTGGGGATGAACAGATTCATCCCCATAACCACCAGGTCCCTGACGCGGTCCGCACAAGCATCAGGATCTTCGGAAGAGAAGCAGTACCGCTTCCATGGGAAGGACGCAAAGAATTCACGCATCCCTTCCCAATCCGCTGACCCATACCGCCAAACCCTGCGGAATCCAGTCGCTGGAGAGCGATCAGGATATACCGCAGGGGCTGAGGTACGAATAAGGCAGTGGTCTGATGACCCCAAAGGGGGGTCGACCACTACCTTATATCCCTCAGGATTTGTGGTCAGCAGAAGGTCCAACAGGGAGGGCTCATGGGTCTCAACATCTGGAACTCGGGTGGGCTGAGTTACCAGTTGTGTGAGACCGTAAGCCAAAGCCATCTCATAAGCAGACCGACCCGCAGCGTCGGTGGTCCGAGAACCCAACCACTCAGCATGGTGAGCGTTGAAGTCCCCAAGAACCACCACCTCCGCGGAAGGGTACTGCTCTAGAGATTGGCCAGTCCCCACTTGGACGTTCTCAAATAAATGAGAAGACCCCGCTTCACCGGCATGGGACCTGTAAAGGCAAGCGTAGACTCGGGTACGACCCCCGTACTCTACGCATAGCCACAAGATTGACAGGTCCCGATGCTCGAGGCCCCGAAGGCGGCGACAACATATATCATCCCTGACGAAAACGCACACCCCGGCTTTACGCAGGAACGAATGTTCCAGTACGTAACCGGGGTAGTTAAGGTACGAGATATCGTCAGGGGTAGATATCTGAGTCTCAGTTAAAAAGAGCAGGGCAGGCCGCGCCGACTCTAGGTGGTAATGTACGGCGTCTAGGTTACTGTGTAGACCCCTGACATTGCAGAAGTCTACTGTTAAAGTGGATGTAGGATCCGCCGAAGTACGCATACTCTTTCTTTTTTTTTGTGCCTTCATTTTATTTATTTATTCTGTAGTAGGGGAGAGGAGATGTGAGGGGGCGGTGAAATTTAGACGGCACTCGCAACATAATGTCGCAGACCCAGGTGCAGGATGGTAACGCAGGTAATGTGAGGAGCTGGCGCGAGGCACGGAAGGGCCCCCGATGCCCCCCCGCATACAGTCGCCGGGATCCACTCCAGTCTCCCACGCTGGCACGACGATCGTACTACGGGATTTTCGCCAGTTGGCGGGACAGCTTCCCGGGGAGGGAATTTTAAGAAGTGTATCCCCGGGTTCAAATCCCCTACTGACTGGCAGGCGGCCGGCGGTGGCCGTTCCCATCGGGTCTCCCTGTACCCCACGCCAGCCCCCCACAGATGAGACCCACGCGACGACCAACACCAAAGTTCCGCATATTACGAGTACCGTCCAAACTCCACCGCCAGGGAAAGGAGAGGACAGAGGGAACGGCTATCTAGCCCTTCCGCCGGAACGCATTTCTACTTCGCGGTAGAAATAGGCTGGACGGTGGTACCAATCCGTTCGGGCCCAACTCTAAGTGAATAAAATTCACTTAAAGTTGAGTCCTACCACCAGTGACGGGACAGGAAGGGATGGAGGAGGACATCAGAGCCACGGGTGGAGTGATGGAACGCGGCACTGACGGCTCAAGTGGCCGGGGTTGCACTCCCGAACCGTTCTCAATGACAACCGGACAGACTGACATAAGAACGGCCTCTGGCACTATCTTTTAAAAAAATATTGTCGTTCCGTATGTGTTTCAAAATGTCTTTTAAATTACTGACAACAAATATGAATGACTAAGTGCAATGTTGTAATTTTTTATACAAATATTTTTTACTCTTATTTATATGTTTTGAAAAAATATAATTTCTGTAAAAAAAAAAGGTTTTAATACTTTTTTTGCATACCTTTAAAATATTGACATCAACATAGCGACGTATATTCCGTGTTTATCCATACGTTGTGTGCACACAGTGTTTCCCAAAAGTGACGTGTTGACAGAAGGAAAGCGATGTGACATCACGCGCGCAGCGACCACTGACGCGTGTTAATTTAACGAGCTACCATACCGTCCCTCTGTTTGCTGTGCAAGCGGACGGGACATCTTGCAGATTAAATACTGAATGATTCGGTTAAATTGTACGGTTTGTTGATGGTAGTATGAATATTACGTCGCTTGGTTAATGTAGCACTGAGTTATAGATTTTTTTTAAGAAATGCACTCATATTAGTAGACATTTGTATCTTGTATTATTAGTCTTTTCATATTAAAGGACCATCATTACGTTAGCAGGTATGAGGGTTTTTTTCTGCTTACAGAGGTAGCTCTGGAGGAATATTCGAAATCGTATTTAAGATAAAATGAACGAACATGTTTTCAATACAATGTTAATGATTCAAATTGATTTTAATTTTATTATTTTCATTTCGTATACCTAATTACTTTTACTATTCTAAGCTACTCTAAAAACTTAGTATAGTTTGAATTTTTATTCTTTTCAATGCAGAAAATTTTGATATTAAATAAATGTAAAAAAACGTCTCTTAACATTTGGAGAAAGATTTGTTCTTATTTTCCCTTATACGAAAGTGGTATCAAGTGTATCGTGGGTATCAAGAACTACGAGGGACCACTGCCCCACAACAGCCAGATCCGAAAGAAACATCAACATTTACCTCAGCGCTAGAATCGAACCCATAGCCTTTCGTTTCACTCGCCCGCTGTGCCACAGAGGCCGTCAATTTACCCACATACACATCCGGCTTATCCGGTAAAGCCAGCTGAACACGGCCGGACCGATTAAAAATTCCCTGTGTACGAGCTGTCAACTGTGCGAGAGTTGGATCAGCGGATATTAACAACAATGCTGTGAGGTATTAAACCTTGTTTTAACGTAATTATTGCGTTGTAATATTTTTATCCTGACACGGCAAAGTGGCCACACTGCACCTGATGGTAAGCGCAGTGCCGTCCAATTACAGTATCGAGTAGCGAGAGACATATCCCCCGCTACTCAACACAATCGTGCCGGCCTGCTTTTTCATACTACGCCATGGGCAAGAAGGTGAAAGCGGTCGAGGGTCTAGTGTCAAGAGTACTCAGCAGGGCGCTAAATGGCCAAACAATGTAACTCAATTCTAGACCACCGACAAAAACCGGATGTACACTGGATGATATCGGAACGCGACACACTTGCTTGTGCCACTATGACGGGTTTTACACCCTGTGTACGGTGGTATCCGGGCGGATATGAATATCCAACCCCAAAACCCTCACCTTGGATACGCCCGTGGGTTGTGGTTCGATTCCCGCACCAAGTCAAATGTTTATGTGGTGTTGTGGGACCGTAGTCCCTTGCAGTTGACACCCTTGATACATGTTTGACCCTTGGGCCTGGACTGTGTGATTTGGTTGTATTATTAATTACTAATTTATGGTCGATAGAGACCTCACCCGTCACCTCCACAGAACTTTCCATTATACATTCCACAATTTCCTCTACCCATGGTCACACCATTGCTTATTACATTGTCAAACACCGTCTCTTCTCTGGCAAAGATGTTGAGAATAAGTGGTATTTTTTCCGAATCCCCCGGATGGTATCCCACGGGACAATAATGCAAATAAGTTAGAGCATTGTTGTCATACTGAGACGAATCGTTCCAGTGATATCTATTCAACCGGTCCCATGGCGATGGAGGGCGTCGTACCGCAATGAGACAGCCAAATTAGATCTCTGAGAAACGAAGTATTTTATTGCAAGCCAAATTAATATTTTTCATAGAAGTTATGGTATTTTATTGTATTTTGTCTTTAGCTATGTGTGATTACATTTATCGGTGCTGAGCGGGACTGTAGTCACATAGAAAACAAGGTTAAAAAAAATCTCGAATATTCCGGGCAACTCACGCATTTTACCCTAAAAACATTCGCACAGTTTAAAATTAGCCAAGCTGTCCAACCGTCCTCAATTAATATCTTAGCATTCAATTTATATTTACATAGAATATTTAATCATTTTCCAAATGTAATTTAACATTTCATTAAAGCTCTGTATGACACTGCACTTCGCTCACCATCCAGAGATATCTAAGTCTCATAACACCGAGTAACTTCCCTACTTCAATACACTTTACACCAGGAATGGTTACACTTTGCCTGGTGGTAGAAATAGATGAAACAGTAGAACCGACCCAGACTCTGACATAGGGACCTGTCACCCGCATACGACATTTTTTTTTTTACCTAAATAGGCTTGCGTTTGACCACTATCACACAATAACACAATAGTATAGTAACACAATAGTATATCTATTTATAGTAAAACAATCATGCCGACCTGCTATGTAGCTTCTTCACCCTACGCCATGGGCCAAGGAGGTGAAGAAACGGTCGAGGGTCCAATAATAGAGTACTCAGATAGTCGCAACATGTTTACTAAGTGCTGCTATCTAATGAAGATAGTCAACGTACAAATAGTTAGGCCGTATCTTAATTAATTTTGAGTACTAAAGTCAGCTAAGTTAGGGCATACCTAACGGATTCATTTAGAATGTCTAATCTAAATATGCGAAGTACTTAGGCAGTCCAATATGGTTAGTCCAATGCATTATTTTTAGTTTAAGCGATGATTTTGTTGTCAACGTTTAATATCAACGGGCACTATCCGACGATTATACAAACGTAAAAAAGAATTTAAAATATAAAAAAATACCCTACGCCATTTCTAATTGTACCGTACAGGGCCACGCGCCACGGGACCTCTAAATGAATTAGCTATCTGCAAAGACGGAGCATTACATATTTAATGCCTCTTTACAATACAGTATGGTTATAATTCTCTTTGAGTTTAGACTCGTCAGTGCTGCCTCACCTGAACTGAATCTATGTCTAATGTCTGTCTATATTGAGTTAAGATCTGTAGGCCTACTCTTGAAATCAATTCCAATCTCGAATTCGATACAGCCTCAATTCCAATCTAGAAGATATTGAAACTCTAACTCACTCAAGTAAATGAAATAGAATATTTACGAGCTAGCTATCGTCTATACTCTATTTCATTTAGTTACTAAAAATTCCGTCGTATTCGGTTAAATCGTGCACCGGTGTTGCGTTCAAAAGTGCCAATGGTGCACTTTTCGAACGGAATCCCAATTTTAAATTGGAATCGAGTGTGACGCTCCTGTATTCGTTGGTTTCATAATGAAAGTGTTTTTTTTTTGTCACAAATATATCTTGAAATAGAAACATATGCAATGTTTCTATTTCAAGCAATAGTGCTGCTTCAACGGACCTAATACAAAGCTTTATAAAAAGTTTATCACTGTCTTTAAACACAATTAATGCGTATAAAATATGCATTACACACAAAAATTTATCAAACCCCCATAAAGAAATCAAGTAATTAACATCCATATTAAACGACCGTCTTGTTTAAATAAATTACACCAAAAATGTAAACCTCAGTAATTAATTAGCCTATGTTTAACATCTAACTTATTCATCGCATTTCGTATAACCCCGTCCATTTGTTGGGTATATAAGGGTGGCGGTCGGCATCGGATCGCAGTCGCTCTCGGACCGCGGCGGGAGCATGTTGTCTTTATACCGAGCGTGGCTTGGTCCGAGCCCGTGTGTGGCGAGACCAGCGCCTCCACCGGGGGCACATAGACCCGTACCACGACGGGCGAGGGTCCCATCACCCCCCACTACCCCACCACCTCCTTCCCCATCGTCGACTACATCCAGCGAATTAGACGTGGAGCGTATAGAAGCACCGGAGCCTCCTAAACGTTCCAACACAGTCTTGGACATAGCGTCATGCGACGGGCCGGTACGGTTCAGCCGGGTGGTCAACGTGGCCTGGCGTGAAGGTTCGTCTGAAGGGGACTGGTGTCGACATCGAAAATCCCAACGGACCTTACACTACTACCCCTGCAAGACTTGCGGGTCCAAGTTCCCGTCTTACTACTTCGTGCATAAGCATCGGAAGCGTTGTCATGCTGAGGAGGAGACGACCCCGACCGAGATTGAACCTGAGCCGTCCACGTCCAGAGCGGTGAACTAACGTGTCTCACAGTGACGTAGTGATTCCCCACATATCAGTATTACGAGTGATCTCGCGCGAGCTTATTGTAGGTTTAATGGAGGTTTAGTTTTTAATTGTTATTAAAATAAATGTTTCGCAAATCACTTGTGGTTTCATTGGGATCAATAAATTGAAAACATAGCTAATAAATTCTGTTACGCAATGAAAAATTAAATATCACCTATATACGTAAAAGGAGTTTTAAGACACAGTATTTTTTGATTAACCAATTACCTTAGTTATAAAGAATTACTTGCTACTAGATACTCTAAATGGACGGCACTGCGATTAGCATCTGGTGTGGTCACTTTGCCGTGGCAGAATAAAAAATATCAGTAATCTTGATCTGACAGATGGCATTTAAAAATCAGCTTCGAATGCTCAAACTATTATACATAATATGGCGGTTTTGAATGTAAAAAAACTCCAACTCCAAGTTAACGTCAAACTTTCTATTAGTAAAAATCGAAATCAAAAAAAAAAAAAATTTATTGAATCCATGAAATGTTATACATTATTTAGATTCAGTCAATTTTTTACTCTACCACCAGTTCGGAATGCAGTTTCGCTAGAGAAGAACGGGCAAGAAACTTTAGCGTTGCTCTTTTTCAACATTGGTTTACAATATTTGGTAATACAATTATTATACAATTTAAATTTAATTACATTAGATTAGAGCAGCTCAATGTGTGTTAAGTTAAAGAAAGTCCGTGCCCAGCAGTGGGACAATATGTAGACATTACCAGCCAGCTAGTTCTTTACAAAATACGTAAAGATAAAGTAATAAAGACGTAAAGAAACACTCAGTATTAGCCCGGACTCTGGAATCTGTGCCCGGTATGGTGATAGGCTCGCCCCCTGTCACATTATGGGACCGTAATAAAATCTGCGAAAAGTGGGTGTACTGGTTACACCTCTGCCTACCGCTTCGGGGATTACAGGCGTTAGTGTATATGTAAAGATAAAGTAAGGAATATTTCATATTAAGAGTAAAAGCGGAATGATTGCAATCTTGGGATTGGGCGTCTGAATGGTGATCACAACATTATTTTTAGTAACTTTTCTTGTTTTTTTATTTAGAAGATTCTGATTTGAACGTATATGGCAATTCTACATATCTATTCTTAAAAGCTTCAAGGATGTTTATGTCATAGACTTTGTTAATATTATACAAATGGGAGGGGGTTGACAAAGACTAAAATTCTGCTTACGTTATAATTAAATGACCGCATGTTTTTTTTTCGGGGGAAAGAGTTTTATTACTGCCGCCCGCTCCGGGGGGATGTGGAATGAGAATAAAACGGTTATGCTGGACTAGCCGGTCTTACGACCCAGCACCCCCTCGCACGGATGATGGCTATCCGGGCTGCCGCTGGGCCGAGTCCCTATGTACACCTCACCCGACACTACCAGCTAAAACCCCGCGGTGGCCTTCTTCGGCGCTTACGGAGCGGTCCCGGGGTATTCTAAGGAGTGCTAGAATTGCTGCCGGAACCGCCCCTGCGTGGTGCCGCGTAGTGGCCCATCTCCATATGACCCCATATGGAGACATATCTACTTGTAGATCACACGAACCATTGTCTGTCATCAAACCTGGAGACCACATTTCCACTAGTGAACTCCATAGAAGCTGTAAGAGATGTAAACTCACCAGCTTCAGGTGTGGGAGGGGGCTGCGTCGGCGTCGGCGGCTGTGCCGGCTGCGGCGTCGGCGGCGCGCTCGACGTCGACACGGCGGCCGTCACCGTCACACAACCACTCGACGTTGCACTCGACGTTGCACTCGACGTCGCACTCGACGTCGGCGTCGAACTCGACGGCGGCAACGACGTACTGCCCGCCGATGACACCTGTGACGATAGATTAGTAGAGGAATTGCGAGCGACCATCGATGTAATAATTGAGTCGTATAGAACCAAAGTCGGCAAAGTTGGGCGGAGTTATATTTTGGCAAATAAAAAAAAAATTATAACTTTTGCTTATGTCGAAAGACAATTTTGCTTTAATCTGAGGAGATATTTAATTTAATCAATGACAACAACAATGATAAAAAAATAAGCTTATGGGGGAAAATCTTATAAATTTTTCTAGATTGCCGAGTTTGAAACCAACTAAGGTAAGATGGCCGCCTTTGTTACTGTACTGTACTGTTGACTGACAGACGCTTCTAATTGAAAGACTGGCTTTTATGCAACTTTAGTTTTGTATTTTAGAAGGGTTTACAGCCGTCTTTAATTATAAAATCAAAAGTCGATGTATTTTAATTTCCCATATTACAACATATTATTTTCTACAATATTTTTTTTGCCCAACTACCTACCTTGCTTACTTTGGTTCTATACGACTCAATTGTTATCGATGTACAAATAGAACAAGCCCGTCAATCAAACAATACTGATGAGTTATTATTGGTTGATTCTGGTATTTTGTACGCCATGAGGCAAGGAGGTGAAGAAGCGGTCGAGGGTCTAGTGTCAGAGTACTTAGAAGGCCGCGACATGGCCAAACATCGCACCCCAACTCTAAGACTCCCGACAAAAACCGGATGTACACTAGCTGACCCCGGAACGCGACACACTTGCGTGTGCCACTATTGTATTGCAACCTCTGTACGGTGTAAAGTAGCGAGCAACGACTATACCTCGCTACTCAACACATTCCGGCTTTAAAGTGTCTTAAGACATACTCACAGTAATAGCAGTAATAGTGACCGTGGACTCCCCAGTGCCAGGCGGCAGCGCTATATCCAGCAGGGAGATGGTGGCAGGCGGCGTCGGGGGCAGGGGCGGTACCATCGGCGCCGGGCTGCCCGGGGGCATGCTGATCGAAGACACTGATGACGTCACTGGACCCAGGGGCGCTGACGACGCCGGAGGGGGCGACGGCGGGAGGGGCGGGGTCCGGGTCAGCTCTGGCCTGTGGACAAAAATAAAATCTGTTTATGTCGTGGAAGGGTTCGAATTCTTTTTTTTTTTATTCTGGCACGGAATAGTGACCGCACTGCACCTGACGGTAAGCGTAGTGCCTATCCTACGCTACTCAACACAATCATGCCGCCCTTCACACTACGCCATGGGCAAGAAGGTGAAGAAGCGGTCGAGGGTCTATTATCGGAGTACTCAGAAGGCCGCAAACGGCCAAACATCGTACCCAACTCTAGACCCCCGACAAAAACCTGATGTACACTGGCTGATCCTGGAACGCGACACACTTGCGTGTGCCACTATGGCGGGTTTGTCTGACAGACAGATGTTTCTGTCCCTCGTAGTTCTTGATACAGGTTTGACCTAGTGTGGGGTCGGGACTATGTTTGTGGCTGTTGGGTGTTTTTATTATTTTATCACAGAATTGTATCAGATTTGAGTGTTGTGGGACCGAAGGACTTTGATAGTTGATACCCAAAATTATTACTTTATAAATAAAAATAAAACCGTCTTCAATAAAAATTCTATGGGACCAATCTGGAAGCATATTCTCTGTAATAAAAGAAGAATTTTCCAAAAAAATACACGTCGAATTGAGAACCTCCTCCTTTTTTTGAAGTCGGTTAATAACATGTGTTGCAAGCTCTGCTTGAATTAAAGATGCCTGTTGAATTTTATTTGAATACTAGCGGACCATTAAATGTAATATTTTAAAGATCACAATCTTTGGCATTTCCCCCAGAAATCCCAGCAAATCAAATTTGTTTTCAATCAATTGTGTTTTCAAACAATCCAGGAACCCATACACACAAAATGTCATCCAAATCGGTCCAGCCGTTTAGGAGGAGTTAGGTCACATACACACGTACAGAAGAATCATATATATTAAGATTATGTGTAAACTTTATAAGAGATGAAATAAATTAGTTAATAACGGTAGGCAGCGCTTTTGCTGTGCCCTGGTATTGCAGAAGTCTATGGGCGGCGGTGACTACTTACCATCAGGTGGCCCATCTGCTCGTCTGCCTATCGTATCACTAAAAAAAAGTGATCCTTTCACAATTTTTGAAACTTTATTCTTCATATTTAAAAAAAAATACCTGTATGTATATATATCTAAATTAATTAACGTTTTAAAAGTGGCGTGAAAGACTTCTTAGTATTTTATCAAATCGTCTACAAATTTCTAGCCTATTTCAGTCAATTTTAGAATTTCAATTGGCAACTTAATTATAAAACCACAACGCAATCACAGCGGGAGGGGCGGCAGGGAGACACGGCAAACATAATTAGCTCAATTCGGGTCTGTTTTAATTACACCGGTCGGGGTGCTGCGGGGTTAACTATTCAAAAACCCATTCTACTCAAATCTATATATACTAACGCACTCACGCCTGTAATCCGTGAATAGATAGGCAGAGGTGTAACCAGTACACACACATTTCGCCCAGCTTATTACCGACCCATGATGTGATGGGGGTGAGCCTATCGCCATACCGAGCACAATACTCCGGGCTGATGCTGAGTATTTTGAGATAGAAAAACAAATCCCTTTTACCGGACATTACCGGAGTTAGTCATTTACGCAATTACAACTGCGCCACTGAGGCAGTCAGATCTACACTTATGTAATAATTCGACATAGACCCCATACTGTACTAGGTCAAACCTGTACCTATATCAACAACTACGAGGGACACCGGTCCCAGAAATCCAGATTCGAGAGAAATATCTGTGGACCTTAAATGTCCCGTGATCTTTTCATAGCCGACTACTGGCCTGTTACGCCACAAAGATTGACAGTATTTACCACCAACCCGGATTCAAACTCCCGCTAAGCCAACGCAACAACACAAACTACTTAACAAGACCTATCTCACACAGACGTTCCAAAAAAAAACTACAAAAATCCAACGCGGCTTAACAAGGTTCGCTGGTATTTGCAAATCATTAAAATCTGCCCAATTAATACCGCGAGGCAACGCTGTAGGGGGTGCGGTAATTATCTGTAGGCAAACCGTTGGAGAGAGGGGGGGGTAATACAAACACAGGTCGGTGTAAGCCCGACAATCAAATTAATTTCATCCCCCGAGTACACGCGGTTATTTTTATATTTACAATGACAATGTTAATGTAATGATAGTGTTTCAAAGGTTTTTTATTTATTGTCCCACTGCTGGGCAAAGGTTACCCTCAAAACCCTACAAATATTCATGGCCCAGTTCTTGTATTGCAAAAGACCTACGGCTGAGTTTCTTGGTGCTTCTTCTCAGACCACTGGACATTTCCGAAGTACAAACTTAATCCTGACCTGTAAAAAGTGCCCCTAGTGGCCTAATTTTCTAAATAAATTATTTGATTTGATTTCACGCTTCAAAACCCAGTTATTATAAACGCTATTCATATTTCAATTCCGCGAATCAAAAGCCGAAAAAACCGCATTTTTTATTCACCACCTCTCTACCCTCTTCCACTCTCCTAGCTGAGTATTTCAATTTCTCGATTCATACTATGCTTTTAATTAAGGCAATTAGAAAGATGGCTGCGGACTGCTGTTTGCGTAAAAATCTAAACAAGCCGTGTCGGGAGAAACGATGCCACCAGAGATGTCAGTGTCTATCGATAATATACGAGAAAATTCTTAAATAAAAATTATGTAAGTATGTTTTTTCTGCCTGCCTCGGTGGCGTAGTTGTAATTGCGCATGCGTTACGATTGCTGTGCTGAGGTCTCGGGTTCGATCCCCGGGTCGGGTAAAGTGATATTGGGTTTTTCTACCTACAAATACTCAGTATTAACCCGGAGTCTGGAATGGTGCCCGGTGTGGCGATAGGCTCGCCCCCTATCACATTATGGGACCGAAATTCGGCAAAAAGTGGGTGTACTGGTTACACCTCTGCCTACCCCTTCGGGGATTACAGGCGTGAGTGTATATGTATGTATGTATGTTTTTTCTCTACGGACTACACTATTCATCCTATTATGATGAATCTGTTCTACATACGCCATGGTTGGTTCCTGGCCCAAAAAAATAAAAAGAACTAGCTAGATGGTATTTCTTAGTCTACGAATACTCTAATCAAAAATACGGTAATCTTAATATCAGTGGATAATATGTTCATTCGCAAAAGGTTTTTGAAAGGAAATCAAGACAATTAATGAATCTATACTGTAAGTCAATATCTTTAGGCGCGTTGGCATTTTGAATGGTTAAAATCTTAAGAGTTGGCGTCACTGAATTACTTATGTTAACAGTATATCTGTAGGTATGACATTGCACATATGATATGCGCGTTGAACGCTTTCAGTATGGTAAATCATATGAGTTCACGTCACAAACATGCTGTAATAGCAGCGTATCTGTTGCAAAAAGTATTTTATTATGTATATTATTGTTGGTCAGAGTACTAATAAATGTGAAAAGCCTATTGGTAATGATTTTAATTGTGAAATTTCAATCATTGTTACTACAATTAGAAAATCCAATCAATCCAAAACAAAAAAAAAAAAATTATCCTTTAAATAGCATTTTTTTAAAACATCGATAATCCATCGACATCGGACACGGAACATCACATATGCTGATTGAATCCCGGCCGATTCCCGCGGGAGCCTTCTTCAAATAATCACCGGAGTGATTGTCAACACGCTCACGCAATACATCGCAATTATTATTCTATATTTTCACAGGCACCGCTTCACCCCCGCCTCATCCCCCCGCCGGCCCATATCCCTCGGGAACTAAGAAATGTGATTAAAGAATATAAGATGAGAAAAAAAATTGTGGTTCTATATTTCGGTTGTGAATAGGAATATTGAAAATTCGATTCTATAATAGTAGTAGGTTAGGCGAAAAAGAGAATCTTAGAGTAAAAATTCTTAGATTTTGTCGGTCTCTTGTCGGTTTTTTCTTCTTAATATTCTTACGCTCTAGTCGGTTTTTTTTCTTAATTAGGAATAGAATATGTACCAAATATTTATGTACTTATTTACTAGTTTTCTAAAATGAAGACGTGTGAGTTTAATGATTGACAGCCTCTGTGGCTCAAGGGGCGAGTATCCGATTGTGAAACGAGAGGACGCAGGTTCAATTCCCGCACCGAGACAAATGTTTGTTATCCACAATTTTTGTTGGTATATTTTGTTGATACCCCACGATGCAGGTTTGACCTGATGTGGTAGAACTATGTGTGTGACTCTTGGGTATTTATTCTTGATATTTTACGAATCAAAAATCTACCAGACACGTATCGAAAAATTAGTATAAAATAAAAAGTTTAACTGAATTAAAGAAACGAACTGCTCATGAAGTAAAAACGAATGGAAATAAAAAGGTATAATATGAATTTTAAACGATTAATCTGTAGATGAAAAATTTACTTATTCTCGTGAAAGCGTGCGGTGATCAAATATCACTGTACAGGGCTGGACTTTTCAGGTGTTGGGGACAATTAAAAAAAATACGCTGGTCCTGCAAAATGACCACACTGCACCTGATAGTAAGCGCAAAACTTAGCGAAATTAGAATGACAGGGGGTTTTTTTTTAAACCCAATTATGTACATCAAATAATGCCTGAAGTAATGCTCAGTATCTGCTCATTATAACTATTACTCTAAGCATTATCCATTTATTAATGATAAAAAATTATGTAAACTGTCAGTATAAAGAAAAAAATATATTGTAATTTGGTTTGTGGAATACGTCATTTTTTATTTTGCGGCGTTACTACTTTACATAGTACATCTACAAAAAAAATATCCATGTAATTAACACAATTAGTCTATCTAGTTATCATTCTTATGTATTTTACCCAACTTTTAAATCAATTGGGGGGTACGTCACCCGTTCGTGAGCACTGAATCCACCCCTGTATCCAAACAGCGGGCTGCGGGGGCGACGGAACGTTTGCACTGATAACAATAAGCCTTTTTGGCTAGCCTTTTTCAACCATTTTATGGAAATTAGTTTTAGAATAAAGTAATTTCATACAAAATAAATTGAATTGAATTTCCACAGGGTGTGCCAACTCAGGAATATTAAAAAATTTCGCTCGTGTTTTTTTGAAAATTACACCATTTATTGGTGAAAAGAATGGCAATATCTGAATACAATACAAACAGGCAGAATCACCACATCATTAATTTATGATATATATTGATATGTATATTTTGTATATATTTAATATATGTAATTGGGAGAGGCCTACGTCCAACAGTGGACTGACACCGGCTGATGATGATGATGATGATGTATATATTTATATGTGTTTATATAAGTATATGTAATAGAATGTATTTCATATTTATGTTTTATATATATATATATATATATATATATTATGTATTGTATTTGACAATATATTGTATTCGGATTTATTTATTTATATAGAGCTTAATAATATATATTTTTTTTACCTTCTTCCTGTATATTTTTATGCACCTACCTTGTTCATTTCTGCATCACCCTAAGGTTGACTGGGAGAGAATGCCTTTGGCATTAAGTCCGCCTATATACATTGTATATGAAGTGTATAAATAAATAAAATAAATAAATACAAAGATGATTAATAAAACATAAATTTAAGTGATTAAGAGACGCCCAAAGACATTTTTGACATTTTTCAACCCACATTCAGCGAGTGTAACAGAAAATAGGTCTAATCTCTCCTCAATGAAGTGGCCCATGTTCAGCAGTGTGATACAGTCCAGAACTGAAGAATATTATTATCATTGACAGCCTCCGAGGCGTCACAGCTACTCCGTCTATGAAACGAAAGTCCATGGGTTCGATTACTGCACAGAGGCAAATAGATGTGCGAAAGACAGATATTTGTTGCTAGTTTCTAGTTCTTGATACCCACGATATTACCTAGTGTGGGGTCAGAACTTTATACATATCCCTACTTTTCAAAACACCCTATATACCTCAAGTAGTTGTTACTACACTCCATATATTCCTCGACACTATAATATCCATAAAAACACCAGTAGCAAGTACCATTCCTCATCCACTTAAGACACGTTACAAATAGAGTAAAAATTCTCGAGGAACGGAGACGCAAAAAACCGCCGCGCTACCGAATGAATAATTCATATCTGTGTTGACATGGTGTAATTAAATGGTCTTCGAGTCTGGACTCCTTATTGATATTGTAGAAAAATGTGTAATTTTTATAAAGGTCGAACGAATTGCTCTTTTACTTTGCTTTCAGGTTTTATGCAGATTGATTTTGTTTTAGAGTTATTTCGTGATTGTCTGGGTGTTATATTCATGTATATTGTGTGTGGGTAATTATTGTAGGGTTGAAGCAATGATCGCTGGTGGTAGGATATTTATAACCGCATGGATACCGACCATGGTACACAGGGTGTAAAACCCGCCATTGTGGAACACGCAAGTGTGTCGCATTCCGGGATACGATGTTTGTCGGTTTTACGGCCTTCTGAGTACCTTGACACTAGACCCTCGACCGCTTCTTCCCTTCTTACCCCATGGCGTAGTGTGAAGAAGCAGGCCGGCATGATTGTGTTGAGTAGCGAGGGATAGATCGTCTCTTGCTACTCGATACTCTAATTGGACGGGACTACGCTTACCATCAGGTGCCACACTGGTCACGTTGCAGTACCAGGATAAAAAAAAAAGATAATTAAGCGGGACAAGGACAACGTTATCCGGACTCTATAAGTGTTTCTCTTTTTAACAATACTTGGTTTAATTTATTATTATTTTCTAAGCATACACAAATTATACATGAAGGAATTAATTTAAAAAAAACGAACTAGCCCTACAGTAATTGCATATGACGTGTAACATCTGACATCTCACCTATGTAATGCAACATTAACATTATAGCATTATATTGACTTCCTGTTACACACTTCCGTCCCTTTTCACGAAATCACTCCCAGAAAGCGATAGTAAAGATGTTACACATCAATAAATTGTTATCTTTTTTATATTAAATTAATGTCACCTACTCAATGTACATACAATTAAAATATTTGTCAATTAAAATTCTGGCCCTTTTGAAGTTCTTATAATATAACAATAAATATATACTAGCTGACGCGTGCGAATACTTCGCACCGATATAAATGGAATTTAAAGTATTTTAATCAACTAAATAGTAATAAAATTCGTCTTATACGACAATAGATGGCGCTTCCTAAAATCGTCTATGCGCGTATTATCCTACATTAACAATACAATAAATTAGTAAATTATACTGTCAACAGATGGCACGGAATTTTATAAAAGATTAGTTTTTGTATACCATAAAGCCGAAACACCCAAATTAGATTTTGGTATACACGATCAGATAAATATGTCATATAATAATAATAAGGAAAACTCACGCGGTGACATGCAAAAATAATGTATCCAGTTTCTTGTACGACGCATGGACATTCGCGGACATTGACCCTTTTAGAGGCCGGCTGAGGTTAGGTAGGTATGTATCGGTGAGCGACCGACACGCGCCGGATTTTTATTAAGTAATAAACAAGGTAACCAGCTGGACGAAAATTTTTATATGTTTTTACATACATATACACTCACGCCTGTAATCCACGAAGGGGTAGGCAGAGGTGTAACCAGTACACCCACTTTTCGCCGAATTTCGGTCCCATAATGTGATAGGGGGCGAGCCTATCGCCACACCGGGCACCATTCCAGACTCCGGGTTAATACTGAGTATTTCTAGGTAGAAAAACCCAGTATCACTTTACCCGACCCGGGGATCGAACCCGAGACCTCAGCACAGCAATCGTAACGCATGCGCAATTACAACTGCGCCACCGAGGCAGTATGTTTTTGTGATACACATATAATATGTTAAAAATTAGTGCAATGGATTGTGCTACTGGTTCTCACTACTTTCGGCTTTGTAGTATACTAAAAATAATGTTGTATATTTTTTGGCATAAATTTTGCCAAAAAAAATGACTAATTTTCGTTAATAGCGAAAATTGTTTAAATTAAGTGTCCAAATACGGCTTGGTTACGAAATTTTCTATCTCATTATAAAATCTATAGGTGTTCCCAAATAATTTAGTAACTGTAAAAAGAAATCGCTACAGGTTTTGAATGCAAATTGTGTTTAGAAGTCTATTCTATTTACACCTGTCCTATATAAAAAATGAGATATTCTAAAAAAATATAGGTTACATTTTTCATAACGTTTCATAATATTTCTCACAAAAAAGTAAACAAAAAAACGCTCTCTTATCATCATTAACATCTTGAGCTTTCGAATCTTCTTAAGTCATTTTATGTAACGAGCAAGAGTGTTAAAAATTGAAACGTGATGTACCCACTGAAATTGACTTACACAGTTCCGATATATACATAAGAGATATTCCATCTCTTTCCAGCAAAGCATTTTTAATGCCTCGATAGGCAGACAAGCAGACGGGCCACCTGATGGTAAGTGGTCACCGTCATAGACTTCTGCAATGTCAGGGCACAGCAGAGCCGCTGCCTACCGTAATACAACTGACGTCATTTGTATAGCGTGTTCTCTATCAATGTCATTTTTGTGTAGGCGATGAAAAAGCGATCTATCCTTAACCAGTCATGACACATAAGCTTGCCGGCGGTGCGGAGGTGCGTTCAAATACTGGCCAGTTTCGCCGTTCTTACATGCTATTTTTAACTTTAATGTTATGTAAATAAAAATGATTCTGGCTTGTATTTTACCCCCTACTTTTTTTAATATCTTTATAGACACGAGTGATTAAACGACTAACCTGAAGGTCCCAGGTGCGGCGGGAGGTAGCGGCACACACGCAGGCTCAGGCGCGGCTGGAGGCGGCGCGGGTGCGGGGGACGACCCCCCGCCGCCCCCCGCACCACCCACACCGGCACCAGCGGCCACCTCCTCCGCCGTCGGCTCCTTCGTCTCCGAACACCGACCCGTCGTGCCTGCATAACAAATTTAACGTTAATGAAGTTCTACCAGGGTAAATTACAAAAACTCTGTACTTAATTATGCATTTTTTTTATACCACGATGGTAGCAAATAAGCTTACGGTCCGCCTGATGGTAAGCGGTTACCGTAGCCTATGGACGCTTGCAACACCAGGAGCATCACCAACCCTTCAAATTTGGTACATATACCATTAAATATGACGCTTAAGACCCGTTCCTTAATTTTATAATAGTTGTACAAGGGAAAAGCTCCTACAAATACAACCATGCAGCACCAACACAACAATGAGAACTGTTATTTTTTTTTATTCTGGCACGGCAAAGTCACAACACTGCACCTGATGGTAAGCACAGTGTCGTCCAATTAGAGTATCAAATAGCTAAAGACAATCTATCCCCCGCCACTCAACACAATCATGCCGGCCTGCTTCTTCACACTACGCCATGAGCAAGAAGGTGAAGAAGCGTTCGAGGGTCTAGTGTCAGAGGTACTTAGAAGGCCGCAAAACGGCCAAACACCGTACCCCAACTCTAGACCCCCGACAGAAACCGGATGTACACTGGCTGATCCCGGAACGCGACACACTTGCGCGTGGCACTATGGCGGGTTCTACACCATGTGTACGGTAGTCGCTATCCGGGCTGATATGAATATCCTAGCACCAGCAAAATGTGTATTGAGTATCTAGTACGGACCTTGCGACCTCTGCAGCCGCGTGGTGACCCCCGGCGGCAGGTCCGGCTCGGCCGGTGCCCGCGCCGGGTTCCGTGCGGAGCGGCGCGCGCGCGGCTTGCGCAACACCTGCTTGTAGTTCTCCGCTTTTTTCGACAGGTAGTAAAATCTGCACAAACAAAACAATATTGATTTTTGACGTTGATACGGCGTTCAGACCGACTGTTGGCTGTCATACGTCGCCACGCTATGTGTATATGAAACATCTTATACGTTGTGGTGACGACAGAACTGACTGATTAAAACAATTGAGTGGAGTGGGAGTGGAGTATGAGAAGCAGTGTCAATTTTAGGTAAGAATTTTTTTATTAATAATATCTTAAAAACAAACATCTGAATATTATAAGTAGATAAGTATTAAACAATGGCAATGTAGTTACGAATTATTTTAAATATGTGATGTAACCGACCTTCCGGCTGCCACTTTAAGGATGTACTATTGGTAGCATCAAAGTATTAGAAAAGTAGGTATTCTATATACAGGGTGAATTTTTCAAGTGCCATCAACAACAATGACCATCATTTTGAACAATTGTGTGTGATTGTTGGGTGTTATCAATTAATCAGTTAAGGTTTAATAGGTAGGTAACGTAAGAAAAATAAAAAAGTATTTTAGTGAGGACATACAACTCAGTCCACCATGACCATGAAGACTGTAAAGCCTTCGAAACGTCGGGTTGGACACGTAAAATAAACCGCGATATAATCCGTAAAATTAGTTTTATTCCAATATTGTAATATTCGCGTACAAATAAGAAACTATTATAAAAAAGTATTTTGTTAAAACTGTGCTCTTTGCTAAAGTTTGCCGTATGTCATTACTTCCCAGAATTCTTTCCTTATTAGCGACACTATCGAATGGTGTAATAATACAGTGTGTGTTTTTTTTTCAATACCAACAAGTTCGATTCCTGGCTATAAATATTGATTTTCAAAAAAAAATCCAATAATGCAGTTTTAGTTTTCATAAAAATCGGGCCCGAGACTCCTTTCAGTACTTTTCGCTATCTCTCATAGTTTCGGATTTGGCCATAGAGGCCCACTTGAAAAATTCATCATGTATAGTTTTCTCGTATAAAACGTATAATAGTTTTCTAACCAAATTATACTCCGCATTGAAATTTATCCATTTAGAAGCAGACAAACCGACAATGACTTTAAAAAAAGATTCCGATGAATTGAGAACCTCCTCCTTTTGAAGTCGGTTAAAAACAACACTCCGTCTTTTTAACATTAAGGATTCGTTTCGTCAACTCACCTAACACAGTCCCTGACACTCTTCCTGGGCAGGAAGGATGCGATGGTGCCGAAGTTCTTCGGATGCTGGAGGTACTTCTCCCTGAAGATCTCCCGCTCCGATTGGGACCACACGTTCCTCAACTGTAGCTCCTTGTGTTCCGCCTTCATGTCCATGCACCGTCCTAAACCAAAAGCTTACATTATTTATAGCAAAAAGTTTTTTAATTCATAAAAAGTACACCGACTTAAGTAAAAAACAATTTATGCGTAATTGGGCATGCGTTACGACTGCTGTGCTGAGGTCTCGGGTTCGATCCTGGGTAAAGTGATATTGAATTTTTCTATCTAGCCCGGAGTCTGGAATTTGTGCCCGGTATGGCGATAGGCTCGCCCCTGTCACATTACGAGATCGTAATAAATTCAGCGATAAGTAGATGTACTGGTTACACTTCTGCCTACCCTTTCGGGGATTACAGGGGAGTGTATATGTATTTAAGTCTCTAATAACACGGTAGGCCGCGGCTCTGCTGTGCCCTGGCATTGCAGAAGTCTATGGGCGACAATGATTACTTACCATCATGTGGCCCGTCTGTTCGTGTCTGTCCAGGCATAAAAAAAATACTCTGAAAAGACGTTAAATTTGACGTCCTTTATTATCTCGTTGTTCGTGATGATGTACTGTAATAAATGTTTAGCTGGCTTTGGGAATGTATAAAGCTCCAACCTACCAAGTGTAATACCAATCTAAGAATAATATTTATCACCTTACACAGACTATTGTATAAAATATCCTACTTTAAAAAAAACTTAACAAAATAATCGTAGGAAAAGTCGTAGCGTCATTTTAATCGCTAAAATCAAGTAACAATATTCATATAGTTGTGAAAATAATTCAAAAATATATATATATTGTAGCGAAATATTGACCTAGCTTATTCCAGACGTATAAGGTATAAATCGACTACGCTCATATACAGCATGCTGCACAAAGTAGGTACAAATAAACAGATTGATAATACCCACATATTTATGAAAAAAACTATTCAAGGATTAATCAAGTTTAAAGATAGCTTTCGTAACCTATGTTGCACCATATTAGACTTATCTTTCTTAGCATGATTACTTTAATTAGCAAGAATCGTGTAAATTCTTTGCATGCACACTTCCTAATAACGCCTTAAATAAATAAATAAATACACCCAACAGTCACAGACATAGTTCTGACCCCACACTAGGTAAAACCTATATCAAGTATCAAGAGCTACGGGGGACTACCACACCACAACACCCAGACCCGAAACAAATATATGTCTGTCACACAAACATCTGTCGGTGCGGGAATCGAGCCCACGGCCTATCGTTTCACATGCGTCGTACCTTTCGCAGGGCTCGTAGGAGGTTTAACCGACTTAAAAAACGCTGTGTTACAGGAGAAGCATTTACAGCTGCTTTTATCGCACTCAAGGTTGCCAGATCACATTATAAAGCTGCGGTGAATAAATCGAAAGGTATTTTATTGCGTAAAATTGTAGAACGATTGGATAAGGAAGGTCCGTGGTCTCCTCTATACCATGAATTCAAAGCAAATAGGTCAATAAATCTGGCCTATATACAGAATATTAAAATAGACAACACCTATACAACTGGTATAGAGGATACAGCGGAATCCCTCTTAAACTCCCTAATACCCGATGATACAGTAGCGCGTGATAACGAATATCATAACCAAATACGGATGTGGGCCGCGGAACCACCGAACACACCCTCGTCGGATTTCCCGTCTTTTGAAGAATTTATCGATATCGTTAGATCTTTACCTGTGAACAAAGCCTCCGGTGAGGATAAAATATCTAATAAAATGATCAAGGAAGCGTGTAAAGCAGCGGGCGATTCTATTCTAATAGTTTTTAATCGATGTATTGCTGAAGGTGTTTTTCCTCGAATTTGGCGATGCGGTTTTATTCGGATAATACCAAAAAGTGGTGACAAGCCACCCGACGACCCTAAATCTTATCGGCCTATAACGTTATTACCATCCTTAGGTAAATTGCTTGAACGACTAATTGTTCCTCGGCTAATACCGGGCGGTCCAAAGTTTCATGAGAAGCAATTCGGTTTTACTGTAGGGAAATCTACTGTTGACGCCGCTTTATCCGTTAGAAGAACTGTTAGCAACTCGAATAGTAAATACGTCTTAGGTATATTCTTGGACATATCCGGTGCTTTCGATAATGCGTGGTGGCCAATGCTACTACTTAAGCTGAAAATCCGAGGTTGTCCTAAAAATATATATTCACTTATTTATTCATATTTTTGTCTAGGCACAACCAAATTAAAACTTGGTCACCACGAAGCGTCGAAAGCTCTTACGATGGGTTGTCCACAAGGCTCAGTAGTCGGTCCGTACTTGTGGAATATAGGCTTCGACGACTTTTTCGCACTCCCTTTACCTCAAGGTTGCTCCTTAACCGGCTATGCTGATGACGGGCTCTTGCTTGTTCAGTCGAATAGTAGATCGGGACTAGAAAATTTGGCCAGCGCGTGTTTAAAGTTAATTTTTGATTGGGGTGAAAGAAATCGTCTGACTTTCGCACCTCATAAAACTTACCAACTACTTTTAAAGGGCATTCTTAAAACACCGCCGCGAATTAAATTCAATAATATTTATATAAAACGCAAAGAATCGGTCTGTTACCTAGGGCTAGTTTTGGAGAGAAACTTTTCGTTCTTAGAGCATATAAAATCCGTCGGGGAAAAGTCGAAACGCAATTTCTATGCCTTGACAAGGATATCCACTTCAACGTGGGGATTATCTTTTAACACATTAAAAGTCATCTATGGGGCTACTTACTTGAGCAGTATTTGCTATGGATCACCTGTATGGGCTGATAGGGCTACTATCGGTGCTGTGCGAAGAAAATTGCTCCAGAGTCAACGTTTGGCGTTGATATTCTTGTGTAAGGCGTATAGAACCGTTAGTACTGAAGCTTTACCTGTCCTTGCGGGTGTACTTCCAGTCGATCTGGAGGCACAGCGTCGCGCCGCTATGTATTACTCCACGAGAGAGGATATGGACAAAAACTTTCTTACGTCGCGCGAACTCTCGAGAATCGGTAGACTTTTTAAACAGCGTTCCGAAATATGCAACGAACTGCTAAACGAGTGGCAATGTCGATGGGATAATTCAATTAAAGGGCGGCATTTATATCAGTATTTTCCTTTGGTTCGCGATCGTCTAACAAAAACTTGGCTAGAAATTGATCACTGTGTTTCACAATTTCTCACCGGTCATGGCAACTTTAAGAGCAAACTATTCTCATTTAAGTTGGTTGATTCGCTTGCGTGCCCATGTTCTACACCAAACTGTGAGTACGAACAGTCCGCGCATCATGTTCTTTGGGAGTGTAGTCTCTGGCAAAATGAGCGCAACATTATGCTTGACAGTATGCAGATAACATCTGGAGTTGTATACTATATGGACCTTGTGGAGACTGGGAGGAATTTCCGTGCTTTCCGGCGATTTTGCCATACCTATTATTGGAATCAAGCGTAACAGCTCGCATGATAGGACCCGTTAAGTAACTTCCGTGGTGCTTTACGTCTGGCTTCTCCAGACGTAAATGTCCCTTTATTGGAGGTTAATACCTTTTTAGTTCAGTATTTGTCTCCCGCTTTGCTATGGAGGGAAGTGGACAATTTATATTTCCAACTCCTCCCTATATTTCTATTTGATTAATTTCGTTGCGGGATAAAAGACAGTTATTAAGCATTCCCAGAGACTCGCCGAGTTTCATTACTCGGTGTCAAAAAAATGCGTGCCATTGTTGATCCTGGCTAAACAGGAGTTACAATGGCGGGTGTGTGGGCGGGATAGTCTCTATATCGTTTCACAGCCGGCTGCTCTCCCGCTGCGCCACGGAGGCTGTCACGGAGAGAAGTCATCATATTTTTCTATCATGGTACTCTCAAATACGAACAAAACATCCGCACACGTTGCTTATTCTCTGTCGTACAACAATATATAAACAACTCACTGTTGGTGTCCTTGTACAGGGGGCGCGTGTCGTTCGGGTCCCGCAACAGCGGCGGCACCACCGTCAGAGCGCGCATCTTCTTATCCTCATGCTCCTGTTCATGAAGACCGTCAGCGATCTCCTCTAGTTCCGCTTCAGACTTCACCCTGGCCCCGAGACGGTTGAACCGCTCCCGTTCCTCACGCTGCTTACGGAGTTCCGGAAACACCTGGATGTGGACAAACGGCTGTTTTAATAAAGGAGAATGCCCATTCTTGGCTCTGCTTTCTTTCGCGCCTCAAGCTAAAAATAATAGATAAATTAATTTCTTTATTTTTGAAGTCGTCTGGTAAACAGAATGTCTGCGTTGTATAGGGGATTTCTTTTACAACTTAATCAGACATATTATTGATTAAAAATGGCTACCAGTTTTCATTGGCGTAATACTTTGTAACGTTTTTTTATATTAAGTACAGGCTATAGTCAATCGACCACGCTGCCTAGTCTTACGTTTAAATCTTTATATACCTACAGTTTACACAAAAAATATTATTATTACACAAAAAAACATGGAAACCCGCGTTCCAATTCCAAAAATGTAAACTTTAGATAGTATTCGGATACTTTATAGACTATTTAAAACAACTTTGGAATTGATTATAAGTTTGTGGGCTATGATGTATTGCCATGGCAAAAGGATTGAATTGCGCCTGATGGTAAGTACAGTGTGTCGACCGTCGCATGCCACTTCACATCCCCATGATTGCCAAACCAGCCTAAAATAACATAGGCTGACCCACAGTCATAGGCCCACTATAATTGTTTACATATTGTGTCAACTACCCAACCCACATGTGGGTACATAACTGTATTCACAATATTTTAAATAACTTGTTATTTGCACGTATATGAAACCAGCTTTCACCAATACAAATTAGAATCATTCAAGAGTCCATTCTTATCTTAAATATTAACAACGCACCGATAACACTTCTGATATTATAAGTGTGACGGTGCTTACTAGTTGACTACCATTAGGTGACCTACTTGTCCGTTTGTCGCCATATATACAAAAAACTATTACTAAAAACGCTTTAAGACGCGATTGAAAACTTATAGAGCTATAAAGCTCCCTACGTTATGTGCTATGTATTATGCGCATGTTACAAAACCGTTAATCCTTGGCCAAATTCTTCTTTTATCAGTGCAAAGGTATATAAGAGCTGTTTAAGATTTGTTATTCTTTGATTTTGACCCCTTTTAAGTTGACTGTAGGTAGCCAAATCGACACTAAATTAAAATTATAGTTAGCCATGATGGTTCTCTTTCACGTAATTATAAAGATTACCATATTCCCTTCAATCTATCATGCAAATTAGCATGCCATTAAAGATGATATACAAGGTGTTACAATAATGTGGTATAAAAAAATATGTACCTTTTCGAAGAACTCTCTATTCTTGGCGTCTTTCGCTTTCCTCTTTTGACTCTGTTCTATCCGCTCCACTCTCCGCGCCCACTCTGCTGCTCTTCTACTGTACTCTTCTGCTAACGCGTCTTCCCGCTGCAACAATAGAATCATATTAAAATAATACTTCGATTATATCTACCTATTTCATTAAGATTATTAAAGAAATGACAACTTCATGAGCCGCAATCATATGGAAATTCAAAATATTTAACTGCCTTCAAGAGTCTAGTAATGAAGTCACTATAATATCCATATATTTTACTATTTATAACCCCCCCTTCAGGAAAATACATTTTTGGAGGAACGTTTAGAAGAAGCAGGCCGGCATGATTGTGTTAAATAGCGAGGGATAGATCGTCTCTAGCTACTCGATACTCTAATTGGATGGCACTGCGCTTACCATCAGGTGCTGTGTGGTTACTATGCCGTGCCAGGTTCAATCCAGGTGCAATCTCTAAACAGGATCTTTCGCAATTCAAGTTAACACTATAGACAGAGCCTGGTGAATCAAGTCTCAACTCCTTTCTTTGGAAGGAAGGCATCTACTCTGAAATGCGAGTCATCATATATCAATATCAGTCTTTTCGTAGCTAAACGGCAAACTACCAAGTACGATGGTAGATGATCTGCATTTTTCATGAACCTTAATAGTACCAGAAGAATCATCGATGCGATGTTAACGAAAAGACTATTGCGAAGGGAAAAGTGACTTGATTCTCTAGAAATCCCACACTGTACCAGCAAGTTACCACTTCAGGTGTGTAGAATAAGAATCAGCACATTGCTGTGGAAAAAACTGACTACAACGTGCCTCTATAAACACATCACAAAATACCTTTTAGCAGCGATAGCCTAGTTGAAAGTGGTAAGGACTGCTAAGACGAAAGTCGCTGGAAACCAAGCCAAATGGCATCACATCTGACTTTTGGAAGTTATGTGAGTATTTATTAATTATCGCTCGCTTAAACGGTAAAGGAAAACATTCCAAGGAATCGTGCATTCTAAACAAGAATTTAGAAAGTATGTGAAGACTGCCGACCCGAATTAGGGCAGCGTGGTGACTAAGGCCTAACCTCATTCGTAAAGGAGGCCCGTACCCAATGGGCCAATACAGGGCTAGTTTTATTATACCTTTTCAGTCTCAGCCTTTATCCTCCTTATGTGCTCGACAAGTTTCTTGCGGAACACTCGATGCCTCCTTATGTTCTCGTGATACACTTCCGTGTCCTGTGGCTGGTTATATAAAGGGTATAACACTTCCGGTCCGAGGTTCGCTAACACGCCGTGAGCCGTCGCCGCCTGGGGACAAATTTTCTAAATAAGTAATAATTTAGTTTAAATATCGTTTGTGGGATTTCAGCAGGGTTTGTATGGATGCGGTCTGGTCCAGAATTTGATAATATTTCATTCCAATTAGCTCAGGTAGTTAAAATGGCAAAGTCTCCTAATTCGTATATATGTGTGTACTTATTACTAGCCTAACATTTCAGGAATACAGGCGTGGTGTTTTTTTAAACCTATATTTCGCCATTGCTAGGCAAGTGTCCATCAATTTTCCTTAATCACAGTCAACCACTCTTTGTCGAAGTGGCAAAGACATTTGTACCACGTCTTTTGAGGTCTGTCTCTTCACCTTCCATCATTAACCCAGTGAATTCCTATCTTAGCTCATATGTGATGTATTAGACACATGCGCGATTTGTATTTAGCACGAGCGATAGCTTATCCGAAAGTGGAAGAGACTGTCAAGACGTCACGGGTTCGATTCCATTCCCCACAGTTTTGACTTCCAGACGTTAAGTATTCATGGATAGTAGTAGTAGTAGCGGTAAAGAAAAACACATCATAGTTCTACCAGTATGCCTGACAAATCAAATGTATTTAAAGTCTAGCAACCCGCATTAGGCCAGCGTGGTCTAAGGCTTTAATAATCTCTTCAGCAAATGTCAGTGCCCAGCAGGACACTTGCATAAATACATTTACTAAGAAACCAGTGAGATCCAGGATTCAAATTCCAGTTCAGATCAGTTGTGCTATATATGACGAAAGGCCCGCCACAGATGGAATAGAATTAAGCTAAAAATAAGGATGCACTATTTTCATCTATGCGTACCCCCAGTTCTTCAAAATCTATAAGAATTCAATTTCTTACCACATCCAAAACCTATTGCACATTAACCTTAAATATTCGAGCTTATACAATGATATTAAATGTATTTACATTGTACAAAATGGTATTAATACATTATATTTTACACACCTAACACGTGCACAAATGATGACATTAGAAACATACATATACATAAGATTAGTATTACATAACACTCAACCACCAACCGTTATTAGTTACGAACAAATACACATATATACCAAAACCTCTCATTCGAAACGAAGTGACAAAGGCTATGATTCAAATGTTAAATATGATAAATTATATCTTATATTACTTATACTTTTGTTTCTCGAATACCGTAGACAAAAAATTAAGTTACTTTTACACCGTTAAAATTTAATTACCAAATTTTTACATAAAATTACAATACTATTAAGAGGGTAGTTTAGTATTTTAATCAGGATTAGGATATGTGTATTATTTTAATCACTACGTTACATTAGCTAAAACCTATTGAAAGGATTTTGTACATTCGCTCACAAGTTAGAAGACATATCTGTATATATAAAAGAAGAAACTGACTGACTGACTGACTGATCGATCAACGCACAGCCTAAACGGCTGGGGTTAGAGACTTGAAATTTTGACAGTAGGTACCTTTTATCACGTAGGCATCCACTAAGGAAGGGTTTTTGGAAATACCACCCCTAAGGGGGTAAAATAGGGGATGAAAGTATGTATGAAAATCCGTCATTTTTGAAGATAAATTCATGAAAATTAGTATTTGGCATTTTAGTTAAAAATAAAAAATATATGTTTCAGGATTTTTGGAAATTCCGCCCCTAAGGGGGTAAAATAAGGAATGAAAGTTTGTATGAAAATCCGTAATTTTTATGATAAACACATGAATATTGGTATTTTGTATTGTATACTTTTTCTCCCAAACATGACCTCCACGCGGGCGGAGCCGCGAGCAACAGCTAGTAGAAAATATATGCACATGGAGACACACAATATGAGACATGGAGTCGTCACACAAAATAGCTATTACGGTACAATCTTGAGAGGGAGTTAATGAGATATTCAGTTTTGAATTAACTTTGATTTTATTTCCGATTTAACGTTTCATAGTTAAGCTTCCCTTAACCTTAACTGTCGAAATCGACTTATTATATTAGATAAAATTCTATATAAGGCATGAATTTAAACGTTTTCGAAGTACAGTTCCAACGGACAAAAGTCGTGATAATGCATTTTTTATTAATACACCTTTCTTGGCACACCCTTTACATTTTATTGGTAATTAAAATTCAAACACATAAAAAAATCGTATAGTATCGTTATGGTTGTTTTTAAGTTGTTGTAAATTGATCTACCATCACCATTGTAGAACAAAATATTTGCTAAATCTTTAACATATAACATATAAATTAAACTGCAATTTTAAGCACATTGGTATTATTTAAATTTAAAGATGTACTATTTGATATTCAAATTGATTAAATTATTCATGTACCGTTAAATACTATAAGGTTATTGTTTTCAAAAATAAAACTTCGAAACAGTGATAAATAGATCGCTTGTGTAAAGATTCCATTAGTATTTTTGCTCTACAGCCAGTTCGGAATGCAGTTTGCTATATAAGAACGGACATGAACCTGTAGTATTTTGCAAATGCGATATTATTCTACAATAATATGGATATAAAAACTATGAAATTTTAGTCTTTGGTACTCGATGCGTGTATTTCAAGATTGTGTACAATGAGTTGATGTGTAATAATTTCAATTAGACCACTCCACACACCAATGTAACCCAGTTTCTGAGGTAGATTAAATATCATAGCATTGAATAAAGTTTATAAAATCTCCGAACCAATGTTATTACATTTTTATTAACCATAAATATTTGGCACTAATAATATCTAAGATTTTTAAGTAAAGTAATAAAATTATCCCCAAAAAATGGATGCCAATGGTCAAAGATTTTGCAGGCTTATGAGTAAATTAAAGTTTAGAATGATATTATCAGAAATAGTATTTTGAATACTGTCAAGTATTTTCAAGTAATAAGTATATATATATGTATTGTTTTCATATATAAAAAGTCAATAACATTAGTATTCAAAATTGCTAGCAAATATTTTGTTGTTATTAATTAGCCTTTCACCAGAGAATGTTTAATTTTACTTTACTATTTATACATGATGTGAGAGGTACCTCAGAAACTAGTCATTAGTCAACTAAGAGGCAAAGTCGAATAGAAGGCATAGCTTGCGTAGGCTTATTGAGCACACTACATTATCTGCAAATCGGCTAACTTATCGTTCGACTGGTTGTTAAAAAAGATTTTTTCTCGTTTATGATAAGTTGGCCCGCAAATCCAACAAATCTTAAACTAAAACAAAAGAAAAGGGTTCATCTGGGACATCTTTACTTAGCTAATCAAACCGCACAACTTATATTTGCTACGATTTCAAAACAAAAAGGTGATTATATATTTGATATTCTCTTGATTCAAATAAAAATATTGAAGTAGCTGTAATTTCCACTGATTCTGTTTTACATCTAATTATTAAATTATTGTCATTTGGCTTAAAACAAACAGTTTTTTTAAAGAACTCTAATTAATCATCTGACACTGACAGTAATATTTCTAGTTTTTGTAGAATCACCCACCATTAATGACAAAGCCCCAAATAATATTTTTCGTCTCGCCTAATCTCTTAGCAAATATTAAATGTGTATCATTAATTAAGCCTATGATATGTGATGAACTCTCCATTTATTTACACACACCACACGCGCACACTACAATGCCTTCGACTATACCCCTTGCCAACCAGTGAAACCCGCCACAAGGTCAAGTATTCCCAAAGAGAGTTGACAACAGTTGATTTTAACCTTGAGGTTTTAACCTAAGATGTTCCTTGGCCAGTGAACTTATATACTACATTATGAAGCAGACTAAACAGGGTGTTCCACAAAAGTGGTATAAATAATATCTGCAATTATAATGTGGGGTTATAAAATAGTAATCACTTATGGATGGAAATTAAAAATATTCGAATAATTTAAATTAAAACAATTATTTTACGACACTGGGATCAGCTTGTGTATGACAATGGAATATGTGTGAACTGTGAAGTAACTAAATTTGGCTGCATTCACAGTTGATACTTAAATGATATTCAAATAAATAAAATATTGATAAAAATAAGCACCTTTTGGTTTTTGAACTCAATAATAAGCTATAAATCATTCATCCTACATTTATTATTGATACCATCTTTCTGCAACACCAGTAGAACGACTTTTTATAAATTGAGAGCTGAATTAATTTACTTTTGTTTCATGAGTAATGCAAGTGAAATAGAACATATGTTTACATTTCGGATCCTGGATATATGTAGGGGTTAGTTTGGTGGGATTATGTCAACTCTCCTAAGGGATACTTTAGAGATGAGAGGGATAAAAATGCAAGCTGTTGATTTATAAAGCTTATAGTGAGCTTTCACAAGCAATAATGGAATAACTGTATTCGCTTATAAAAAATTTGCAATAAATACATTTTTTTTCTCTATGATTATACTTATTTCGTTATAATTAAGCAATTTTGCAACAAACTATAACTACTTATAATTTCAAGTAATTTCAAAATTATTGTTCTGATAATTACCAAGCGAAAAGGCTTGAAGCGAAAGCGATGATGATATTATAGAGAAACATAATTAGCCATGCCTAGGTATTCTCATACGAATTTCAATTTTTGTTTATAACTAGACCATATTTACTCTATAAGGCTAATGGTTTCATACTATATGCAAAATGTAGATAAACCAATGCCACGTCTGCCTTCCCTATCCAGCTAAAGTGAGAGTAGGAAAATTTGATTATACCTAGGTAGAAAAATAAACAGCTGATTTTAATTAAAAGGAAGAGATTGTTGCTCTAATTGTCCTTCTATATCCAAAAATCTTATATATCAATACGAGACAGAAACAATATGAGAAAGTATTTAAAAAGACCAAGATTATTACTTGCTCATCATTCCATAACTGAGTGATTGCAGACAGCCCCGAGTCAAACCAAATTTACTTCTGGCTGTAACTACAGACAGGAAGACCTTCTCGAGTATCAAAATGTAGAGTTTAATTTGTGTACCATACACTTCTATTTGCAATGAATTTATGTATCCAAGTTTACCTTCTCAGACATTTTCCAATGGGGAATATTCCTACATAACATTTCCAAAAAACAAATCAACAGCTCGCATACTTAATATAGTTAGTATGCTAGTAGATAGGAAAGTTAATAATCACGTCAAATAGAAACTCTTGGAATCCCAAGGTGGCTTGTCGCACCTTCTTCCTATTCTCAGCGTATATACAGTGTGCCAGGCTCCTGTGCCGGGGAGGTGCCTCTTCAGGCTCTTCCGCTCGTGCTGGGTTCGAGGCTGACTTCTCCAACTCCTCTTGCTTCTTCTTTAGCTGGTTTAGCGTGTTCTCAGCCAACGCCATCTCTCGGTCCACCTGAGAAAACAATGATCAAAATGACTATTATGCTTTTCACTGTCCCAAAACTGTCTAAAAATTTGGAAATAAAGAATTCTTGAACCGTGAACCTTGAACTGTGTTAAATCAACATCAATAAAAAAACACCTTTAATTTCTAAACAAACATACAGATTTTCAGAAATAGTCAAGAACAATATACATTAAATAAGATTTCTAATAAAAAAAACTATTAAAACTGCTCCGAATATTTGGGAATTAGGAGTAGTCACTTTTAGCCGTCTCATTTGTCTCCAAAGAATCCTAAATATCCTACCCTCCCCATCATTACCTTCGATATCTGTTGCAGGAGATCATCCTTGGTCGTCCTCAGGCTCTGGTCCTCTATCGTTTGTTCTGAAGGCGGGTTGGGAGACAGTACCTCCACAGTGTTGTATGTATTCACCGAATCCTGAAACACCAAACGAAAAACTATTACAAAGAATAACGTGTGCAGAATATTATGCAAAATGGAAGGTCTAGGATTTACAACAACAATACCCAAAGTTATTAGACCTTTATGGGGTCCATGTGAGCGAACAAAAGAATAGGGGATCTGTGGGATGTAACTGTCTCCTCTCCTCACCTCCTACATAAATCTCACTAAATCATGCCAAATACTGCAAATTTATTATCAAAGCACCAGGTTTATCCCTCCCACTAAAAATCATTTATTTTTACTTATTGATTTTAAGGAACACTGCACTGAATTTTATTTTCAGTTGTGCTAATTTAGGGTGTCAACGATATATTTAAAAAAATGTGTTTTTGTATTGTTTTATTCTTCTACATAACAGTACATAACTTCTACAGTTAGATATAACACATTCGAAGTTAATTGAATATACAAAAATGCAATATAATCTTATTAGGGGGTCTACCCAAAACCAAAAATGGCAAGGGGTCTATGAGACGAAAAGTTTGGAGAACTCTGGTCTAGAAGATATGGGGTAAAAATTTAATGACATAAGATCTAGTACTTAGAATACCAGTCTTTAGAATTTTCCAGACAGCAGAAGACCTAATTTCACTTCACTATTGGGAGCTGAATACTCATATAGGTAGCTAGGTACGTTGATAAGGTTCCAAGTACAATTTTCAAAATAAGCAAATTTTTAGATTCGTAAATTGTTTCGTGCCAGACATGGCGACAAGGTTATGGCGATTGGTTTCTTTTACATATGAAGAGTTGATCCATCCATAGATGGACTTGCTGCTTCTACCTACACCTATTTGGATACAATTGTTATCAATGGCGTAGGCCATAAAATGCGATTCCTCCCGGTTGCTCGTTATGGCCTTGTCAAAAAGTAAGAATTGAGGTTATGACACCTCAATTTGTTTACGTATCCACAATACGCATCTTGAAAATTGGAATGATCGAGTATGAATACAGGGTGTGAGATCAAGCCAGAACGATGACCAGCTATACAATAAAACCGTTGAACCGATTGGCACGAGCATTACATATATGAAAGGTGAATTTATTTATGGTTAGGTCTCGATCTAGTATTGAGTATTATAATAAATATTGGAGAAAATTCTGAATTTCATCAATTTCTGAGGCGCCTTAACATATTTACGGATCAACATATTTCAATCCAAAAGGTAAAGAAGTAGCTGTCAGTTTATTTCTGACAAAATGTGATCACTACTGGAAGGAGTTTCGAGGTTGTGGCTTACATAAAGTCACGTACTATGAAAAATCGGAGACAATTGGGTTTGGTAAATAATACTTATAATGATGACTTATAAGATCTATAGTAGGGGATTCTGCTTATGTTTCCATGCATCGGTACCTGACCTACTGCATATAAGGAAGAGAGGAAAGGATGACACTCAATGGTGTACACAGGGTGTTCAAGATTGACCGAAGTGGCGACTTGAACCCAAGCCGAGGTAATAAGAATATAAACTTTGAACTATTAAATAGATGAGCATACTTGCTGTATACGAGGCCAACGGTAGTATAGTTTGGTTCTGACTTAACCAACTTATTCTCCATGAGCTCAGAATACTATGGGGTAATAGTTCTTTAATTCATAGAAAGTACACCGAATTCAATAAAAAACAAACTATGCGTCCCTATAAAATTTGAGGGTTGCCTTCGATTTTCTGATATCCTATAATCAGATCCTGACTTGGTGCCAATGGGAAGTATACCCTTTTAAACAAAAACAGAATTTCTCGAATCGGTCCAGGCGTCTTCGAGTAATCGGGGAACATACATAAAAAAAATATTCCATCGAATTGAGAACATTTCCTTATTTTTTTGAAGTCGGTTAAAATTAGAAAATACTGACTTATAGATGTTCTAAATGTTAAGCTTAGAACTACGCAAGTATAATTTCATAGGTAAATAGTAATAATGACCCTGTCCCACTGCTAAGGCACGGGCCTCTTCTACCAATACGAGGGGTTCAGGCCTAAGTAATTTTTTTGAAGTCTGCTAAAAAGGAAAAGAAGCTTAAAACTTGAAACTCACCCTGGTATCGACCCTGAGCGGCTGATGATGAGGCAGCTGCGTGATCGGAGGACGTTCGGCGGCGAGGCGGATCTTCTTGAAGGGCGGGGGGTCGGCGGGGGGCGGGTGGTGTGCGGTGGGCGCGGGGAGGTACCCGCCGCCGAGCAGCGACATGCGACCACCGACGCCGATGCCAACGCCGCGGTACTCACCCACCGCGCCCGCAGCGCCCCCGCCCCCGCCGCCGCCGCGCGCGTAACTGCCGTCCCTGCAACGTAACCAACGCAGGCCTCAACACAGAGAACGGACACCGACCAAGGACCGCACCAATCAACCAAGAATCCCAATGGATTTCACGGCAAAATGACCACACTGCACCTGATGGTAAGTGCAGTGCCGTCCAATTAGAATATCAAGAGACAATATATTCCTCATTCCTGCTTACTCACACTACGCCATGGGCAGGAAGGTGAGGAAGCGGTCGAGGGTCTAGTGTCAGAGTACTCAAAAGGCCGCGAAACGGCCACACCTCAAATCTAGACCCCCGACAAAAACCGGATGTACACTGGCTGATCCAGGAACGCTTGCGTGTGCCACTATGGCGGGTGTTTATGACTTGCTGGTGGTAGGATATCACCATCATATCCGCCCGGATAGCGACCGCCGTACACAGGGTGTAAAACCCACCATAACAGCACACCCAAGTGTGTCGCGTTCCGGGATCAGCCAGTGTGTACGTCCAGTTTTTTATGGGGGTCTAGAGTTGGGTACCATGTTTGGCCGTTTTGCAGCCTTCTGAGTACTCTGACACTAGACCCTTGACCGCTTCTTCACCTTCACCATGGCGTAGTGTGAAGAAGCATGCCGGCATGATTGTGTTGAGTAGCGGGGGATAGAAGGTTTCTCGCTACTCGATACTCTAATTGGACAAACAATTTAATTATATATGTATTAGTAAAAAAACTTATGATAGGAGTCGAAAACAAACTTATCATTCTTATATTTACTCAATAAACTCTTCATCTATTATCCTTTAATTTAATTTTTAAACTTACATATGATTAAAGAAATCTACTAAATAACATTATTTTCGGTTAAGCAGTTACCGCAAACCACGATTGCAATGTGGTGCCACCTATAAAAATTAAAGTTCATCAAATATTACGTTTTCATTTTACACAAATAGATGTCGCCACGTGCACACAACATTCATTATAAAAGAAAGAAACTACAGTGTAAACTCCATGTAACGTCACTCTATTTAACGACAAACTCTCTTAAGCGTCGAAATCAATTGGCTTTGGTTGGTTTAGCTTGTTTTTCATACAATGTTTCACTCTATATAGCATTACACCCACTCTCAATAACGACAACAATTAAGTTGCTAAAATTAGTAAAAACTGCGCAGCTGTGTACGATCTATTGTCGCTTTATTATCCTAGCCCGCAATAAACTCGACTGTCGGCATCATGCATACCGAACTTTCTAAGAAATTCATTCTTTTGTTTACAAATTGGGATTGCTTGCACGTGTAGACTGTTATTGACCATGATTCATAACTAGGAGTCATGGATTATCTATACCTTATCATATTCTTAGTTGCTCACAAACTTGCAAACTGTAAACATGGCTACTAAAAGAAAATCACTGTGTATTGACGAAAAAGTTTTACTGATACGCGCAATAGAAACGGGAGAGAAGATAAGTGATGTTGGCAAACGCTTTGGATTTAGTCGCTCTACCGTGTCCACAATATGGAAAAATAAAGAAAAAATCCTCCACGCTGCGGGCAAATCTTCCAAAAAATTAAAGAAACCTATATACGAAGATTTGGATAAAGCTGTACTATCATGGTTTCATCGACAGCGCCAGAATAATATGCCTATCTCGGGGCCGCTCGTGAAAGCTAAGGCGGAGAATTTTGCTGCTGAACTTGGTTTAACTTCTTTCAAAGCATCAGAAGGATGGCTCGGAAAATTCAAGCAGCGTCATCATATCAACTATGGTAAAATAAGTGGGGAAGCACGAAGTGTTGATACAAATGTGAAAGCCTGGGAAGAAGTGACACCCACAACTATACAGCACTCTTTTCGACATGCTGGACTTTGTACCAATTCTACGAGTGATGAGGTGGAAACAGAATCTGAGTTTGAAAGCGACGACGACCTTCCATTAACTGAGTGGATTCAAAAATTCAACATGGCAGGAAATACGGTAAATCTTCAAACCTACATTGAAGTGGACGACCGCCTGCTTACAACGGCTTCACTCACAGACGAAGAAATTTTGGATTCAGTGAGAAAAACTGAGGATCAAGAACAAGGTGATGAAGAAGATGAGACGGATGAGCCTGAGCTTCCGCCGAGCATTAAAGAAGCTCTGGAAGCAGCAAAATTATTGGAAAAATATTTCCTTTATAACCAAGATGCCTCAGTATTGCTAGATATTAATAAAATAACTAAAAAAATACAACAAAATTACTGGTGCAGCAAAAGACGTCAGACAAAAATAACAGACTATACTCAATAGCGTTCAAATAACATTCTTTTTTATGCACATAACTACTAACAATAGTCAGAAATAAACTTTTTATTTTTCTAATTCTGATGTTTCTTCTCTCCATTTAACGACAACTCTCTATAACGCCATAAAATGCACAGTCCCTTCAGTGTCGCTATATAGAGTTTACACTGTATTATAACCTGACGACTGACATGTTAAAACATTGGTTATAAATACATTTTAAATATACAAATGTACACGATCTAGACATCTTACAGACGTAATTCAGTAGTTGTATAATTTATGATAATATTTTAACTGCATGTACCTACCATAGGTCCGAATTATAACAACTATAAAACATTGCACCAAAACTCAAACACGGCACGCACAATAACACATTTTTTCATTTATTAGCCACTATAATTTTTTTAATATTTTTGCGGAGCTCGCACACGGCCATTTGACAGTTTTATTCGTTCACCAATAACAAGCAAGGGTCGACGACCATACAGCCTCGTAAATAAACAACCTCACGCTGACGTATTTTGTGCTTTCACTGCAATTTCTAAACGACAACTATGCTCTAAGGCCTTCAAAATAATTTAAAAAAGATATCATTCAATGAAATATAAACTTTAATACATAATATAATGAAATGTTTATGTGGTTGGTATTTGGTGTGTGAGGTGTTTACGGCGGGCAGCGGCGGAGAAAGGCCAAGGTTGCGCGCGGGGCGAGGGAGTTAACTGTAGCGCGCGCTCGCATTGTTTATTTTTTTTATTATTATTCGACGGGCGTCCCGCGCTGTCAGGCCACGTGGAGGCCAACGTGGCGGACTAAATAAAGACGATCTCAGTTTATCACGTATCACGTGTTATTCTATATTTTGATTTTAACTAGGTGCAGCGCGCGGCGTGCCTCTTGTTTACGTGACATTTTAATGAAAGTCGAGAGTGATCGTTCTGTAAGCGTTGAACGAACGAAATTGAATGAATGAAATTGCAATGCAAATATAAGAGAAAGCGCAGACTATGACGAGCGATGCTTACAAATATCACACTTTACATTTACACTTGTGTTAAGAAATTGAAATGTACGATTGATGAGTGAAATAGCAATCAATACTTATTAATGAAGTATTGTTCTTTTAAAGAATACATAATAACCTTTACACTGCGTAAACAAATCGAGATTGACGTGTTAACAAACAGTTCGTAAATTGTGTAGTGCGTGGTTTAATGATGTTGTCCTTTTTGAAATTAACACCATATTTCAACCTTCATGCCGCTATTAATCTCTTAAATCGGTCTGAGCAAAATAAAAGTTAAAAAAACTTCTCAAAAACACCAGTCTCGAAATGGCGTAGGATTTCGTATAAAGGCCACAGACGTTGGGCAACTGGATATTACACTATCTATTACAAGTAAAGTATTTTAGATATCTCATAGATAGGATAGTAGAGCCACGCTGTAGACATTTGTCTACAGCATGAATGGGCCGGCTCAACCGGGGTAGTACCACTGTCTCACAGAAAACCAACGTAAAGTGACAGTTTACTGTCGCGTTTCGTATGGTAAGTGAGATAACCGGAGGCCCAGATTCCCCCTTCTCTTCCCTAATCCCTATTCCTGTCCTTTAAGGCCGACAACGCATACATGATACTTTCGGTATTGTGGATGTTCATGGGCGGTGGAGATCACTTAACATCAGGTGACCCACTGGCTCGTTTGTCGGACTATATTATAAAAAAAAAACTATCGATTTTCACTCTGTGTCATGTGATTGATGGCATGTCTGTGTATTAAATATTTTTTGTGAGTCTGCATGAATCATCGGCTAGTGTTAGTCATTAAATGATGTCAATAGTTAATCTCTTCGTTTGAGTCAGGTTTTTGAAACAAGCTACCCGGGTGGTATCTTAAAAATTATGTCTTTAATAAATAGACATTATGGGATCTTTCTAAGAGATGTGTACGGTCCAACCATACAAATTTGCACTCTCAGCATGTTACACCGTTACTAAACAGCGGTAATTAGTTCGCCAACATAACGCGCCCGCACATTTTATATCTGTATCATCATCTGTATATACATATAAAAGAAGGAACTGACTGATCGATCAACGCACAGCCAAAACGGCTGGGGTTAGAGACTTGAAATTTTGATAGTAGGTACCTTTTATGACGTAGGCATCCACTAAGATAGGGTTTTTGGAAATACCGACCCTAAGGGGGTAAAATAGGGGATGAAAGTTTGTATGAAAATCCGTCACTGTTGAAGTTAAATTCATGAAAATTAGTATTTGGTATTTAAGTTAAAAATAAAAATATATATTTCGGGATTTTTGGAAATTCCACCCCTATGGAGGTAAAATAGGGAACGAAATTTGTATGAAAATCAGTCTTTTTTTAAATAAAAATAATATAATTAAAAATGTGTATTTTGAATTGTATACTTTTTCTCCTAAACATGATCCCCACGCGCGCAGAGCCGCGAGCAACAGCTAGTTTTATCATAAGTAAACTCAATATATTAACTGACTTTATTTGTAGAATACGTCAAAGAATAATTAAAACGCAATATATTCTCGGCAAACTATATAAGAGAACTTTACCTTACCTGAAACAATTGACAAACATATTGTGCAATACGAATCGGACTAACACATTTCTATGTAAATGTATACTTCTGCGAGTTTTTTACCAATACGTGCAATAAATATAAATAACACACACATAGCACCGACCCCACACCAAGATATGAGTCTTGTGTGTGGGTATCAGGGACTACGAGAGACACACGGTCTCACAACACCCAGACCCCGGATACAAATGCCTGTCTGTCACACAAACATTTGGCCTGGTGTGGGAATCGAACCCACGGCCTCTCGTCACTCGGCTACTCGCCTACTGCGCCACGGAGGCTGTCAATGTATACATTCTGCGAGTTTTTTTCCAATACGTGCCACGTGTTAGTTGAAACATGTCCGTACGTGCATCGTCGTGCCAACTCGCGTCGCGTGATGTTATTTCTGTAACACTGATTTATGTAAAACAATATTCGGTGCCGTCAACGACTCATTTTCGATTAATTGTATGAAAAAATCGCATGGCGTGATGCGATCATTTCCTCGAGAAAATTGATTGACGTGTCAATGCGTATGAATATGTAACGAATAGGGTAGTTTCCTGTGTTTAATTTTGTACATTATTCTCTACGCAATCGAATATAATACGCAAAAGAAACTCTTTTGCGAAACAGAATCAAAATTGCTTGAAAAATTAGGTCACAATGTTTATTTTAATTATTGGTATGAGCAAATACTAAAAGGCATAAGCGAAAACGATGGCGTATTGGGATCATATCGCTATCTCCCTCGCACAACGGTACAGTACAGGCGATGAATAGTACCTACCGTGACGTCACGGTATCAGATATGCATCTTTGTACTGTTATTTGACAACTACCCCTTCCAGCAGCAAATCTGCTGTGGTGTCTAATTTACTTATTTTTGTTCGGATTCATAAAATTCTTTCGATAATAGGTTTTAGGTAATGTAACTTGTTGATTAAATTAATAAAAAAAAACGAGTCAACTACCCTATTATACACATAAATACATACATATACACTCACGCCTGTAATCCCAGAAGGGGTAGGTAGAGGTGTAACCTGTACACCAACTTTTCGACGTATTTATTACGGTCCCATAATGTGATAGGTGGCGAGCCTATCGCCATACCTGGCACAATTCCAGACTATAATATCCAATTCCGTCCTACATAGTCCCAGCCCTACTTGGAATACGCTGACTTAAAACAAAGAAGATCAAGTAAGTACTAATACATAAATTTAATTTACTTATAAGTTTTTTATATTTCATTTAACCTAAAACAGGAAACCCGCATACTCGCTTTAATTTAACATTATTATCTTACTTGAATACGGTTGGCTACGTATCTGCTTACCCGCATTCTGCCACTACACCTGTTAGGCATTGCAATGTTAACTTCTATTTTCCTTTGTTTTATTCGGAAATATAACAAGGAAAGATAGCACTCATAAGCTAACAGACTATAAAAACTCATTTTAATATTAAAAAACCGTAGTCCTTGGTCTAGGCGGAATGTAATTGTATTTTGATGGTGATTAATCTCCACAGCTCAAATAAAAATTAGGTTGAGTCGAATGCAATAAAACATTTAAATGGGAGGGACATCTCAACCTAAAATCCAGTCCCCGTACAAAACATAAGCAAGGGTTTTTTAATCCTGGCAAGGTAAAGTGACCACACTGCACCTGATGGTAAGCCTTGAAAAAAAAGCCCTATCTTACCAGTTGATTTACGCGATAAGTGCTCAAAAATAGGCTTAAAAGATGCAGTAAAATTTGCCAATTCGGATATAACTCAATATCGTAAAAAAATGCTAAAATCAAATAGACCACCAACCGTCGATACATTTATACCAAATCACCAACTGACCATGGCGTGGCTTCGTGACAGGTTCACATTACAGTTTTAAATGCAGTGTCAGTGTTATCCGACACGTTTGTTTACACATTACATCAGAAATATATTGAAAATTGCAATTTTACACGTCTTGCAGAAAGTGCAGGCGAAATTAGAAACCCGGATGGGAACCTACCACGGGTTTGTCATTTGTTTTTGAGTAATAAATTGGACACTTTGACATGGATACTTGGAATTTAAGCAGTGCCAGCTATAGACAGTTTCGTCTGCAGACCGCCTCGGTGGCGCAGTTGTAATACGAGGTACGTGTGCTGAGGTTTCAGGTTCGTTTCACGGGTGATATTTGGATTTTTTATCACGTAATACTGAGTATCAGCTCGGAATCTGGAATTGTGCCCGGTTTGGCGATAGGCTCGTCCTCTCCCACATCATGAGTAATAAGCTTAGCCAAGTGTGGGTGTACTGGTTACACTTCTGCCAACCCCTTCGAATGCGTGTGCACAAGTAATATATACAACACAGGGACCATAGATGTCTTACTTCAGGCATTGTTTGCATTTTAAGTGTAAATATAAAATATGTAGAGTTCCACTAATTCCTAATGGTTTAAAGATCGCAACCTTCAAGTTTACATCACTTTACTGGTGGTAGGATATTCATATCCGGATAGCGACCACTCTACACAGGGTGTAATACCCGCCATAGTGGCACACGCAAGTGTGTCGTGTTCCGGGGTCAGCTAGTGTACATCCGATTTTTGTCGGGGTCTAGAGTTGAGGTACGATTTTTGGCCGTATCGCCGCCTTTTTAGTACTCTGACACTAGACCTTCGACCACTTCTTCACCTCCTTGCCTCATGGCGTAGTGTGAAGAAACTACACAGCAGGCCGATAATTGTGTCGAGTAGCGAAGGATAGATTGTCTCTCGCTACTTCATACTCTAACTGGACGTCACTGCGCTTACCATCAGGTGCAGTGTGGTCACTTTACCGGGCAAGGGTACAAAAAAAGTTAAGTCGCACAAAAATCCACAAATTATGTAACCAAGTATTCCGAACACATACAATTCTACGAAACGATAAAAATACACATGCATTTACATTCGTTTAAGGAAAACTTTTGAATATTGTTATTTAAAGACATAATGGTAACATTCCGAAATTACTTAATTACTTTAAAGGTACAATTCAGGAGACTCGATGCGTTTTGAGTTGACCTTCGAGACGATAAATTGGTTATTAGTATTATTAGGTATTACTAGTGGTGTATGTCAGACGTTGTCCTGCCATAAACCGCCTTCTCTGTGGACCGGACTATCCTTAAAAAGAAACAAATCTCGACCGACAGCAACACCTATTTATAATTACCCTATCTTTCAATTGGACAGAAAGCGTGACAATCTCAAAGCCCGACCACCTGCGGCGATCACGTATAACCTTGAGAGTGGTGTGCTCACATGCCCGCAATGTGCGAGGATCTTCTCTAAGAAGATTGGCTACATAAGCCACATGCGAGCACACGAACGACGAAAAAATCTGGAGTAGAATGCAGTCGCCATGGCCGAAAACGGCCGGGAGCATCATCATCATCATCTTTCAAGTTGGACCCAGCCACATACATACAACATTTAATTGAAATCGATTGAGTGGTTTGGTTTCAAAGTTTATAACGGGCCCAACAATACAGGGTGCAAAAGACAGTGAACCGTTTTTTTTAGAAAGTAGTTATTTATGCCTATATTAAAATAAAGATGTCTGTGTCAGATATGGGTGTATATCAATTTACCACACCACGTTAAAAAAATAAAGAAACTAAAACATACTTTCGTTAAGACGTAAGTCTTATGTACCCAAATGTCATACACCTGTAACTTTTCTAAAGTTACGTGTGTATTAAATGTTAATTATCGCTTGCTTTAACCCGCATTAGGCCAGCGTGGACTAAGGCCTAACCCCTCTCATTAGTAAAGGAGGTCCGTGCCCAGCAGTGGGACATTATTTAATACAGGAATTAAAATATACAGCCAAAAAATTATAATACAGAACCAGTGACAACGTAACAGACTTGTCACAGTATAATACTCTTTGCTTGTCACGTCCAAAAATAAATCCCGTTGGAGGGGAGACAGGGGAATGCAATTCCTCTGAACGCACGCATCAAGATATTTGCGAACACTTTCATAAGTTCTTTGGAGGCGCGCCAATAGTTTATTTTGATCGTGTTGCACTAAGGGTTTTACATTGAACGTGCCTAAGCGATATTAATGTGCTTGTTTGCGTGTAATCGCGCCATTTATAGTTTAACTTCGATGTCACATGTTTGTAATGTGAGATATATTTTATTCGGAACAGCATTAGGTTATATAAAGGTTGCCCTACCTTTGTATACTAGAATGTCGTAACTGGGTGAATCTACTGTCGTAGTAATGCCAGCTTTTGTTATTTTTGCTCGCTAAGAAAACATGAATACGAAACCAAAATACGTTTGGTTTATTCTGGCACGACAAAGTGTCCACTGCACCTGAGGGTAAGTGCAGAGCCGTCCAGTAAATTATCAAGTAGCGACAGACAATCAATCCCCCGCTACTCAACACAATCATGCCGGCATGCTTCTTCACACTACATCATGAGCAAGAAGGTGAAGAAGCTGTCGAGGGTCTAGTGTCAGAGTACTTAAGAGGCCGCAACATGCCCGACAAAAACCGAATGTACACTGGCTAACCCCGGAACACGACACACTTGCGTGTGCCACTATGGCGGGTTTTACACCCTGTGTACGGTGCGAGCTATCAGGGCGGATACGAATATCCTACAACCAGTAGCAATGTATCGTCCAACGGTCGCTTTTCAATCATAAACTTAAAAATATATAATGAACCAACCACGTATATGTTATAATAAGCGCCAAGAAATATATAAAGAGCGATTGTAAAATGGATAAAGGAAAACCGATGCAAAATCTTTTCCGGCCGACATATTCAAATGAGTGGCGATTAGAACACTGTCTCGGTAGCTGACCACAATAGTTTTATTGTTGCAGTAAACAAAGATACGATCTATCGTGGGATATCCTGTGATTACTATTCACATCTGAAGCGAAGGATATTCATTGTAATATTGTGGAAAAATATCTATAAACTTTAAATGTCTTTTATTGTATGCGAAATTGAAAACACTTAAGAGTTCAGGCATAGAAGATAACTTAAAGAATGAATAACCACATAGGCCATAGCTTGATTGCCAGCCAAGATGGATTTGATTTTCCTTAACTATTTAACAATGTATGACAGTGAGGTTATAAATAAGTTTACACATACTAAGTTTTAGAGACCCTGATATTTATGCAATCCCACACACGACGATGACTCATATCTTATAAGTATGTCAGACAGGAAACACACCTGTTCCCAAGATGAACGCAAAAATAACGCAATCATAATTCCCACGTAGACTCGAGACTGAAAAAGAGTTTATCACAACGAAGCATTTGTTGGCGCGACACAATGTAATCTCGCAGTTGTATTGTGCAAAAATATTGTTCGTTCCCAGGGCATAGTGGGGCGTTTCGTAGGGCTGTCTGCTTTTGGCTACCGTAATTTAAATAGGTAATAATATGTATAATACACAGCCTTCATGGCGCAGTTGGCGAGTAGCCGGCTGTGAAACGAGAGGCCGTGAGTTCGATTTCCACACCGGGACAAATGTTTGTGTGACAGACAGATATTTATGTCTGGGGTTTGGGTGTTTTGAGAACGTGCGTCTCTCTAGGTCCCTGATACCCACAACACAAGACTCGTATCTTAGGGTCGGGGCAATGTGTGTGACTGTTGGGTGTTATTTATTATTATAATGAGATTCCATGATGAATAAATTAGTTACATCAAGACACACTAGAAATTTTAGTTATTTCTTAAATAATTACTTCAAAAATGCCACTTAGAAGCGTAAAAATAGAATCTGAACCACTAGATGAGAGTTGTTGTTCAAAGCGAAAGTAAATACCACAGGACAGAGTTTTCAACACTAATTTAGAGTTAGACATTACATCTCCTTCAAGATTGTTACTCTCACTGTGATTATGGTTTCAAATTAACTTCTTATTTACGTATGTTTTTGTTATATGTTAATTTATAAGTTAATTATTCAGAATAAAACAAGATTGGGTACATGCTTTGCTTCTGTCTTTATTATAAGGTTAAAAACCAGTCATAATGACTCAGTAGTATACATAAATATCTAATTCCTTTGTTAGCTACGGTAATTTTTAAATTCATTTTTTTTTATTTCACTATAGCCGCTTTTATAAGATGATTTTATGTTTATATTTAAAACTCTCCCCAAAAACTTTCTCAGATTCTGAGAGACGGTAATGATGACACAACTCAACAATCTTTCTATAAAATAATGACTGACAGAAATTTGATTATTACTAGCGGGCCCGGACGTCATCCTGCCCGGAAAAGCAGCGCCACACCGACAGCAGCGCCACCTACCGGGTCCAATTGTATTTTCAAACCATTCAGGAACCCATTAAAATATACACACAAAATTTCATCAAAATCGATCCAGCTGTTTAAGTGAAGGTGACAAACACACGTACAGAAGAATTATTATATTAAGATTTTCCTATCGATTTTTAGTTATATGAAAACAATCAAATGTCGAGAAACGATATTTATGTCTGGCATTTCAAGTTTTTTACTCGAACGACCTTAATCGACCCAGTCTCCTCTATTTTTTTAAATTATATTCCATTGAAACATTAATCACTTCTCGGTTCTTGTTTACCTTTTAAATATATTTAAATTTATTACAAATATATAATTACATAATACATCACTTATGCAATAAACTAATACTTGTATCGAATATAACTTTTAAGGTTCTATGTAAGTCTCCAAAGGAAGTAATTCTATATATTGTCAGCCTCCGTGGCGCAGTTGGCGAATAGCCGGCTGTGAAACGAGAGGCTGTGGGTTCGATTCCCACACCGGGACAAATGTTTGTGTGACAGACAGAAATTAATGTCCGTTGTCTGGGTGTTGTGAGAGGGTGCGTCTCTCTAGGTCCCTGATACCCACAACACAAGACTCGTATCTTAGTGTGGGGTCGGAGCTATGTGTGTGACTGTTGGGTGTTATTATTTTTTATTATTAAAAATGTAATTTTTACTGTAAAATTCATATTTGACAAACATTTTATCGACACTATTGGAGGATTAACTGAGTGTTGCAATTTTTAAATCTTAGCGAAAATATTATAATGGTCCATTACAGAGTCTGAGTATAGCGACAAACTTTTGGTTTAATAAATATGATTTTTATATTTAGCGAATGTCGAATAATATGCATACTATTGTGAATATGCGTTACGACTGCTGTGCTGAGGTCTAGGGTTCGATCCCCGGGTCGGGTAAAGTGATATTGGGTTTTTCTATCTAGAAATTTCTCAGTATTAGCCCGGAGTCTGGAATCTGTGCCCGGTATGGCAATAGGCTCGCCCCCTATCACATTATGGGACCGAAATTAGGCGAAAAGTGGGTGTACTCGTTACAACTCTGCCTACCCCTTCGGGGATTACAGGCGTGAGTGTATTGTGAAATAGGGCTTCATAGATCTTTCAGACTAAATAACATTTCTATAAATTGTCTCAAAAATAAAAATAAACAGTTCTACACAAGTGTTCAAAAGTGCTCATCTGAATTAAAAATGAGTCATGTTGTTATATCAATTTCCTAAAAATACTTTACCATCACATGTGCATGAAACCTAATGCTGGGTAGCTCATTATATTGACAAATACCTTAAGAACCGGAATACGCCCGAATACCGATAGATTTTCTCATCCTACCGTAAATAAATAATACTAATGATGAACAAAAAAAAAACAAAACGAAATTTCACGTTAATTTTTTTGGTCTTTATTACTTCCCTTATTTTATATAGTTGCTCAAGCTGTTGTGGCGCATAACCAAGGTCATAATTACTTTGTTCAAATGCTGTATAATTTAAAATTTTATTTATGGAAAACTCCGTTAGCTACCCACAAAATAAACAAATTAAATTAACCCGAAACAAAATAAACGCCGAAATTCTTAGAAATCCATAAATCCTCTTTAACGCCGATTTAAATTCGGCCAAATACTCAGCGAGGGTAGTTGAAGAATTCCTTGCGCCCTTCACGTTCCCTTGGACCGTGGGCCGAATCCTTGCCTAAATAACAAACATCACCGAAATTCCTCGACTTCTTTGCGAGTAAATACTTCAAATTCCGTTATCTTAACGGGTGTTTCAAGGAAAACAGTTTTGTGTACCCAAATACCGTATAGAAACAGATTTTTGTAGAAAGTATTTAAGAAAAACGATCTTATATTTACTACATGCCGTTTTTGACCGTAATGCTTAATTTATTGACCCTTACATTAAAGCGATGTCGGTTTTTCATTCAAATCGAATCATTTATTCTGTAAATATGATTATTCAATATCACTTTTACATGTCAATTATTTAATATAAACTAACCCTATGAAGGTTCACTCACATGGAAACAATTCTTTCGAAGTCCAGATATTTATTCAGGTTTATGAGAATGCAATGTGAAATGATGGTGGTTAAAACCTCAGCTTTCAGGAAATCAAACTTATAGAAGAATATAACACAATACAAAATCCACCAGATCATTCATAATTTAAAAGATAAATAGGTTAAATACACGCATTCACATTAATAATCTTAAAAACAGTTCGAAATAACATATACATATACACTCACGCCTGTAATCCCCGAAGGGGTAGGCAGAGGTGTAACAAGTACACCCACTTTTCGCCGAATTTCGGTCCCATAATGTGATAGGGGGCGAGCCTATCGCCATACCGGGCACAGATTCCAGACTCCGGGCTAATACTGAGGAATTTCTAGATAGAAAAACCAAATATCACTTTACCCGACCCGGGGATCGAACCCGAGACCTCAGCACAGCAGTCGTAACGCATGCGCAATTACAACTGCGCCACCGAGGCAGTTCTAAATAAATAATAAAAAAGCTCCAATAGAACAGTAACTAAAGTATTCTTTAGAGTTCCATAAAATTAACGTACGTGGCTGATAAAAGATATAAACCCTTCTAGAATTTAAAATTCAAATAAAGAAATATTTACTACAATTTTGTGACTAATGAGTATGTAAAACGCCATATGGAATGAGTCATTGGCTTTCCCCGTGTGCATGCGAAAAGACCCTTTGCATATGTTCACTTAAAGACCGTCATTTTTATGACAATACTAAACTGCCATCCCTAAGAACTGTAGCCAATGCGGAACAATGCGGGTTATAGGTACATCATATGGGTACGTAGGTACGTCTGACTTTTTCGACGATTTTTTTAATCGCTCATTTTGACCCTGGAGTAATCATGCAAATGGAAACCTGTATACTTGCTATTGAACTATAAAAATTTTGAAGTTGCCCAGAATTGTGACAATACAGAGGGGTTACTCTTGACACTCGATTCCAATTTAAAATTGGGATTGGGTTCGAAAACGGTACAATTGGCACTCTAGAACGCAACACCAGCGCACGATTCTACTGAATATGGCGGAATTTATAGTAATTAAATTAAATAAGTATTTACGATCGCTAGTTCGTAAATATTCTATTTCATTTATTTGACTGAGTTACGAATTCCAATATCTTCTAAATTGAAATTGAAACTGTATCGAGTTCGCGATTGGAATTTATTTCAGGAGTAGCCCTACAGGTCTGAATAAGGGGATAAGGGACAGAAATTCAAGCATTCTTATTTTTGTACGATTATTACTAATACACATACGCAGCCAACCCTATCGTTGACAATGGCGCACTGTTTTGCTATCTTCAATGAAACTCATTGTTACTAGCGCCATCTAGTAGCTGTGGTCGAAGGCCTGCCTGTCATAACCTCGTCCTGTTTAGAACAGAGGCTATAGAAATTTCTGCATAGCATGTACTGCGGAACAAAGTCTTTATAATCCTACTAGATGTTGCCCGCGGCACCGCCCGCGTGGACGTTATTTTTGGAAGAAAATGTATAAAATCCATGGAGGCATCTTAAGCTATTACACATTTCTATATTTTGCTATCCCATAGGAAGCTTGTCGGGATGTTTGCTATTTTCCGGGATAAAAAGTAGCCTATGTAATTTTTTGATCCCTAAACTGCCACTATGTAAAAATTATACCGATCCCTTGCTCTGTGAAAAACTAAACTATCCCACGGGAACTGTACATTTTTCCGGTATATATCCTATCTTATGTGCTATTCCAGACTATAATCTATCTCTATGCCAAATTTCAGCCAGATCCGTCTAGCCGTTGTAGCGTGATTGAGTAACAAACATCCATCCATCCAAACATTCGCATTTATATATAGAAGGAAAGGAAGGATACTATGCTTACATCCAGCCACTTTGCATATATGCAAGTAGCACTTAACCTAAACAAAACAGCACCCCGAAACACATGGAATACGCAAATAAACAGATTTAACACAGATTCTAAGAAACACGACAGAACGAACCGCTGTAAAGACTTTGCTTTAGCACATGCTAACAATGTTAAATGACTCATAAACTTTTAAAATATTCATACGCGTATTTCCTTAAGACGTTTTTGAACGTGACTAATTTAGTTTTAACAAATATTTGAAAGTCTAGCAACTGTAAAGAGTATGGCGAGACATAAACTAAGGAAAACAGCTTACACACATATACATCGTATTTAAAATATGTGTTACCAATCTACCACACTAAAGCCAAACAGATACTGACATTGAACTACGAATTTTCGAATCCTTTGACAATTTGTTTATTATAATGATTTGCAAAGAAAGGTGAAAAAAAGTCGGGAATTATTGGAAATTCCCGAGCCTCATAATAAGTGCCTCGTCTATAAGCAGAGCTCTTTTTTAAGTTTTCGACCGTGGTCCACATGTCGAAAACGAGTGGACGCCGAGCGACGAGGCGGTACGGGTCGAATGGGCCGGGTGGCTCTAATGAGCTGTGACCATAAATTAGATGTATAGAAGCAGCCATAATCGATTCGTTACCAAGGAAACACTAGTGATAGATACCTATAAGACAGCGCGGCGGAGCCATATCCTGGCTGGTGGAGCCGCAGCTGCGCCTGCGGGTAGGGCTGCGGGGCGTAGGGCGCGGCCGGCGGCGGCCGGGGCTGCGGGCCCGCCACCACAGCCCCCGCCGGCTTGCCGCCGTACGCCAGCGCGCCGCCGCCGCCGTGCCCGTGATCCGTTTGCCCGGGCCTGTGGACAACGAAAAGCATCATAAATAAATAACACCCAACAGTCACACACATAGCCCCGACCTCACACTCAGATACGAGTCTTGTCTTGTGGGTATCAGGGACTACGAGAGACCCACGGTCTCACAAAACCCAGACCCCGGACACAAATATCTGTCTGTCACACAAACATTTGTCCCGGTGTAGGAATCGAACCACGGCCTCTTGTTTCACAGCCGGCTACTCGCCAACTGCGCCACGGAGGCTGTCAAACTCATGAGACAAACAAATTATGAGACAGGGCTCGTAACCTTACTTCTGGTCATAAAGGAGAAGCACTAAGACACAGGGTTCTACGTCGTGGTCTGGTCATGTGATGAGAAGCATAAGAAAAAGTTCAATATAACAAATAATAAGTTCAACACTGATTCTGATTAAATACTGAGTTTGTTAATGTAATGGCATTCTTGCATTAACTCAATTCAAGGACGCTTAAAACCAAACAAACTGATACAATGAGCTATTACGCGAAGTCGAATTTGAAGTAGAACTTATACTACTCTATAAACAACTAGCTGTTGCTCGCGGCTCCGCCCGCGTGGAGGTCATGTTTGGGAGAAAAAGTATACAATACAAAATACATATTATGTAATAATTATGGATTTTTATACAAACTTTCATCCCCTATTTTACCCCCTTAGAGGCGGAATTTCCAAAAATCCTGAAACATATATTTTTTATTTTTAACTAAAATGCCAAATACTAATTTTCATGAATTTAACTTAAAAAATGACGGATTTTCATACAAACTTTCATCCCCTATTTTACCCCTTTAGGGGTGGTATTTCCAAAAACCCTTCCTTAGTGGATGCCTACGTCATAATAGGTACCTACTGTCAAAATTTCAAGTCTCTAACCCCAGCCGTTTAGGCTGTGCGTTGATCGATCAGTCAGTCAGTCAGTCAGTCAGTCAGTCAGTCAGTCAGTCAGCTTCTTCTTTTATATATACAGACTAAGAAAAATACGATGCCTCGGTGGCGCAGTTGTAATTGCGCATGCGTTATAACTGCTGTGCTGAGGTCTCGGGTTCTATCCCCGGGTCGGGTACTGGGTACTGATATTGGGTTTTTCTATCTAGAAATTCTCAGTATTAACCCGGAGTCTGAAACCTGTGCCCGGTGTGGCGATAGGCTCGCCCCCATCACATTATGGGACCAAAATTTGGAGAAAAGTATAGGGAGTTATAGGCGTGAGTGTGTAGGTATGTAAAAAAAACGAGTACAAATTAATGCACCATATATGCTACCTCGACACAATTTCATCCAAAATATTTGAAAATTGAAAGTTATTTATAAGCCACTAGTCAGTACAAACAGCCGGTGCCAAAATTGAAGAGTCGTAAAACACACAAGTTTCGAACCAATCAATCAACCAGAAAAAATACGCACACCCATTAAAATGTATCGATACCACGTCCGGTCGTAATCCGAGGACTATTTTTACATGTGTATCCGTTCCATCATAAGGTCAACGGCTGGTTGTCAATTATACATTAAATAAATAAATACACCCAACAGTCACACACATAGCCCAGACCCTACACTAACATACGAGTCATGTGTTGTGGGTATCAGGGACCTAGAGAGACGCACGGTCTCACAACACTCAGACAAATATCTGTCTGTCACACAAACATTTGTCCCGGTGTGGAAATCGAACCCACGGCCTCTCATTTCACTCGCCAACTGCGCCACGGAGGCTGTGTATCTTAGGGGTCAGAACTATGTGTGTGAATTTTCGGTTAGATTTATTAATTGGAAAACGGAATAAAAGATAATTTTTGAGTTGAATGGATCATGAAATGAAGGATTTCCATACATACTTATTCATGTATATTAGGTTTTTTTTTTAGAATCATTTGCTTTTAATTGCTATAATTTCAGCTCTGGACGTAGCCCAAGAATATAATCTCATCATATCAGTAAAAAGGAATTGCCATCAGTAACTGTTTATAGTACTAATCTCTATTTGTCTCTAATACTCAGTGACCAGCCTACAAAGAATAAAAACCAATCAAAATATATAGCATGGCAACAAGAATTTCGCAAATTGGCATATACCTACTTCACTTTCCGTCCAGCTAGTGTGCAGTTACCTCGCGTGGGAGATATTCCGTACCGTTGAATCATTTTGCACGGTCCCACGACCGTTTAGAAATTGCTATAAACTGTTCGTAATCAATAGACGGAGAGCATCAATCTTTTATTAAATTTGAAATGAACAATCGATTTCCGATTGTAGAGGAAACGGAATGTTGATTTTTGAATCATCGATACTTTTAAATTACCCTTTTACACCGGAAGTTACGTATAGGCGTCTGTTTATGTGAATACCACGGTTTCCGAGACTAATAATAGTCATTATTCACTCCTACTTTCTTTTTATGATTAAAAAATGGCAGCACAGACCTACATCCTCATTTTATAATACAGCATAGGTATGGACTGGCCACCTTATTCTATTTTCAAAATAACTTTCGAAAGATAAAGTGAGTAACCGTATTCTTTTTTCAAAATTATATTTAATAGTTAAAACGGACTTTGAAGATCATGTTCGCAAGACAAGGTATATTTTACACCCAAAGTATAACGCAGTTGCCTTATAGAATTTCATTGCGGCCCACAAAGCCTCCCGAATGGAAAGGTGGTTTGACCAGTATCCTCGAAAGGTTGGGGCAAGCGTCAAAGCGTCAGATGTCCGTAACGGTGTATCGACGTGATTTTTAATTGGTACTTAATATATTTTGCAAACATGTTGGTATAATGTGCGTGTGGAAAACATTAATAACATCATTTAATTCTCCTTCGTCATGCAAAATGTTAGCAAATTTATTATAATACAAAAGATTTATTAAGCATATAACTTCCAGGTAATCGAGGAGGTATATCTTCCATTTCAGATTTGCTATTCAAGATATTTTGGATTACAATGATACAGCTTGGTGGCGCAGTTGTAATTGTCCATGCTTTATGACTGTTGCGCTGAGGTCTCGGGTTCGATCCCCGGGTCGGGTAAAGTGGTATTGGGTTTTTCTATATAGACATTCTCAGTACTAGCCCGGAGTCTGGAATCTGTGCCCGAAATGGCGATAAGCTCGCCCCCTATCACGTTATGGTACCGAAATTTGGCGAAAAGTGGGTGAACTGGTTACGCCTCTGCTTACAGGCGTGAGTGTATATGTATATATGTAGTTAGCAGCTTTTGGAACAGAATGATAAAATTCAACTGTCTTTTTCGATAATCATACCAACTCGGAAACTACCAGTGACTTATCTTAAATAATTAAATCTCGCCCAAACACTTAAATTACGTACCAAATGTCATTCTTAATTACAGGGCACGCGTTCACGACATTTCGGCATGAAGTTTTATTAATTCGACGGAATTAAGAAATATCCTTGAATCAAAATTGAAAAATGAACTTTCAGCTCGTTAAATGCTACAGTTTCGTTGGGAATTTAACCGCGGTTGTTGCTGAAGGTTCAAAAAGATTTTTTTTCAGAAAACCGTTAATTAAAGCATCAATGACGTTTTTAAGGAAAAATTATTAAAGGCAGGACGGGATTTAGAAAGTGGACCTTTTACATAATACCCGCCATCTTTTTTTTAAATTAAGAATGAGCAATATGTCAAAACTCACAGCCTCCAGTAACGTGATCTTTGTAAATTAAAAGCTACTATTGAAATCAAATATATTTATAAACCGTTGTACAAAGGATGTTTAAATTAACATCTACACGTATCAATCTTCATTATTCTACTATGTGATAAATCCTTCAATGATCTGATAATTTATACAAGCATAGTACTGTTCCACCAACTTTCCATAGACCAAACAATGGAATTGAAACAAATTTGGATACAAAATTAACTTATTTCTTATTTATTTGAATATATTTTCACCAAAAGTATCATCTTTCTTGTTAGTTCTTACTACTATTATAAATGCGAATGTTTGGATGGATGGATGTTTGTTACTGAACACCCCAGAATGGCTGGACGGATCTGAGGGGTTACTCTTGGCACTCGATCCCAATTTCAAATTGGGATTGGGTTCGAAAACTGTACAATTGGCACTGTTGAACGCAACACCAGCGGACGATTTAACTGAATACGGCGGAATTTTTAGTAACCAAATGAAATAGAGTATTTACTATCGCTAGTTCGTAAATATTCTATTACATTTAGTTGAATGAGTTACGAGTTCCAATATCTTGTAAATTGGAATTGAAATTGTATCGAGTTCGAGATTGGAATTGATTTCAAGAGTAGGCCTACTGGTTGAAATTTGAAAGACATAGATTGTACATAGGCTACTTTTTATCCCGGAAAAATGTACGGTTCCCATGGGATAGTTTCGTTTTTGTTTTACACAGAGCAAGGGATGAACATGATTTTTTTGCACATACATAGTGGGTTTTAGAATGACATTATTTCTGGAAAATGCAGGCTTCCTATGGGATAGCATAATATAGAAAGTTGTAAAAGCTTAAGGTGTCTCCTTGGATTTTATAACTTTTCTTTCGAAAATAACTACTACGCGGACGAAGTCGCGAGCAAAAGCTAATTGAGTATAATACTAACAAATATAAGTTCGTTTTCCTGATGCCGATCACACATTGATTGCAAAGAAAATAATTGCAAAAATTTTGTAATAAATTTACAGTGTTAATAATGCTATAAACAGATTTCATTTTATAACAGCAAATCTTGATTCTAGTAACTTTTTGATTCATACTGAAGGTATCAGTTAGCTTTTAAAATGCATTCTGGCCGCCCCGGTGTTCGATGAGACTAGATTGCATTATAAATAGGTAAGACACTAAAATCACGTGTAACTTAGTATATTTGGTGTAAGTTTTATGAAGTGGTAGAGCCACGCTGTAGACAAATTTGTCTACAGCATGAATGGGCCGGCTCGACCGGGGTAGTACCACTGTCTCACAGAAAACCAACGTAAAGTGACAGTTTACTGTCGCGTTTCGTATGGTAAGTGAGATATCCAGAGGCCCAGATTCCCCCTTCCCTTCCCTAATCCCTATTCCTGTCCTTTAAGGCCGACAACGCATACATGATACTTTCAGTATTGTGGATGTTCATGGGCGGTGGAGATCACTTAACATCAGGTGACCCACAGGCTCGTTTGTCGGACTATGATATCAAAAAAAAGTAGTTTTTGTATATAACAAGCATTTGCAGGAGGCTTTGCTCGCGTAAAATGTATAGACTGGAGAGTGGAGGGGATTAAAAAAGAAAGTAACCTATGTCCGTCCTCGAGGTCAAAGGTATTCTCATAATAAATCTTTTCGAAATCGGTTCATTGGTTTAGTAGTAAAAACGTAACGGTTTCGGCTCGGCGGTGATGAATCAGTCAATCAGGGCAAGTAATTATATATGCATAGATAGATTATTATTAATTTAATAATAACCTATCGATACATACATAATTACTAACAACTTTATATAGAAGCTTATTTTGTCACATTATAGTATGTATTCAATAATGTGGTGACATTTTCATGCTTGTAAAAAAAAAACCAAAAAATATATGTGACAGTGTCGGTAAAGATAACCGTGAATTCGGTAATGGTTACTGGAGTTTGCTTCCCGGACTTAATAAATTTTAAATATTAGAAGGAAAAGTGTCACAGTAACATTTCGGTGAAACCCGGAAATTGAACGACCTTTCAATCATTCTCACAATTACGAAACCACAGTATCCAACGCATATCTGCCTATCATAATTACCACATACCGGTATTGATAAAGTAGTGCACAAAGGTGGTAGGCGCCGTGTGAGTCACTTGTGCACACCGGGTGACTCACAGTGGACTCAGGTGAGTAACCGTTACCTTACTAAAGCGGATCTTTTGGCGGCCATTAGTGGCGCTTTTGTGTGTTTTTGCAAAACGTGGTAATTGCACGAAAATATCGAAAAACTTACCTCGACAAATATTTTAAATTATCGTCGTCGAGGTTTAAAATCGTATGGTTTTAAATTATCGTCGTCGAGGTTTCTGGATCGATGAACTTTAATTTGGAAACGGAACGAAAAAGATATTTATAACGTTACTGTGTCCAAGTTTAAAGTTACTAATTACAATAGACGGCCAGTTCAGAATGGCGCAGTGGACGAGTAGTCGGCTGTGAAACGAGAGGCCGTGGGTTCGAATCCCGAACCGCGACAAATGTTTGTGTGACAGACAGATACTTGTTTCGGGTCAGGGTGTTGTGGCACCGTAGTCCTTCGTAATTCTTTTACTCACGACACAGGTTCGACCTAGTGTGAGGTCAAGACTGTTGGATATATTTGGTGTTGAGACCCACGCGAAGATTCTGGACAAGCAAATATATACAGCCGGTATCCTCATACTGTGCCAATAGCAAACGCGTAGATTCAAAGACCAATGGCCTGAGTAAAGAAAGAAAGAAAGAAAATAAATTTTATTTGGTCAAATAACAACACTTTGGATGACATACAAATTAATAACACAAGGAGTAATATAAAAAAAAAATTTATCCTAAGTACACCCGCTACTCCTCAATTTGGAACACGTGTGTCTAAAGTATGACCAAAAAGGCCATAGGCTCAGCATTTGCCAGGTAGTAAGATACTGTCTGGCGGTGGTATTCTACCTAGGCCTGAGTACATTGCGTGGAACTACGTAGCAAAACAAACAGTGCGCGGAAACCGGCCGCCTTTCATAACAAATAACTGATAAAGTATTTAGAGAGTTCTTGCCTTGTGTAACCGCTGGACATTTAGGTTAATCATTTGTGGCTTGTCAGTACTTTTCTAAGTCCATTGTTTATAGCGTCATAATCACGGTCAAATCATTTGATTTTCGGGATGGATTTTTTTTGGGCAATTTGGGTCCTTCGAGGGTATATGACCTAGATGTCAATCAGTTGTCACTTTGCCGTCCCAGAATAAAAAAAGACATATAAATCTTTTTTCGTACCTAACTATTCCAAAACCGTTTCATATATTTATAGCAGAATTTCGACTGGAACCTGCCTTTTAAAACTGTCACAAAAAAGCCATGATTACCTTGCCTACAATAGCAGGCCGGCATGATTGTGTCGAGTAGCGAGGGGTAGACTGTCTCTCGCTACTTGATAGTCTATCTGGACAGCACTGCGCTTAGGTGAGTGTGGTCATTTTGACGCGTCAGAAAAAAAACTTGCCGGGCTTTGATCAATATTCTATAGGTCTGTCAGCGGAATATTTAAGCCACCCACACTACGACTTGCTTGACAACTTCATCATGTGACTCACGATGTCACGAATGACATCTGTCCATACGTCAGATGCCTTCGATATTATATTTACTAATTTAATTAACCAAGCTTGGTATGTAGAAGGTATATATGGGTATCTTTAAGTCAAGAGTGAATAGGTATCTTCTAGGCAAGCATGCTCCACCGTAGACCACATCATCACTTACCATCAGGCGAGATAGTGGTCAAACGCAAGCCTATTTAGGTAAAAAAAAAAAAGGTAGTTTTTATACCCAACGTTCACACACGTAGCCCCGACCCCACACTAAGATACGAGTCTTGTGTTGTGGATATCAGGGACTACGAGAGACTTTCGTTCTCACAAGAGGGCCAGACAACAACCTGACCCTGGACACGAATATCTGTCTGTCACACAAACATTTGTCCCGGTGCGGGAATCTAACCCATGGCCTCTCGTTTCACAGCCAGCTACTCGCCTACTGCGCTACGGAGGCTGAATTACCAAGAAAATAATAATAATTATATACCTACTATTGGTTGGGAAGAAACAGTATAATAGTAAATACATACTCTTATTAGAAGTACCCAACAGGATATCAATCACCGTACACATACATGCTCCGATTTTGGAATGAGCTCCCTCCCTGTCGAGGTTTTCCAAGGAAACTACAGTATGGGATTTTTCAAGAAGGGAGTAAATAGGTTTAAGAAGTGCCACAAAAATTTTGAAATGTGACGTTACGAAAATTAGGACCCCTCCCACCTCTTGTGTCATACTTCACCGACTCCCTCCCCCCCCCCTTACGTGTGACGTAATTAATGGATGTCCCCTAAGCACAGTCATGTAACTAATTAGTGTACATCTAATTCATATAAGTCTTCCACTATAAAGGCCAGACACTATCTCAGTCAAAGCTGTCAGTTGGAATCTTTAAATAATTCGGTGTAATATAGAGTTGCCAACCGTCCTACTTTCCCAGGACATGTCCTAGTTTTTAGAGTGTCTCGGGGTGTCCTGGATAGTTTTTAAGCAGCGTCCTGGGTTTTAAAGCGCCCTGATAAGGTCCTGTATTTTAAAACTGGGGCGCTACTTTTGCAATCCTTACGTAACGAGCGGTCTCACAGCTCGCGAATGTTCGCGGTGACGACGCTGTTTGAAAACAATGACGCGTTCTGATTTAAATTGAATTGTCCTGGTTTAACCAACTTCAAATCCTGGTTTTTAAAATTCAGGGTTGGTAACACTAGTGTAATATAGTACTGAGTACGGAGCCACATGTCTGGAGTTCCCGTGCACCGCCCACACGCTCCGTCGACCTTGACGCTATCCGACAGCGTGTCAACTTGGGATATTTTTACACGCTCTTATTAGTTCATTTGAATTTCGAACGCACGTTCAGTCTGAACTGACAGGTTGACGCACATAAATCTAAATGTGCATAAAACTATATACATTTGGGTTGGCATTATTTACTTGTACTATAATTATCTACGGTAGATATATTTTTGAGTACATGATAATTAGTGGTTTATTTTTTCATAATTTACAGCCTCGGATAGTCCTCTAATTTTACACTCTTGTAATCCCTGAAGTGGTAGGCAGAAGTGTGACCAGTACACCCACTTTTCGTCGAATTTATTACGGTTTCATAATGTGATACACACAATTCCAGACTCCGGGCTGATACTGAGTATTTCTAGATAGAAAACCCCTATCACTTTAAACCTACCCGGGGATCCGAGATACATTTAAGTTATCTAGATGGGATTACATAGGACCAAGCCTACGCAATACGCATTACAAGTACTAAAGTGGAATTGTTTATGTTATGTCGCAATACGCAAGCAACGCTCGAAACGTCGCCGACCATAATGACAGCCTTTCGAACGAACAAATTTCAATGGCTTCCTCTCGATTGTCGTGCCATTTACTATCCAATTGCCTCTTGATGAAACTTGAAGTGTACCTATATTAGAGTTGCCAACCGTCCTGTTTTCCCAAGACATGTCCTGGTTTTTAGAGTGTCCCGGGGTGTCCTGGATAGTTTTTAGACAGCGTCCTGGGTTTTTAAAGCGCCCTGATAAGGACATGTATTTTAAAATTCGCACAACACTTTTGAAATCATTACTTTAGGCGGCGTCTCGGCTCGCAAGTGTTTACGCTAGTTTAAAACAAAGATGCGTCCTGTTTTTAAACTGAATTATCCTGGTTTTTCTAACTTCAAATCCTAGTATTTGAATTCCGGAGTTGGTGACCCTAACCTATATAGAATTTTCGAGTCTAAAACTATATGAAAAATAAATCAAATTCGCTGAAGTTATACTTTATATTCCAAATGATCCTACTTTATTATTTATACCTAATTAATATACATGCGCTTTAAAAACCCAGGACGCTGCTTAAAAACTATCCTGGACATCCCAGGACACTCTAAAAACAAGGTCATGTCCTGGGAAAACAGGACGGTTGGCAACTCAACTATCCAGGACATCCCAGGGAACTCTAAAAAGAAGGTCATGTCCTGGGAAAACAGGACGGTTGGCAACTCAACTATCCTGGACATCCCAGGGAACTCTAAAAAGAAGGTCATGTCCTGGGAAAACAGGACGGTTGGCAACTCAACTATCCTGGACATCCCAGGAAACTCTAAAAAGCAGGTCATGTCCTGGGAAAACAGGACGGTGGGCAACTCAACTATCCAGGACATCCCAGGAAACTCTAAAAAGCAGGTCATGTCCTGGGAAAACAGGACGGTTGGCAACTCTATCATAAACAAAGTGGAATAATTTATAAACGATTCAGTACACATGGCTGGCAAGTATTATGTATACAGATAGCGCACACGAAAATAACAAGTGACTCACCATGATGCAAGGCAATTAAACTAATTGCAATCGAGAAATTATCGCGGCTCAGTTAGAACGTAAACAAGTCGTATCATTCTGTATTGACAAATTGGTTTACGTCAGACACCATGAGTTCCGAGTTTATTATAACAGAGGGCGGTAAACGATGGGTCATATGGTATACTCCATCGCCTATACTGACAATACCAGGAGAATAATGTTATTTTTTTTATCCTGGCAAAGTGACCACACTGCACCTGATGGTAAGCGCAGTGCCGTCCAGTTAGAGTATCAAGTAGCGAGAGACAATCTATCCACCGCTACTCAACACAATCATCACAACTGCTTCTTCACACTACGCTAGGGTTACCAACCCCGGAATTCAAATATAAATAGGATATGAAGTTAGAAAAACCAAGACAATTTAAAACAGGACGCATCTTTGTTTTAAAATAGCGTAAACACTTGCGAGCCGAGAAGCCGCCCATAAAGTAAGGATGGTAAAAGTGGTGTGCGAATTTTTAATACAGGACCTTATCAGGGCGCTTTAAAAACCCAGGACGCTGCTTAAAAACTATCCAGGACACTCTAAAAACCAGGACATTTCCTGGGAAAACAGGATGGTTGGCAACTCTACACTACGCCATGGGCAAGAAGGTGAAGAAGCTTTAGAATACAATATTTGTAGGCACAGTAACCAAGTAAAATACCACACCGCTCCATGCGACAGCCTCCATGGCGCAGTTGGCGAGTAGACGGTTGTGAAACGAGAGGCCTTGGGTTCGGTTCCCTCACAGGGACAAATGTTTGTGTGACAGACAGATATTTGTGTCCGGGGTCTGGGTGTTGTGCTCTCGTAGTCCCTGATACCCACGACACGACTCATATCTTAGTGTGGGGTCGGGGCTATGTGTGTGACTGTTGGGTGTTATTTATTTATTTATTTTACCGCTATTCGACGAGACTCGCGAGCTATATCGGCTTATAAAGCCGCACGAAGCCATGCCTGAAGCCCTGTACGGCTTATATAAACAGTCACATTGCACTCATCCCGAGCTAGGTATCAGAAACTATGCATGTCTATAATACATAGCAACAATTATACACAAACATTCCCCATAGATTGTAAAGTAAAATAAGCTTTATGTATCTAATCATATGGATTATAATTAAGTAGTAGACATACATGATAATATGGACCTTCAATAACAAGAATTGATATCTTTATTTATAAATAAAGAAATCTATAAAGCTAAAGACTCAATAACTGCGTAATTGTTATAGTATTCAACTCAGCAGAGTATCGACACGTGTCAACCCTAGTTCAAGCGATCCGAAAGAACATTTCGTGGAATTGTCAACCCTAATCTGCATTCAATCTCGAGCAATACATTTGAAGTACAACCCTATAATAAAGTGTAAATATGAATGCGGACCGACACTCCGACACATCGACAGGGCGATAGTGCAGCGCCGAACGCCGCGTGACCTTCGTCGAGAGTAGCGACCGGCTGGCAACAACGTAACGTAAAACCGACTCCATAACTATACTACACATGTACAGTAGACTACACTGTACAGTGTACACGTTAGCGCGATGACCCGCGCCGAGCTCGCTCCGCGGACGCCATTCTGTGACGCATCCGACTCCGCGTATAGAAGGCTCTAAGCCCCAACTTACACAATGCAACTTCAACTCTATGCAAATACGTTTAGAATTGAAAATCGAATGCACCGGTTTCTAGGTTATGTCGCGTCGTGTTGAGTGAGTGGCGGGAAAGCGTCCATTGTATTTTTATTTTTACCGCGTCGCTAGTGCACCGTTCCGAGAATCGAAAACAGGCATCTTGGGCACTCGGGCTGCGAAACGCAGATGCCTTACTCTCTTGATAGGCAATAATTGAGATACGTAAAATTACAAGTTCGATTACCGACATGATACTCAGTCTCGTAAATCTTAATACAATTCTATATAATATAAATACACCCAAGATTCACACACATAGTTCTGAACTCACACTAGGTCAAACCTGTATCGTGGGTATCAAGAAATACGAGGGACTACGGTCCCACAACACCCAGACCCGAAACAAACATCTGTCGGTCCACTGTCGAACCCACGGCCTCTCGTTTCACAACCGACTGCTCGCCCGCTGCCTCACGGAGACTAACAAATGTATATGAAATATATATAGTTAGGTTTATTATTGTTGTATATACGCTTTACTATGCATGCATTGTATAATGTAAGATTGTTTAGGCAATGTATGTTACACGTTTGAATATAGCTTTGCCCTATTGTAAAGAACAATTGAAATTTATTTACGATCTTCCCTACTTGGTTTAGCTACCTATCTCTGTCTGTAAGGAGCACAACAGTGAGTCAGTTTTAACAGACTACTGTGGAGAACTAAATTACATCCCCAATGGAACTGATTTTAATCTCTACTAATACTAGCCTTGTATTAAACATTGTCCCATTGCTGGGCCTCCTCTACTAATGAGAAGGGTAAGGCCTTAGTCCACCACGCTAGCCTAATGCGGATTGGTAGATTTCACATAAATTCTATATTCTTATGAGAATTCTCGAGTATGCATTTCCTCACGACGTTTTCCTGCACCGTTAAAGCAAGCGATAATTAACATTTAATACACACGTAACTTTAGAAAAGTCAGAGGTAAGCCATTTGGGTTTCTAACATACGACTTTCGTCTTGACAGTCCGTACCGCAACCAACTAGGCTATCGCTGCTTTTTTTTCATTTCATATCACAATATGAAATTCTTACAATGGTGGTCTTATTCTTTGAATGGCAGCTAAAATTCTCCAGTCATACACACAAATATATGAGGTGATAAATCAGTCTAAAAAACAATATCATAACAACCATATACAACAAAACAACAATAATCCCCGACACGCATAGTAATCTATGGCCTATAAATAATGTAGACCAAAAAACGCGGCTAAATCTAGAAACCATAGACAAACAACGCAATTGAGAACAAAATGTCGGCGCTCTATAATTTATGGACGCGCCAAAACATTGCATAACTCATTAGCATTGAATGATAATTTTATCCACACGGATACAGGTTTTACGGACATTCCGATTGTTTATTGTTATTTATATTGAAGGAAAATTTAAAAATATATTAGGCAGGTATTGTGCCATAAAACGGCGGGAAAAAATCGCTTTGTAAAATATTTTATGCTTAAGAAATTGTGTGAAATAAGAAAATAAATGGCATTAAATTTTATTGTTATGTACACAATGACTCTCCTTCGTTTCTATTATTATAACAAAATACTTGAATCCTCAAATAACACGGCTGAATAAACCAACTTCCTTCGATCGAGATATAAAACAAAAAAACGAAACAGAATCACCGGAGTACAGTTACCGTGAACTGTTACAAATCTTTATAATTTCCATTCTGTTTACTTCCCAAAAAACAGGAACGTTGCCATTTCAAAGTCAATTTCGTGTGTTATCGTACATTTTTGGTGTCGTTAACGGTTCTATGCAAATTCGCGCCAACCCGTTTCAATATGGCGGACTATATTCGGGATGCAGAGGCGCCCGTTTTGGTAGTGGTCTCGCATTGAACCGATATAAATACAGATAATGAAATGGTTTAGCAATGGTTATTGTTATGGTGTTCCAATGGGGTTAACGTCAGATATGGCTGTCGTTAAACCATAAGGCAGAACATAATGGCGTATTTTACCGATCAATCCTCCATGTTGATTTCTCATAAAAAGACGTTATGTTAAAAAAAATATTTCTTATGATACATTTGGTTCAATTTACACGTAACATAAAGAAATCCAGAAGTAACATATACTCTTTAAAACATCCTGCGCAAATATTGTGCAACATTTATTAAATTACTGAGAGATCCACAATAAGATCGCATGAAATTGACTCTGACAGAGCATGCACATTGCACCGGATGTGACGTAACAGATATATAAAACATTCACACGCATTGGCAACACCCGTTGACCCGTCCAGCTGCTTCTACCAGAATGTTTCATAATTTCATTACCAACCCGATTGCTTGTATCATCGACGGTTGGCGGGCAATTTGATTTAAGCGTTACGTTTTAGCGTTGTTTTTGAAAAGTTACAGGAGAGAGGTTTAGTTTTTTGTTTTTCGGAAAAAGAAACACTATAATAAACCTATTGCGTGGAGTTCAGTAGAATTAATACATTACTTGAGTAAGCACCTACTGCATCTTTACGACTTATTTTCATGCATTTATGAGCATTATTTTTAAAAATAAATGTGCTCTGAAAAAACATGAGCCCTGTTTTACTAGTTGATTTGGGAGCCAAAAAAGTGCACAAAATTTTTTACTGGGCCCAAAAGATGCTAATTCCGAATATAATATAATTTTATACTTGTTAAAAAGCTTGTCAAAAATTGGGTTCCGGTCATATCCCCCGGTAAGTCAGTCAGACAGTGTTATTAAATTCTTGCTAATTTGGTCAGGAAGTAGACTAGTTGTAAAGCACTCTAGATTCCAAACAAGTAATTTGAGTGATTCTGCTGTATAGGTGAATGTGATGGCAAACTCTGTCTACCCCTTCTCGGTGTATGTTTACAGCGGAGATGCGTGCGGACTATGAACGCACGTCACAAGTCAAGTCAAGTCTTTAAGGCAAGAGTGAATAGGTATCTTCTAGGCAAGCGTACTCCGTAGAACACATCATCACTTACCATCCGGCGAGATAGTCAAACGCAAGCCTATTTATAGTTAAAAAAAAGCGGCGCAGTTTCCGGCGCGATCTATTTTATGTAACGTTTACCGTGTGACCTCCTTCGTGTCGAGGACGAATCGTACGTGTTATTTTGACTTTACCTACTGAGACGCTCATACTCGGTATAGTGGCTGTCTGGCGCCGAATTTATTTACACAACTGAAGAATAGAATAGCTTGGTATGGGCATGTGATGACGGATGATAGGCATGTGACAAGACTGATTGTCAATATCAATGTGGATGGATGAAAGAGTCGTGGGAGACCAAAAAAGAGGACATGCGCATGAAAGGGGTGAATGCAGATTTAACGGACGATAGGGCTGCATGGAGAGTTCAGACCATTTGTGCCTATAACTTAGGGTAGGATAAGGGCAGGTAGATGATGACATAACTGAATGTCTGATAGCCAGTTGAGAGTATGGATAGCCAAGGCGAAAGCCGCAGGTTCGGTCTACCCTGATGGCATACAGCTTCCCATGTTATCGCTTGCTTTATAATGAAGGAAAATGTTGTGAGGAAACCTTCATATATGAGAATTCTTAATAAGAATATCAGTGGCATGTGGGAAAAATGTTTGTGTGACTGACAGATATTTGTGTCCGGGGTCTGGATGTTGTGAGACCGAAAGTCTCTCGTAGTCCCTGATACCCACAACACAAGACTCGTATCTTAGTGTGGGGTCGGGCTATGTGTGTGACTGTTGGGTGTTATTATTATTACCTCCACCTATATAGTTTTACTGCCAACCCACATTACGCCAACGGCTATTACTACTTTAATATCGATACGAGTAGGTTACTCGCCTAACTATGAACTCCTGAATAACAAAGTACTATCATATTCTCATACCACTGAGGCATAATATGATTAGTCTCCTAATACCCATTCATTTGACTGGCTTCGATGACCTTTGATATTTTTATTATTAGGTTATTTCCTATTATTAGAAATACCGAAGGTATAACGGAGGTATTTAGGAGAATAGTTGGGGGTAGATTAATACTGACAACCAAAGTGGGAGTAGTAAATGTTTAATATAAAACGGAGTGCCTTCCGCGCTCCGGCGTTCAGTTCAGTTGTTTTGTGAAGTAGACTAGGTGATAGCCAGGATATTCGTGGTTCGTTCGCGAGGCAGTAAGTAATTGTAAACAGTTCAATGGCCACGTAGTTCAGATTAGAGGGTAATGCTGGTAGATTAATTATAAAGAGAAGCCTTAAGTGAATCCTGACATGCGTGTGTGTTAATATTAAGCACTGAGATGTGTAACAGTGTCGTGTAAATCAATCAATAAATTATAACTATTGTATTTGTGCCTTTTAAATATCCATCTTGCATAGTTTTGTTGATGTTCCTAACAATATAACTAACAGTCTTTGCAGCTGCAATGCCGCAGCAGTTGGCTGGTTGAAAAATAGACAAAATGTACCCAGGTTTAAAACAGATCGTATCTTTTTTATTTATTCTACACGTGATGGTAAGCGCAGTGTCATCCAGGTAGAGTATCAAGTAGCAAGAGACAACTATACCTTGCTACTTGACAATCATACATGCGAGTACCATCTTCTATGCCTAAAATATATACATTCGCATAAGAAAGACCTATCATCTAGAATTCCAAATATTCATACGAACTTATCAAACTCATTTCAAATCCCATCAGGATGGATTATGACGTATATAAAAACTCTATACAAATATTATTGAGTGCTTCATCGTATCATGTTTATTTTTCGTTTAATTACGTAAAAGGGAACCGAAAGTTTGCTCAGGGCAAAGTCATTAGCTACATGACGTCATTTCTATTCCTAAAAATAAACCCATTACACGTTATAACACAATGTAGTTTTTAGTTCTAAATTTGAAATGTAAATCAACAACGTTACTGTGTCAATGACCTCGATGTCAACTGTCACTTGAAAGTACCATTTGAATCATTATTTTGCATACATAAAGTATTTTCTACATTATTTAACCAAGTCTTATGTCCATTTGAACTTTAACCATATTTAGGTCATGCCTAACTCTAGGACGCACTTTAGAAAATCGAGTTGCACTAACCGGCAGTAAGCAACGCCATCATAATTGCTGAGAATAATAAAAAATCTACTTTGTATTTATGACTAGCTGACCCGAGTGATCAGTTACTTACCTAATAAAGTGGAAATAATTAAATTTAAATGGTGCTTCCTAGAATCGTCTATGCGCGTAACTGTAAATTCACAAAACAAACATGAGTTGATTATACTGTCATATTTCGCCAAAACCTATAACTTGAAAACATCTGTCTATTTTTCATGAATACGAATAACATAAGCCTTAAAATAAAGTTGTTTGAATCATTAAATTTGATGAAGAATTATGGAAGTTAGGCTTACCGACAAAAAATACCTTTGAAAAATAATATATAGAGATAGATTGCCGCTAGTTTTCAAGAACAATACTTAGTGAGCTCTTTGGTATCCGTAGATTTCTGTTTATGATTGGTCCGTTTGCATTTAGCGTCAAAAACTAACCAATCAGAGAAAACAACGCAGAGCAAAGAGCTCACTCAAGTATGTTCTTTGAACACGGCGTTTGTTTAGCAATTTCTTAGGTAAACACTTATTTATCTTTGGCAGACGGGCATGTTTTTTACTTTAATAATATAATAGTAGCCCTGTATTAAGCTTTATGCCACTGCAACGCACGCGCCTCCTTTACTACTGAGAGGGGTTAGGCCTTAGTCCACCCGGCGTCTGGTGCGCTCGTATCTATCAGATAGGTACATAGTGTATCCAGGCGCCGACAGGTGGCACCGAAGAGCGATGGCCTGCGGTGTTCCACAGGGCTCAGTCCTGGGCCCTCTCCTGTGGAACATCGGCTACGATTGGGTGCTCCGTGGTACTAACCCCCGAGGCGTCGCTGTCGTCTGTTATGCAGACGACACACTAGTGACAGCGTCGGCCAGGTCTTTCCAGGAGGCCACCCTGCTCGCCTCGTTTGCAACAGAACAGGTGGTGGGCAGGATTCGGCGACTGGGTCTTAAGGTGGCCCTGAACAAAACCGAGGCCCTTTGCTTTCACGGGCCTCGGATTCGGCCACCTTTAGGGCCCCACATCGATGTGGAGGGGGTGCGGATTCCCATCGGCTGTAAAATGAAGTACTTGGGATTGATTCTGGACAGCCGATGGGATTTCCGTGCCCATTTCCAGGAGTTGTCGCCGAAATTGGTGCGGGCGGCGGGCGCGCTCGGACGCCTGCTGCCGAACCTGGAGGGACCAAGTAACCCTTGCCGAAGTTTATACGCTGGAGTCGTGCGGTCAATGGCCCTGTACGGATGTCCCGTATGGGCTGAGTCCCTGAAAGCCCGATGCGTCGCCTTGCTGCGCAAACCGCAGCGTTTGGTGGCGCAGCGAATAGTAAGGGGCTACCGCACGGTCTCCCACGAGGCGGCCTGCGTATTGGCCGGCACACTCCCTTGGGAGCTGGACGCAAAACTCCTCTCGTCAGCGTTCTTCTGGCGGGAGGAGGCGTCCAGTCGCCGACAGGAGAGACTGGCCCCAAGGGAGATTGCGGCCCGGTTCCGCAGAACCGCTGTGGAGGAGTGGCATACCAGGCTGGAAAGCCCAAGTGCGGGCTTGAGGACCGTCGCGGCAGTGCGTCCTGTCCTAAAGAGATGGTTAGACAGGCGCCACGGTGCGCCAACGTTCCGGCTGACACAGGTACTGACGGACCACGGGTGTTTCGGTTCGTTCCTGTGTCGGATCGGAAAGGAGGTGTCTGCCGTGTGCCACCACTGTGGCAACTGCCGTGAGGACACGGCCCAACACACGTTGGAGGAGTGCCCAGCCTGGGACGAAGAGCGCAGCGCTCTCAGAGCAGTCGTCGGAGGAGACCTATCGCTGCCGGCCGTGGTGTCGTCCATGGTCGCCAGCCGGAGGTCCTGGCGTGCGGTGGCCCACTTCTGCGAGAACGTCATCTCGCAGAAGGAGAGTGCTGAGAGGGATCGGGAACGATATGATCCCTCCCGCCGCCAGAGAAGACGTAGGAGGCGCCGGGTGGACGACTGACCGGCGTCTCCCGCCCTGTGGAATGGGGGCGTGTTGAGAATTTCACCACGGCAACCCCTGCCTGTCGTACGAGGCGACTAATTGGGGCCATCGGGGGTCGCGGGCGCGCAGCGGAGGGCTGTCAGCCCGTATCGATGCACTCCCAAATTCGGGGCATCGTGCGACCCCGAGATGGACGGCAGCGTGGGTGGTAAGGCCTCGTTCGCTGTCGTTGCTCGGTGCGCGGGGGCTCCTTAGCCTCCCATGGAGATGGGCCCGTACAGGGCACCGCGCAGGGGCGATTCCGGCTGCAATTCGAGCACTCCTTAGAATACCCCGGGATCGCTCCGCAAGCGCCGAAGAAGGCCACCGCGGGGTTTTAGCTGGTAGTGTCGGGTGGGGTGTACATAGGGGTTAGGGACTCGGCCCAGCGGCAGCACGGATAGCCATCATCCGTGCGAGGGGGATGCTGGGTCGTAAGACCGGCTAGTCCAGCATACCCGTTTTATTCTTAATCCGCTTCCCTCCGGAGCGGGCGGCAGTAATAAAACGCTTTCCCCGCGATAACAAAAAAAAAAAAAAAAAAAAAGGCCTTAGTCCACTACGATGGCCCTTCGAGAAGCGATGGCCTAATGCGGGTTGGTAGACTTCACACAGCGATAGCCTAGTTGGTTGCGGTACGGACTGTCAAGACGAAAGTCGTAGGTTCGAAACCCAAGTGGCATACACCTCTGACTTTTCTAAAGTTATGTGTGTATTAAATGTTAATTATCGCTTGCTTTAACGGTGAAGGAAAACATCGTGAGGAAACCTGCATATCTAAGAGGTTTTCGAAGGTATGAGAAGTCTGCCAACCCGCATTAGGCCAGCGTGGTGGACTAAGGCCTAACCCCTCTCATTAGTAGAGGAGGCCTGTGCCCAGCAGTGGGACAATGTTTAATACAGGGCTAGTATTATTTTAGACTTCACACATCTTTAAAATTCTTATCAGAATCCTCAGGTATGCAGGTTTCCGCACGATGTTTTCCTTCACCGGTAATGCAAGCATTAATTAACAATGAATATACGTAATGGCCGCCCGGTATGGCGATAGGCTCGCCCCCTATCACATTATGGGACTGAAATTCGGCGAAAAGTGGGTATACTGGTTACACCTCTGCCTACCCCTTTGGGGATTACAGGCGTGAGTGTATGTGTGTGTGTGTGAATAAACATAACTTTAGAACAGTTTTTACATTATAATTTTAAATAAATTAGTATTTTTTGCAGACATGAAAGTCCCCTATCTTCTTTTATATACAATCACATCACAAGCTGCTTACGTTGCATCTCACGTAACACCTGTCCGAGGAATGGCGAGTGCGTCACTGCGTACGTGCCACCAGCAACGTCCAGACTCCACGTATGAAATGCCTAGACATGCAGACTTATATTTCCAGGATCATCATTCACCTTGGGATTGTTGGCGTTACCAATATAATATGAGGGTAGTCTCTGTTTATTGGAGATGGTCTTTAAAATATTTACGGGTAGATCTGAGTTATAACACCCAGTGGGGGAGGATTTGCTATAAAGGTGTGCGCCTCTGCGCTTCGTGTCAGTCAGTTTACTAGAGTCTAGCTCAGTATGTGTCTAATTCCAGTTGAATTAGTGTGCGTACAGTCACAGTGCAGTGTGTGTTTAGTTGTATCGCTAACAGGATGTCTAATTAAATCTTTTGGTTAAAGTATTTCCCTCTACATGAATAAGAGTCAACAGCACCTTTGTGTTTTTGAATAAATACTGCATTTAGAAACACTTAGAAATTAATAAACTAATTTAACTACTGTTTTATCGCTCGGCAAAGTGACCACTCTTCACCTGATGGTAAGCGCAGTGCCGTCAAGTTATCTTAAGTAGCGAGAAACAATCTATCCAAACTACTGTCAATTAGTTTTATATCAAACTGATTCATCAATTATAGATTATCTATACTAATATTAGAACGCTGCATAGTTTGTAAGTTTAAAATTCTGGAATTATCCAATATGGGTGTGTGAATTTTGGCATTCAAAATTAATAAAATAAAATTACTTGGGATTTGACGATGATTTAATTTGAAGGACATCACTTGTTTATGACTTTATACTTCGCAAATTAAATATACAAGTTTTCCGAAAACAAATGTATAAAGCATACTCGTTTGCAGTTGCTAAGTCAGATTAGACTTAAAAAAGTTCACCCTAAATGTCAGACAATCGTGCATCGAGCAATAGCAGAATTAATTTTAAATTGCGTTTACTGTCAATCACTTTTCACCGTCAGTCACTTTGCAGTCATAGTTATTATTTATTATTAACTAAAGTATGACGACATCGAATCCCATCGTGTATCTAATATGTAAATGATAGGACAGGAAGCGGCGATCGTTGCCCCGTTCTCAGAACCAGAGGCCACTTGCTACTTTCATGTAACTTTTACTTTTCTATTGCAATGTGCATCCTTCGCAGATAGTTGATGGTTTATCTTTTTTTTTACACCCAACAGTCGCACATAGTTCTGACCCCACACTAGGTAAAACCTGTATCGTGGGTTTCAAAGACTACGAGGGACTAAGGTCACACAACGCCCAGACCCGAAACAAATATCTGTCTGACATACAAACATTTGTCCCGGTGCGAGAATTGATCTCACGGTCTCCCATTTCACAACCGGCTACTCGCCCGCTGCGCCATGGAGGCTTTCAACTGTAACTCACACTAGTCCGCTTTCGATTCCAGTCGCGTCTTCCGTATGCGTTTAGTGCGATATTGCACACTGCACATGTTGCAAGTTGAAACAGCCTACGCAATAAATGCAAGTGTGAGAGGCACACGCTAGGTGCAAGTTAAATGGGACGGTTTGACCATGGTAGCCTAACTGTCTCACTGTTTCCCTTATCTTAGGTAGGGAGGGAGGTAAACGAAGGTGTGAAGAAGAAGAAGCTACTCAGCAGACCTACACGATCGTGTCGAGTAGCGCGGTTTTTTTAGGGCATCGATAGGCAGACGAGCAGACGGGCTACCTGATGGTAAAGAGTCACAGCCACCCATAGACTTCTGCAATGCCAGGGCACAGTAAAGCCGCTGCCTACCGTATAGTTATCTCTCGCTACTTGATACTCTAACTAGACGCCACTGCGTTTACAGATGCAGTGTGCTTCTTCTACAACTTCGTCGTGCCAGAAATTTAAAAAAAACGGATGACTTATTCGTTTGCGAACTCTGATATATAAAAATCAGTCAAGCACTTTAAAAGGTATCAGATGTAACTAATATAACATTAATAATTTTAATACTTTTACGAACTGTAGCACTAAAATATAGTTTATAGAATAATTTATGTTTTAAATGTAGCACATTATAAAAGTAGTAAATGAATAATTTTACATACATAACCATATTAAGTTTACCTTCGTGCTACAAAAAGAAAAAATGCATAATCTATTGTTTTTAGTAGCCATCTTGTTTTATATTTTGTGTAGAACTCGCATTTAAAGTAAGTAGCATATGTTTGCGTGAACGTCAAATATTTGTTTCGGGTCTGGGTGTTGTGTGACCGAAGGCACGTAAAGTTTCACACTTCGTTGATACCCACGAGAAAAATAATGTGTCACCGTGGATTCAAGACCACCTTGTATTACTAAACAAAAGTCTAAAAGCAGACTGAGAAATTACTGTCTATCTCAGAGTGTCTGAGAACTTTTATCAAATACTTGAGTTTATTAATTTTAGCGCTCAACTGTATGTATCTTGATATAACTGACTGTATCTTTGTCATTCTAACTCCCAAGATGTCAATTTCAATGTATTTTTTTATATTAAATCACGTCAACTTTTTGTAATAACTGCCTGCACCGTTTTTGATGGTTTTTCCTTTTTTTGTTACGAAGGCTCAATTTTTTGCTAAACTCCTCATCACTTTGAAGGTGTAAGTACTAAGGGTTAGATAGATAATTTTCTAAAAAGACGGGATGAATTGCCTTTAATATATTTCCTATATTATTTATGCACTTATACTTATACATTATATATTATATACTTATACATATATTATTATATACTGCCTCGGTGGAGCAGTTGTAATTGCGCATGCGTTACGATTGCTGTGCTGCGGTCTCGGGTTCGATCCCCGGGTCGGGTAAAGTGATATTGTGTTTTTCTACCTAGAAATACTCAGTATTAACCCGGAGTCTGGAATGGTGCCCGGTGTGGCGATAGGCTCGCCCCCTATCACATTATGGGACCGAAATTCGGCGAAAAGTGGGTGTACTGGTTACACCTCTGCCTACCCCTTCGGGGATTACAGGCGTGAGTGTATATGTATGTATGTATTATTTATGCACAATTATTGTAATATATTGAAGTAGAAAGTTTCGTTATGTTAAGAAATATTTATACAGCCATTGGGTCAACAGACTTTGAAGAAATTCTCGGAATTTTGATGTGTAGCCCCAAGTTCTTAGTTATGTATGAAAGAAAATCACTTTAGTCATTTAAAATTACTGATCCTTTACTTTCAGAATATTGTAACGATTACGCAAGTTATATTCTATCAATAAATTATTGTGTATAAGTTTAGTTCCAAAATATAATAATATTAAGCCTATACTTTATTCATTATGAGTTATTATTATTATTTACTTGTTATTGTAATGATCACGACTTGTATAATATTAATACCTTACAAAAGGTGAGTAACGCCGGATGATGCAAGCAGTTGCGCGACACATGACAAGCGTCTCGCGTCGATGTGTCACTGAACCTTGTGGACTTCGAACACCGTACCGAACAACTCCGTAAGCCAGACTTCAGACATTTTTTTCGTCACGTACTTATTTGGACTTTGCATTATATTTTTTATATCTTCTTTACATACTGTAAAACAAAGTCGCTGTCGCTGTCCGTCCCTATGTATGCTTAAATCTTCAAAACTACGGAACGGATTTTGAAGCGCTTTTTTTAATAGATAGACTGATTCAAGAGGAAGGTTTATATGTATGATACATGTATAATATTGTACAGGTTTCTGGATTGTACACCATTTCTTACAAAAATAACCTCCACGCGGGCGGAGCCGCGGGCAACATCTAGTCACTTGATAAAAATTATTAAAAAAAAATTTAATCTTAAAAGTATGGTAAGTTTAGTCCGAAAATTAAAGAAATCGTGATCTTCGGTAAAGGAAGACGAGAGATGATGATCAGGAGAAGGAGCAGGATATTGGATATTTTTACGCAATCACACAAAAACGGCTAAACGAATTCAGATGAAAATTGGCACACAGACAGTTTAACACCTGGATATGTTTTATCCCAGATAAATATTAGGTTCTTTATAAATTCACTACTAGGCAGATATAGAGAGATGTAAAGGCTTAAGATGCCTACGTGGATAGTATTTTTTTCCAAAAATAACTTCCGCCCGAGCGGAGCCGCGGGCAACAGCTAGATTATAATAATTATAAAATGGTGCAAGAGCTACTAAAATCTTGAATAGTTGTAAGGTGGTCAATATTTTCGTTCAATAAAATCAAAAATGGCTGTAAACCATTGTAGTAAACTTGGTATAGAAGTAGTACTGGCGAGATGAAATTTCAGATTCTTGTATTTGTTTTTTTTTCATCGTGGCACGGCAAAGTGACCACACTGCACCCGATGGTAAACACAGTGCAGTCCAATTAAAGTATCGAGTAGCGAGAGACAATAATTTATCCCCCGCTAATCAACACAATCATGCCGGCCTGCTTCCTCACACTACGCCATGGGCAAGAAGAAGAAGCGGTCGAGGGTCAGAGTACTCAGAAAGCCGCAAAACGGTCAAACATCGTACCCCGATCTACACCCCGACAAAAACCGGATGTACACTTGCTGATCCCATATCGCGACATACTTGCGTGTGCCACTATGGCGAGTTTTAATACCCTGTGTACGGTGTTCGCTATCCGTGCGGATATGAATGAAAGTTGTTGCACGCGGCTCCGCCCGCGTGGAGGTCATGTTTGGGAGAAAAAGTATACAATACAAAATACCAATATTCATGCGTTTAACTTAAAAATGACGGATTTTCATACAAACTTTCAATCCCTATTTTACCCCCTTAGGGGCGGAATTTCCAAAAATCCTGGAACATATATTTTTTATTTTTAACTAAAATGCCAAATACTAATATTCATGAATTTAACTTCAAAAACTACGGATTTTCATACAAACTTTCATCCCCTATTTTACCCCCTTAGGGGTGGTATTTCCTAAAACCCTTCCTTAGTGGATGCCTACGTGATAAAAGGTACCTACTGTCAAAATTTCAAGTCTCTAACCCCAGCCGTTTAAACCGTTTAACCCCAGGCTGTGCGTTGATCGATCAGTCAGTCAGTCAGTCAGTCAGTTTCTTCTTTTATATATACAGACATGGGCGTATATAAGGGGGGGGGGGGGGTCCAGGGGGTCCGGACACCCCCCTTAGCCTACGACATAATAAAAAACCGCGAATTATTGATAGCGGATAATATAGACATATAGGTAGGTTATAGGTATATAGGTTAGCAGGCTATTTGATTTAAGTGTCAATTTTTGCAGCATTCAGCTATATGCATATTTGGAATAAATAGATTTTTCTACGACTTTTGAGCCTAGTTTAATTATTTTCGTGTACTTTTTAGCGCTTAAATCAACTGGTAAAACAAGACTGCTTTTTTTTCAGGGCACATCTATTTAAAAAAATACGACCGAGTCTTAAGTAGTGACTACTTAGTAGTGATGAGTGTGATGGTATATGATGTACCATAAGTAGGTACCTGTAGGGCAATTCTCCTTTCATTCAAAATTATTTCGTACTCGAATCTACAGTTCGAATAATTTCTTTATTACATAATTTCGAACTATGAAGTTATATTGTTCGAATGTTGCATTCATTCATTTGAATTCAAGTCTTTACTATGATATTTTACTAAAAAAATTGAATTTCGAACTAAAAATCTATAAGTATTTTAATATCCATAGTGTCACGGGCCTCATCAAATGTGCATCCACTATCCAATTCTTGGACATGTTTTTGGACTCTTCCAAGTATTTTATCTTTCTAAGACTTTTAGTTAAATCTAATAAAAACACGAGATTGAGTCTTTTTATGGGTAAACACATCAGCATATAGCATCATATACGCAGTAAGTTAGGACCAAAATAAAACAATATCTTTGGGTGTCTAGAGGCCTTCATACGTACAACATTACGGCACCGCCTCCAAGAGCATAGACTCTTTGCCGCTTAGCTATAAACGTCGTAAAATATTAATGTTAAGGAAACAATATTGCCACTTTATCTGGAGAATTCACCTGATGCAGTTCATATGAAATTTGTCAAGACGCCATATGGTTTAGACACCATTAGGTTTCAGTGGTTTAAGGCAAACTCGCTCAAGAATGGCGTAAGCCTGGATGTCATTTTCTACCTACTACAATATCATCAAGCGTTACTTAGCATCTTGCGACGTACCCTGCGACTGCTGGGAAGAACTTTCGTGTCACTAGACCGAATGGCGTGGCTCAGTACGAAAATCATGTGCACATTTTGAGGAAACATGTATGTATCCAATGCCTTGACGCCCAGCGTGAGCTGCAATAAATAAGACCTAAAACTGTGTACACTTAGGGTTGGCCCTAAGTGTACACGACGCGCGTCGCCATGCATTGTAGTTGAAAAATAGGACGTGACGCAACGTTTCGACTCTGCGCCAGTTTGAGTTGACTCTTACAGCTACTCTTCTAGACAACTGTTCTGTACGTCCTGTGACAGGGCTTTTAAAACAAAATTAGGGCTAGCTAGTCACATATGCTCACATTGGCGAAAAAAACTTGTCCCAAAAATGCAAGGTTCGCCGTCGAAGGATACTTCTTGGAGGACATCATCATCATCATTAAGTTAGGACACAATATTGAATGGTTCGAATTCGAGATGTACGTCTCGACCGGTCTGTACCAGTCGAAGCAGTTCGAGCGATAAACTTCGAGAAATGTTCGAATGGTAATTTTTAGAATAGCTCAAATAGAATATTTTGATTTCGAATTCTATTTTTAAAATAATTTATTTATGAACAATACATTTGACATTATATTCGTACCATAAAGACCTTCGAGAAACACCGGACTCGACATTTCCATAATAGCTTAACTTTACATTCACTCGAAAAAATATAGTATAAGTAATATAATATAAGTATACGAAGTTGATTCGTGTGCGTGAGAATTTTCTCCCTGAGTTCTAACATCTCATCTTGATAATAAGCAACATTAAAATAGTTATTTACCAAAAATAAATTGATTTCACTTTATTTTTGGTAAATAACTATTACTTGACACTTGATGTTTTGACAGTTGTTATGTAAACAATAAAACAAAAATTAATGAAAATCTACGGCAGATTTTCATTCAGTCCAAATCCAAATAGCAAGTAACAATTTTTTATTAACTAGCGTTTTCCCATTCTATGTTTAAGTAATTTCTAAATAACTATGATTTGAGCGGTTAGATTTTTGGCTTTTACCCGCGGACCCCCCCCCATGTAAAAGCTATAGCTACGTCACTGTATACAGATATACTTACTACCACCAGCAAATATATTATGTGTGGGGGAAATGGTTTGAATACATTTTAAGTCGAGCGAACTGTGTCGATTATGCATAATTTTATTTAAAAAACTATTTTAAGATTCTCTCAAGACATAGCTAATTTAAATTAAAGCTTATTTACATTATTAACTGGTTCGGTTTCGTAAAATATAATGCTACTTATGTATAAAAATAAATCTTGTCAATACAATGTTAATTAATTAACACACAGATTGAACTTTAAATAAAGAAATTTCCGTTAATTCCACATTAATATCATAAAGAGGTAATGTTTGTAAGTCTGTATGTATAGCTTCAGCCATCTGGCGAGTAGCCGGTTGTAGAACCAGAGGCCGTGGGTTCGATTCCCGCACCAACACAAAGAGCTTAGGAACTTTATATAATAAAACCCCACAGCTAGACTACTAGGCTAAAATTGACTAAAAATTCTATTTAATAAATTCCATCACGAATCCACGAGCAAGTTTTTTTATGCAGGCACGGCAAACCACCACACTGCACCTGATGGTAAGTGCAGTGCCATCCAGTTAGATTATGAAGTAGCGAGAGACATTCTGTCCCCGCTACTCAACACAATCATGCCGGCCTGCTTCCTCACACGCCATTGACAAGAAGGTGAAGAAGCGGTCGAATGTCTAGTGTAAGAATACTCAGAAGGTCGCAAAACGGCCTAACATCGAATCCCAACTCTGGACCCTCGACAATAACCAACAAAACTAACAATTATAGTCAAATCTGTTTTGATCTAGCAATTTCTACGATAACAAAACTACATAGACAAAGTTGCGTGCGCTAGCTAGTTGCTATAAAAAATAAACTTTCTATTATTCTCGTTGGGCAAGCACGCGGCCGCCACGTGAAATGCACGATACTCCTACGAGAACTTGTTTTATACTATAGTTATAGCTTTGGAAATTAAATGCTGATTAAAATTATTTATACCTATTTAGTTATTTTATAAGTGGAAGTTTCTAAAATAACATCGAATGGCAATAATGATGTGTCTAATTGGGAATTTGCAATATTTTTGAAGTTGGCAACACGGAAACTACGCATTGAATCTACTCTTTGCGACAAGACCACAATAGGTACATAATGGGGTCGATCGTGTTGACCTTATAAAAATAAAACATCTCTTAATCTCTCTTATTTTATTTTAGTAGGTTTCCTCACGATGTTTTCCTTCTCCGTTAAATCAAGCGATAATTTACAATCAATATACACGTAACTTTAGAAAAGTCAGAGGTGTATGCCATATGAAGGACAGTGTTCGTCTTGACAGTCCGTACCGCAACCAACTAGGCCATCGAAGAAAGAAAGAAGAAAGAAACAAGAACTGACACATATAAACAATATATATTACAATAATAATAATAAACGAACCAACAATGGGAGACCCTATTCAGCTACATGCTGCAGTACAGGCTAACCTATACTACAGCTCTGGTTTTCAATAGGGAAACCAGCCAGTATCGTAGATATAAAAAAAACTAACCGGTATAATCATCGCTGCTTTTTTAATAAATATCTGGTTCCAAATAAGTATTAAATGTAATATTGCTCAAACTTCCTAAATATCCATGCTGACGCACTAATATGTAGGTAAAAGTCTAAATAGAACGTATAAAGCAATTTATTTAAATTAATCGAAAACAAACTGCCAAGGGCAGCGTGATCTCGCGTCCGCTGCAGGTCACCTCTACCACTAGCGGGCATCTAGGACCCTGCGACCGTCCGTTTAGAGTTCCGTTAACTCCAAAATAATACATTAAATTACTAGTCTCAGGAATTGTTAGCAAATATAGACTTACTCTGATGTTTGATGTTACGTGTATTCAATGTCAATAATAGCATGTTTTACACATACAAGAAAACATCTTGAGGAAACCTGGATACCCGAGAATTCTATAAGCAAATACTTTTATCGGGGGTCTAGGGTACGATGTTTGGCCGTTTTATGGCCTTCTGTGTACTCTGACACTAGACCCTCGACTCGACCTTCACCTTTTTGCACATGGCGTAGTGTGAAGAAGCAGGCCTGCATGATTTTGTTGAGTAGCGGGGTATAGATTGTCTCTCACTACTGCGCTTACCATCAGATGTAGTGTAGTCACTTTGCAGTAACAGGATTTAAAAAAAAAACAATTTCCAATGGAAGATTACCAGTCTTTTGGTGACACTTTTGTAGACGCTCCGTGCCCAGCAGTAACATGGGGCTGGTATTATAATTAAAGACTAAAGCGTCACACAACTGACATGCACATAGGCCTTACTTCACACTAAGTGTTTGTTCACGTAGAACACGCGGGCGCGGTCGCGGAAGCGGGCGCGGTGGTCTAGGCGAGCTCGTGTTCACATTGGCCGCCAGACGTTTGCGCGAGTGTACCGCGTTGTTAGACGTTGTAAACATGAACAAAGATCCTTTTTAATCAAAAATTCTTACATAATGTGGGAGATGACCAAAATTAGAATTGGTGTGCATGAAATTAATAAAGAAAATTAATAAATAAAACAATGTGATACGTTTGAAAAGGCCGCGCGCGCGCTGCACGCGCTATTCGCTAGCTCGCCCGCTACTTCCACCGCACTAGCGCTTTGTACGTGAACACTTGCATATAATGCTTTGTGTTTGATATTTCGCGACCGCGCCCGCCACCGCACCCGCGAGTTCACGTGAACGAGCACTATGATCCAAGTCTGGCGTCGTAGGCACCACTACGAGAGACTGTCGGTCCACATCATCCAAACCAGAAAGTGCGAGAATTGAATCTGAGGTCTATAGCGATGCCTAGTAGCATCAGCCCTATCTAGCCCCGGAGAGAATCAGAAGATCAATACAAACTTATTTAATTAGGTTAACCTACAAAAAAATATACCTAACTGATTCTGTTTCTATGACCACCCATTCGGAGACACAAGCGTGAAGGTATTATTGTACTAGCTACTGGAAATCTCCTCAAGGTCATACCATTAAATTAACGTCATTATGTGAAAATTACACTATAATATCCATCCCCACCATTTTAATATCAATGACCTTAACTATGAGAATAGTAATCAGACAGACTTCGAAACAATAAATGATGTTCGCAGTGTGTTTTAGAACAATGCTGCAAAGTTTTTTCCCGGTCACCTAAATTATATATAAGATGTAAATAAATAATATTTGACAGCCTCCGTGGCGCAGTTGGCCAGTAGCCGGCTGTGAAACCAGTGGCCGTGGGTTCGATTCCCACACCGGAACAAATGTTTGTGTGACAGACAGATATTTGTATCCGGGGTCTGGGTGTTGTGAGACCGTAAGTCTCTCGTAGTCCCTGATACCCACAACACAAGACTCGTATCTTTGTGTGGGGTCGAGGCTATGTGTGTGACTGTTGGGTGTTATTTATTTATTGAAACGAATAAAACTAATTTTACTGATTTTTCGCGGTTTATTTTTATTTTTTACTCCTGAAGTTTCGAAAACTACAGTTCATGTTCACGGGTAAAAAGTAAAATAAATCCGTAAAATTAGTTCAGTGTGTTGCTGCAGAAACCATTATTCAAACGAATTGAGAACTCCTTTTGGGAAGTCGGTTAAATACATTTACGCCACCTCTAGAAGGTGAGATATGTTGTTGTTCTGCTTTTAACTGAATCGCCTAGGTCGATCTATCGTGACGTGATTAATCCTTGATCTTGTAATTTTATTTTAACCCGAGTAGGTAAAGTTTTTCCTGGTTTCTATCTATACTATAATAAGGCTAAACAGGCGCTTTGTCTGTACATTAAACATTTTTGCAAAATATTGATAGTAACGTAGGGTTGCCAACCCCCAAATTCAAATACCAGAATTTTTAGATTTTGAAGGTCAAAAAACCAGAACAATTCAATTTAAAAACAGGACGCATCTTGCGAGGCGAAATGCAACAACGGATTGCAAATTTTAAAATACAGGACCTTATCAGGGCGCTTTAAAACCCCAGGACGCTGCCTAAAAACCCAGGACGCTGCTTAAAAACTATCCAGGACGTCCCAGGACACGTCCTGGGAAAACAGGACGGTTGGCAACTCTATTGTAACGTGTTATTTATCGATATAGAACCCAAAACGATCCTGTCTGTCAAGGCATAACGTCCAAAGTACTGTATAACGACAATTAAATCATAAAGTGTATCTCGAGGTAACATTTTTGCATTCAATCATAGCAAAGAGTAATTGTGAGAGACGAAATGATATTATAAATATTATTATTATTTGATTAGCAGTTTCAGAAATTACCCGATACAAAAAAAGCATTATCTGTAATTAGGCAGACATGCAGATTATTTACTAAATATACAGTGTCCGGTACATAAAAATATATAAAAACGTGTGCCAAGTTTTATGGTTATTTTAATTAGAGGACAATTAATCTAAACTTTTATGTATTTTCGTAGTTCGTTGCTACTTGTCAAGGCCATTTTGTTATAAAAACTCAAAAGTATTTTAATTGTGAATTATAATTAAACTGCCATTGCCTAGTTTGAAATGGTATTACGAGACAAAATCACGGGTTCGAAATAAATAAATACACCCAACAGTTACACACATCCTGACCCCACACTGAGTCAAACTTGTATGGTAGTTATCAAGAACTACGAGGGACTACCGTCCCACAACACCCAGAACCGAAACAAATATCAGCCTGTCACATTAACATTTGTCTCGGTACGGCAATCGAACCCACGGCCTCTGGTTTCACAGCCGCCCTCGCCCGGTGCGCCACGGACGCTGTCAAATGGAATACACCTCTGACTTTTCGAAGTTATATGAATTTAGTAAAAATGGCTTGTTGTAACGGCGAAGGAAACATCGTGAGGAAACCTGCATACCTGAACATTCTGAATGAGAATTTCAAAATACATATACACTCACGCCTGTAATCCCCGAAGGGGTAGGTAGAGGTGTAACCAGTACACCCACTTTTCGCCGAATCTCGGTCCCATAATGTGATAGGTAGCGAGCCTATCGCCATACCGGGCACAGATACCAGACTCCGGGCTAATACTGAGAATTTCTAGGTAGAAAAACCCAATTACAACTCTATTGAGAATTTCAAATGTGAAGTCTACCCACCCGTGGTAGGCCAGCCTGGTGGACTAAGGCATAAATCCTCTCATTAATAGTGGAGGATCGTGTCCAGCAGTGGGAATATTACAGGGCTGGTATTATTATTACATATGTGCTATTTATGATTCAATAATCATTCAGATGATGTTAAATTAGTATTTCGTGACAAACATTGTATTAAAAAAAAAATTAATTAAATTTTAATTTAAAAATCATTGTATTATCACTCGGTCGCACAGTTGATATTGCGTAAGATTGTTGTGCTGAGGTCCCGGGTCGAGTAAAAGTGATATTGGGTTTTCCATCACGAAATACCCAGTATCAAATCAGAATTAATTCTGGTGTGGCGATAGGTATGGCTCATATCATGGGTCGGGTATAAGCTCGGCGAACTGTGTATGTACTGGTTACATTTCTGCCTACCCTTTCGATGATAACAGAACAGCGCGTACGTAAGTCATTGTATTATATACAGTAAGATTTAAGATAATTGATGACAGAACAGCTTCGTATACAATTAGCTTTCTAGGACAAACGAGCAAGTGGGTCACCTGATAGTTCGTGATCTCTACCATCCATATTAGAAGAATCATGAGTGTGATGCCAGGTTTATTGGAATAGGGATTGGCAGGGGTAGGGTATATAGACCTCCGGAAATTGCTCATCGCATAAAATCTTACATCTGTGAGAATCTTTACTGTGAGAATGGTGACTCAAACTATTTATGTAGTACAGTCTGATTATCAAAACCTTTTTACATCGGCGTCATGGTTTAAAGTATATAAAACCTAGTTTTGCCAGCTACCGTGTTCCCTTCTTCCTATGATCTCAGATCCTTTAGGCGTAGTGTGAAGAAGCTACACAGCAGGCCGGCATGATTGTATCGAGGGATAGATTGTCTCTCGCTACTTGATACTCTCACTGGACGTAACTGCTCTTACTATCAGCAGACTGGCCACATTGCCGTGCTAGGATAATGCAGAAGCTACACAGCAGGCCGACATGATTGTGTTGAGTAGCGAGGAATATACTGTCTCTCGCTACTTGATACTCTAACTGGACGGCACTGCACTTACCATCAGGTGCAGAGTGGCCACTTTGCCGTGCTAGAATAATGCAGAAGCTACACAGCAGGCCGACATGATTGTGTTGAGTAGCGAGGAATATACTGTCTCTCGCTACTTGATACTCTAACTGGACAGCACTGCACTTACCATCAGGTGCAGAGTGGCCACATTGCCGTGCTAGGATAAAAGGCGAAAATCAAACCGTGCCACATCCAGCTACCTATTCCAACATAATAATTTTTGACAATTTTTTATTACCTACTTCCTATTGTACTAAAATTATTGAAGTTTGTTTCGTTTTGTGTTATTATGGGAAATGTATATACTTATCTTGATTACATTTATATGTATATATAGCATAAATAACTAGTTGTTTCGCCGTTTAACGTTTCCTTTGCGACAAGTTACATCCTGGAAGCAATTTAACACTTCGGTGCCAATAACACTATTACTATATTTATTATTTGTATTAATCTTTTATCTTTTATCTGTATATATAAAAGAAGAAGCTGACTGACTGACTGACTGATCGATCAACGCACAGCCTAAACGGCTGGGGTTAGAGACTTGAAATTTTGACAGTAGGTACCTTTTATCACGTAGGCATCCACTAAGGAAGGGTTTTTGGAAATACCACCGCTAAGGGGGTAAAATAGGGGATGAAAGTTTGTATGAAAATCCGTAATTTTTGAAGTTAAATTCATGAAAATTAGTATTTGGCATTTTAGATAAAAATAAAAAATATATGTTTCAGGATTTTTGGAAATTCCGCCCCTAAGGTGGTAAAATAGGGAATGAAAGTTTGTATGAAAATCCGTCAGTTTTAAGTTAAACGCATGAATATTGGTATTTTGTATTGTATACTTATTCTCCCAAACATAACCTCCACGCGGGCGGAGCCGCGAGCAACAGCTAGTTACTAATATGATAGACCAAATTTTGTTGTATTTTAAAACACCTCACTTAAAACAATTGCAAATGTTTATTTTAGAGTTGCTTAAAAGTCGTAAGTTCTCATATTCGTGGTACCAAATAAGAATCCTAAAGTAAATGTTGATCAAGTTCGAACCCTGTACCCCCAAGCCTGACCTTCCCCTCTGGTATATCGCAAGAGCCTCGTTCATTAGTAAACAGCGCGTGGTGTGGACTGGCCGCGATCCAAACGGCAGGTCAAACCCGGCTATTATTAGTAACATACATATACCATTCGTATTACATCGCCCTATATACTGGGTCCTTAGGGTCGATCATTGAAGTACCAAAGAACTGAGAGTGAGTAATCTATACATAAGTACTTTTGACAGACTGATTCATCAACAGCCTAAACCGCTGAGGCTAAACTTGAAATGTTGGCAGAAAGAGCATCACTCTTTTTGTAAGCATCCACTAAGAAAGGATTTTCGAAAATTTCACCCCTAAATGTGAGGTAAAAACGGTTGTATGAAAGTTCGTGAAACGTTATAGTATGTATGTATATATATACAATATAGTCTACTCTCAAGTGGACATACTTGATTGGAATCGAACCGGCAACAAGCACAACCAGCCACGAATGTGATGGCCACGACACATCAAGCGAACATGTGTGCCATAACGATGTCAATGTCCTCGCAGATGTTATCTACGCACGTACAAACATTATCGAGAAATTAAACAGATAGTGACCGTGTCCGCTGAAAAACTCACAGATAACCTTATATCGGGTATGTGTAGGAAACGAGAGACTGTCGTCAGGCGACAACACGCGCCAACAAGACCATACCACATACAAACAAGCCGACAGTACCTGGTCACGATGTCAATCAGCAGCTCACCAGCTGGAGTGGACCACACCATACTAATACAAACACACACACAAAGTCACCTGCACCATCGCACCGCGCGGATAAGGACCTCGCCACGTTCCCGGGTGATAACGCGGCCAAACAACAAAAAAAAAAGCGGGGTCCTAAGAAGGTCGAATGTGGTATTTTTTCAGCCGAGCTGGCAACTTCGCCGGACGGACGCGCGTTCGTGCCGCGCGCCGCTCATTGGCCGAATGCGACGGCGGCCATCACTGCGCGCCGGCCGGTCGCCCAATGACGCCGCGTCCCGCACGCCCCGCCCACATCCTCGCAGCTTGTTGAATGAATTTGGCGGCAGTCGCGCGCGGCACGTCGTGGTAGTCGCACGTGTTCATTGTATTAGGGATGTTCGTCACTTTGGACGCGGTGTGTCTAGTGACCACTCGATATTGAAGTATGAGGAAGTCTACGGCAGTGGTAGCAACATGAAGCTAATTCAACACTTATAAACGAAATAGCTTAAATTATTTAACTTAAAACTATGATAGTAAAGAAAGTGAAAGTTACAATTTATGGTCCAGTCTTGAAGCTAAGAGTTTCATGTTCGGGTACCACATTCAGTGCACTTCATAATGTGGTGTGGTTCTTAGATTCTGCTGCTTCTTTTAGTTCTTTACCTGTAACAACACAGACACTTAATTTAATTGAGATGTCTTGTGGAATTGACTATAACTTACTTATACATTTCCGAAATTCATCCGACATTTTAAATTATCGCTAAGTGACATGCACAAACAAAAATATTTTAATAGTGAAATACATACATATATACTCACGCCTGTAATCCCCGAAGGGGTAGGCAGAGGTGTAATAGTGAAATAGTTTAGTAAATATGACACGTGGCACTATAAAACGAATTTACTTGAATACATTTTCTAAGTTGGTGACTAATTGGTGATAAGAAATCCACCTTAAATATGAACATTGCTCTTCAACATAACATTAAGAATAACCCTAACATTAAATAAAAATATTTTGTTCGTTATTTCGTGTTCTGTTCATCACACACATCTTTTAAGTACTTGAAATTCGACAAACTATAATTTAATAAAGAAAAATTGGACAAACTAAAAAAAGATAAAAACATAAAGATATAAAGATAAAACTGACGTTCTCATACTTTTGAGTAAATACAGTTTAAAGTTGGACAATTTAAAAATAGTACAATGCAGTAACTAATTGAAAATAAGTAATAATAAAACATGACAGGTTTTTTTAGGTAAATGTCATCAAACTGCCTGAATCTTTTGTGCACATATGAAACTTGATTAGGAGATGATGGCTGTGTTTTTAACTAGGATTTCATAAAAAAATGACGGTTGGATCTCTTCTGCTTAACATGGTCCAATTGCATTGAAGCTTACAGGAATCGCTTACAGGAATGTATGTGAAGAATGTTCGTGGACTAGTAAGTAATTACTGATCACGGTCATGAGACTGGAATATATAAGTAAAAGTTTTTTTATTTGTAGTAGTAGAGCCACACTGAAGACATATTTGTCTACAGCATGAATAGGCCAGCTCTTAACATTAGGTGACCCACTGGCTCGTTTGTCGGACTATACTATAAAAAAAATAAAAAAATCATAAAAGTACACCGACTAAATAAAAAACAAATTATTCGTCCCTATAAAAATTGAGGGTTGCCCTCGATTTTTCTGAGATCCCATCATCAGATCCTGACTTGGTGCCAATGAGACCACTTGGGAAGTATACCCTTTTAAACAAAAACAAAGAATTTCTCGAATCGGTCCAGGCGTCTTCGAGTAATGGGGAAAAAAGAAGATTACGATGAATTGTGAACCTCCTCCTTTTTTGAAGTCGGTTAAAAATCGATAGGTCGGAGGTAGGATCGATAGGCAGGAGTTTACTGAATATGATATTTTTTATAAATAAAGATTTATTTTTACTTTGTTCCACGTGATCCTCTTCGAATCCTTTAAAAAACGCTTTTTACCCTATTATGTTCTGTCTAAGATGTTATGACTTGCCAGGATTTATTACATAGTATATAAAAACATAGAATTAGATATGATAGATAACGTAAGTACTTCAATATTTATGAAGCCAAGCGTATCACAATTGAATACCTGCTGATATTTTTTTATGCCTGGGGAACGAGCAAGCAGGTCACCTGATGTAAGTCCATAACCCACAATAAACATTTACGCAAAATCGTATCACGTCAAGTCTAGCGTCAAATCACTACATATAATAAAAGAAAGTTCTCCGCCGCGTCTGTCTGTCTGTTCGCGATGAACTCAAAAACTACTAATCGGATTTTCATGCGGTTTTCACCAATAGATAGAGTGATTTGGGTTTTTCTATCCAAAAATTCCCAGTATTAGCCCGGAGTCTGGAATCTGTGCCTGGTATGGCGATAGGCTCGCCCCCTATCACATCATGGGACCGAAATTTGGCGAAAAGTGGGTGTACTAGTTACACCTCTGGCCATCCCTTCGGGGATTACAGGCGTGAGTGTATATGTATGTATAGAGTGATTCATGACGAAGGCTTAGGTATATAATTTGTCAAGGTATGTAAATTGGTTGAAATATAATGAATAATAAATAAGATTACGATACGATAATACACGCTAGTTACAGATAATACGCAGACGCTAGATATTGTGCTAAATCTCATACTTCATCTCAGCAGGAAGCAGTACACTTGTAATTATCCTTCTAATTTGAATATAGATCTATGTAAAAAGCAATACAATCAGTATATTAGTCATTTTCGTTTTAAAGTAAATAACCTCAACATTCACGCTTCGTATCTGAGGTAGAGGTCAGAGTTCAATCACAATCGGTTACTTTATTGTGCCGACTTATCAAAAATTAACCTAATACATATGGCACGTCGTATTTTATCATCAAATTATTAGGTTGAAAAAGTTATTCTTTAAATGAAAGCGACAGATTCAGTGTTAAGTATGTAAAGAAAGAAAGAAATTTTTTTATTTGGCCATTGTCTCTGGACAGGTGGCAGTGAGTACATACAACAACACATAAGATTAACATAATAATAATAATACTAGCCCTGTATTAAACATTGTCCCACTGCTGGGCACGGGCCTCCTCTACTAATGACAGGGGTTAGGCCTTAGTCCACCACGCTGGCCTAATGCGGATTGGTAGACTTCACATACCTTCGAAATTCGTACAAGAATTCTCAGATATGCAGGTTTCCTCACGATGTTTCCTTCACCGTTAAAGCAAGCGATAATTAACATTGAATACACACATAACTTAATAAAAGTCAGAGGTGTATGCCACTTGGGTTTCGAACATACGACTTTCGTCTTGGCAGTCCGTACGGCAACCAACTAGGCTATCGCTGCTATAAGATTAACATAGAGATACTTATTACCTACTACGTAAAACATCAACGTAAGTATTCTTTTACGCGCTCAGATACTATATTCTTAATTATAATATAATATCGATAGCCTACATAGCGCAGCCTGCTGAGAAATAAAAGGCCAGAAATCTTTTTCAACAAGAGTAAAATTTACATATTTTTTTAATGCAATACAACTTCGTAAGCTTATTACTAAGTAAAGGAAAATAAATCACATTTAATAATAATAATTTATTTTCCAAAACAAAAATTTACATAATGTGTTATTTCAAATTTACATTTTGACCCCAAACATTTACTGACAGTTAATTAGTAAATAACAATAAAAATTAAATACTGGTGGTCTTCACACTAGGCACAGCCTGTATCGTGAGGGCGTTAATAATTCCTTTTAAGGCACCTGTTCTTTTATCTAGAGTTGGGGTACGATGTTTGGCAGTCTTGCAGGCCCTTTGAGTACTCTGACGCTAGACCCTCGACCGCTTCTTCACCTCCTTGCCCCATGGCGTAGTGTCAACAAGCTACGCAGCAGCAGGCCGGCATGATTGTCTATCGCTACTCGATACTCTAACTGGACGGCAATACACATACCATCAGGTGCGGTGTAGTCACTTTGCCGCGTCAGGATAAAAAAAAATCGCGTAAACATAGAAAACCATAATAAAAAATAACTTGTTAATTATACAGTATTTTCAAGTGCTAATTATGAACGATATAAAGTCAACTACATAACATAAATCATGCGTATGATAATGTGTATGTTTTCCGCATTTGGCACAGAACTTGACCTAGTTTGTCGTATCTGCACTCCGCAGTGCTGATCGATACGCTGACCCGGATTACAACACTATATGTACATGCGTCATGCATTATTCTACGAGGAGAATAAGTAATTATTTGCGTATAAATAACGAACTAACGTATTATTAATTTTGCCAGTACATTAAAATTTATTAAAAATAAATTTTAAACATATATAGAAGCGGATTCTTGGTGTAATCAAAGCGTGTTTTGAGGTCATCAGAATCTCAGCTGAATTCTTAAATAAAAATAAATCGGTTGAGTGGTATCAAAGTAACGAACATAGGTAGAATTGTTGTGTTTTATATAAATAGATTTAAATGCATACCGGAGCACCAAACCAATTTCTGGTTTCGAGAACCACACCAGTTCCTTTTACAATACATAACAGCACGAGAGAATCAATTGCAAGCTAGATTGGAGCTAATAGACATAGCAATCAAGGCCTGACACAGGCGCGGTGTGGCTGGGTGTCGACTTGATTGGGTGCACACCGCGCTCTTGTTGCCATGTCTAGGTTTCTGTAGAGGTTACCGGATGTTTGGAACACTATTTCATAAACAGAGATAGTGGGAAGTGGTATTTAAATCCAGCCAAGTGCAACCTCAGAATTTTTTTGTTGATTGCTCGCGGCTACGCCCGCGTGGCGGTTAAATTTAGGAGAAAAAGTATACAATACAAAATTCCAATTTTCATGTTATAAATGACGGATTTTCATACAAACTTTAATCCCCTATTTTACCCCCTCAGGGGTAGTATTTCCAAAAACCCTTCCTAAGAGGATGCCTACGTCATAAAAGGTACCTCCTGCAAAATTTCAAGTCTCTAACCAGCCGTTTAGGCTGTGCGTTGATACGTCAGTCAGTTAGTTTCTTCTTTTATATTATACAGATATACAAGATGTATTAATAGTTTTAACGGGGAATGAAGACATGGCGAGAATACATACTTGAATAGAGGCTCGTCGCTAGCAGTGGCACAGTATATAATATCTTAACAAAAGACAACAGCTTAGAATTGCGGTAAACTAGTATGAGTAGAGAACGCAGGTTCGAATATCATGAACATAATTATTATCCACTAATATCTGTTTCAGATCTAGTTTTGCTACACAAATAGAATGTTAATGTGGGGTGAGAACTATACTTGTCTAGAGTTTATTTATTATTCAACTAGGCCAGACTTTAGTCTCTATCGGGGCGGCGGCAACATGGAGGCACGGTTATAGTTAGAAACTAAGATGGCGTAGAGGGAGATGAACTTAAATAAAACTAGTAAATTTACATTGCGACACTGTGGTGCAGTGGTTGTATAAATCCTTGCATTTCCTCGAACACATAAGGTGTTCGAGGAAATGCAAGGATTTCAATGGAGTGTTTTTTTTATAATTTTTAGTTAATGGCGACGGTTACAATGGCGAAATTTGATAAAATTTACACGCATTTTCATAATTATTCACAGCCTGCTGAAAATTTACGTATAAATAATAATTTTAATGAACTAACCGACTATATTACGGCAAATTATAATCATAATTTTGAAGGTTGAGAGCGACTCAACATTCAAAGCAGCTTCAAATATGTAGTAGAGTTATTAGGACGTATTTTGTCGGGGGTCTAGAGTTAGGGTACGATGTGGGGCCGTGTTGCGCCCTTCTGAGTACTCTGACACTATACTCTCGACTGCTTCTTTACCTCCTTGCCCCATGGCGTAGTGTGAAGAAGCTACAGGCCGCCATGATTATGTTGAGTACTTGATACTCTAACTGGTCGGCACTGCGCTTACCATCAGGTGCAGTGTGGTCACTTTGCCATGCCAGGATAAAAAAAAACGTAAGTGGCGTTCATTTCAAGAGCATCATACGGAATAGAACCGGACTATCTTACGGCTGTTTATAACCACAATTTTGGAGGTTTTTGGAGTCAGTATTCAAAACGGTTCCAAATAGAGATTTATTAAAACTTTTTATGCTAACTTGACCAGACGACCAGCTTGACTTCTTATATTCGCATTGTGATATTACAACAATACTCCTCTAAGAGGAGTAGGAGGTAGGCCGGCTGATGTTTGTACTCAGGGAAGGCAGATAATGTGTTCATACATGGCTGCGTGGATTACCTCATTTCGTTAGGTTGCCGTACGTGTGAATGCATAATTGTGGCTACGTAGGAGATAGGGTTGGCGGTGCCTTCGCAACAAACAGCTATGAAGTAATATTAGTAACTTTTATTTATTTATATTCAATCATATACGTGATTGATTAGCTTTTGTTTAGCAAAAAATAACCAGATATTTAGAAAGCAATGCATATCAAAATTCGACTTGTTATTCATGTCATAATTTATATTTCTAATGATACATACATATACATTCACGCCTATAATCCCCGAAGGGGTAGGCAGAAATAGGCTTATTATGGTCCCATATTGTGGGACGTATGCCGGGCACACATCCAGACTCCGGGCTGATACTGAATATTTCTAAATAGAAAAACCCAATATCACTTTACCCGACCCGGGGATCGAAGCCGAAACAGCACAGCAGACTTACGTATGCGCAATTACAACACGCCACTGACGCAGTACTGTTTTTGTATTATGTGAAAAATTACTATGAAAGAGGATCACATTAAAATCATTCAGGTTCAACTGTTGATGACTGAGCAACTTAAGTTCTCTTCACATTTCATATAAGATATATGTAGCCCAAAGGTCCGTACTATGATATCCAATGGACGATATTAACACATGAATAGGCATTTCTTATAGACCTATTATATTCCGAGAAAAAAAATCCCGCACAATAGAAACATTACAAAGTAAAATAATTTTGCATAGGTTATGACTCATCGAAACGGAACAAGCCGGTACCTGCGGAATACAATTCATTCAACCTTTAGTACCTTCAAAACACTGCGCTACACAAAAAAACTTACATCCTTTTGTTTGTATATAATCTGTCAGCCCTGCAGGTGTGCGGAATGCGATAATGCGGCGTCTGGGCTGCGCACACACACATACATAATTGAAAGTGCACGGTGTGTGTGTGTGTAACTGGTCCGTGCATCTCCCACAATGATTTTATTTGCAATCTTTCAACACCTGTACATTCTAATGCGATATACAAGCGAGAGTGCATTGCGATGCCTTATACATAATCAAATAACTTACAGTTTAAGTACAATATTCAGGATTCTCGCAAATTTTTGGAGTAATCTATACTTTAATAAAGCTGAAGGGGCACTTTGCCTGTACATAAATCGATACACAACCCAAAACAATAGTTTTTGGAATCATTGTGTGTCTGTCTGTCTATCTGTCAAGGCATCATCCAAAGTACTGTATTACGACAAAAGAATCGAGAATAAAATCATAGAGTGTATCTCGAGGTAATATTTAGTCTTTATTTCATTTGAATCGGTGCATTCAATCAAAATTTATACCTGAATTGAACGAATATCCGTATCATGCAAAGATTACTTACCCACGCGGGCGGAGCCGCAGCTAACGGCTAGTTTAAAATAAATGTTAAGGAATGTCAAGGTGGCGCAATTTGAAATGCATACGCGGTACGACTGATGTGCTGAGCTCTCAGTTTCGATCTACGGGTCGAGTAAAATTGATATTTTCCATCATGAATAATCATCGATACCAGCCCGGAGTCTGGAATTGTGCCCGGTATGGCGATAGGCTCGCCCCCTATTACATATGGGACCGTAATAAGGGGAGGGCCAATATCATTCATTATTTTCCTCGTACTGTTACTTGGCAGACGTATTTTATAATCCTGACCTATATTATTATGGAGGTATGCTTTTCTATAATTTCGCAGATTTTAACCAGTATGTAAACTAAATAGAAACCAGATATTTATATATTATAATCTCAATTACAATTAGACTACAGAGTTAAAAAGTAACCTACATTTTAACTCTGCAGTAATTTGGTTAATTTCACTCAATCTGTTAATAAAAACGCCAAGTTTTATTAACCATGCAGCCTAGATTGTCTTTAATTCAAATCCGAAGTCACAACTATAAACCCAAAACAAAAAGAGCCGTTTTAAAATGCAAAATACATGTCTGCAGTAACCAGAGATATGGAATATCAAGGGAATTTCTAATACAACGGTATGACGACGATATAATATTTTAATGAATAACTTTTTTCGTCATTCGTTGTCGACGGTTCGATATTTGAACAATGAAATAAAATATAGACAAAAAAGTTTGATAAGCTACACTGTAAATATCAGTATCGAATGAATGAACGAATGAGCGAGTGAGTGAACGAGACCGCCGAGTTATGTCACATTTATTTAGGTCACGTCGGAACTGGGTCATTACTTCGCTTCAAACTTTTAATAAAAAGTGAATTAAATTAAATTTAGATTGCATGTCGATGTAAACATATAACTTATTTATTTGATAGGTTACTGAACTTTTGCAATGAATATATCGTATCCCATCACCGTTAAATTATAGGTTCTATTCTCAATTCAAAATAGGTTTGAACACATTTGAACAAGACTATAGGGAGAAGCTTTATCTGTCACAAATCACAATGGTCACAAGTCAGAAAAAAGTTTTTTTTTAATTTATTTACTCTATAAAAGAGAAGGCAAAGGTTCTCCACCATGCAGCCATGTCTGTTGTCATTTTTTCCAAATCTGGTCTAGAATTAAAGTCTTCTTCTTCTCTGGTTTTAACTTATACAAAAGGCCGAAGCCATGTCTGCAGTCTTCATCCATTCAAAAGGGGGAAGCCATGTCCGGTATTTTTCTCATTCTAAAGACCGGACCCATGTCTGAAATAAACACAATTCGAGAGGCCTAAGCCATGTCTGTAATAGTCACAATTTAAAGGCCGAAGCCATGTCTGTAATAGTCACAATTGAAAGGCCTAAGCCATGTCTGAAATATTTTTTTCACTTATTAATCACAATACAACATCACATCACATTCCCGCCATTTTTTTTTTCTCAGAAATGAATTGCATCATAAGATAATATTATTTGAGCTGTATTATTGTAAAATGCTAGTACTAATTAGGCAGTGGTATTGGACCAACAGAATTTTTGGCTTTTCGGTAATTTTGTCACATTTTACGGCGCAGCTCGTTAATAAAAAGTATATTTTACCTCTTTCAGCGCGTAGAAAGTCGCGAGCAAAAGCTAGTTGTAAATAAGGTAAATATTATTAGAGCTAGCACTAAAATGAACACGTCATTTCTCATTCAATTTGAATGAAACAAACCCGGTCGGTAGGCCCTTCTCTCAGTTCGTCACCAATATCCAAAATGATTAAGTTTGAGATTTATATGCGAATATATAACCTACAGATGACAAGTAAAATTCTTTCTCAAAACGTCTTTCCGTATCTACGTCGATCGATACTTCGGTCGACCCCAGCGTTCTAAAAGGAATCCAGTATAATTCCTCTTTGGGGCTATAAAACCCGGCTCTCGCTGGATATCCAGGATAGATCTAGGGTTAGGCGATTTAAGCGGATTTCACGTACGTAAGTGTACAAAGGCAATAACGGGTGTTTCATTCGATTAAACTCGATTTTAACAAAGATTCGATATAGATATTGGTTATTGTGGTTATGCTGAATTGTGGTTATCCAGCTATGAAACGAGAGGCCTTGGGTTCGATTCTCGCACCGAGACAAATGTTTGTGTGAGACAGACAGATTGTTGCCTCGAATCTGGGTGTTGCGGGATCATAATCCCTCGTAGTTGATACCCACGATACAATTTAGTTACCAGTTCTTTTTACCCGACTGCTCTAGAAAGATGGGTAATGTCACTACTACAAAACATTTTACCCTATCTTAGACAAGCCAGTAACCAAAATATGTATGATATATTTTTAACCGACTGTATGAAAATTTTGTATGCAACATGCCCTCATAGCGCAATGGACGAATAGGCTATGAAACGCAAGGCCACGTGTTTGATCCCCAAAGATAACATTAGTGTTCTCAAATCGGCATAATACCACCTTTTAGTGCAGTATTGTTTTTTTTATATCATAGTCCGACAAACGAGCCAATGGGTCACCTGATGTTAAGTGATCTCCACCGCCCATGAACATCCACAATACCGAAAGTATCACGTATGTGCTGTCGGCCTTAAAGGACAGGAAAAGGGATTAGGGAAGGGAAGGGGGAATTTGGGCCCTTCGGATATCTCACTTACCATACGAAACGCGACAGTAAACTGTCACTTTACGTTGGTTTTCTGTGAGACAGTGGTACTACCCCGGTCGAGCCGGCCCACGGTGGTCCCGTTCGAGAAAAAATCGGACATAGGGAATTTAAAAAATTAAAGTCGTAATTTTATAAAACTGAATATGCCGATCGATTCGTATATGAAATAGTAACTAAAATGATTTTTGCGTTTTTTAAGATTGGACTTATAGTTTATGAGTAAATCGAATAAAACTGATTTTCTTGTATTGAAAGCCACATAAAAATATGAATAACTCGTTATTTTCGTCCATTTTCGTTCTGTAACTTTTACAGTAGTAACTTGTCATTATTTGCCACATTTTCTTTAAAGATACATGGTGCTACTTTTTTGCACTTTTTGAGATATGATGAAAAGTAGATAAATTTTAAAAAGTCGGGTCTAGATCAATATTAAATGGATTTTGTAGGACTTAAATGGGTTTTAAATTCACTAATAATAATTCAACTTATTCATATTAATATGTAGCTTTCCATACAAGAAAAACAGTTTTATTCGATGTATTCCTAAAATAGACAGATAATTCTTACCAGATAGTACCTTTTGATCACTAAACAGGTAGGTGAATAAGTTGAATTATAATTAGTGAATTTAAAACCCATTTAAGTCCTACAAAATCCATTTAATATTGATCTAGACCCGACTTTTTAAAATTTATCTACTTTTCATCATATCTCAAAAAGTGCAAAAAAGTAGCACCATGTATCTTTAAAGAAAATGTGGCAAATAATGACAAGTTACTACTGTAAAAGTTTCAGAACGAAAATGGAAAAAAATGACGAGTTATTCATATTTTTATGTAGCTTTCCATGCAATAAAACTAGTTTTATTCGAGTTACTTACTCCTAAAATAGACGGATAATTCTTACCAGATAGTACCTTTTAATCACTAAATAGGTAGGTGAGGACACGAGTTTTATGATTGCGACTACAGTGGTCATCAATATTACTTGAATAATTCCATTTTGTTGATTTTTGAGTTATTTGGTATTTCCGTACATGTAAAGTGAGAAAATTCTAAAATAGAGTATGTATTCTTAAGTTTAATTATTATTAGTGAATTTGAAACCCATTTAAGTCCTACAAAATCCATTTAATATTGATCTAGACCCGACTTTTTAAAATGTATCTACTTTTCATCATATCTCAAAAAGTGCAAAAAAGTAGCACCATGTATCTTTGAAGAAAATGTGGCAAATAATGACAAATTACTACTGTAAAAGTTTCAGAACGAAAATGGACGAAAATGACGAGTTATTCATATTTTTATGTGGCTTTCCATACAAGAAAATCAGTTTTATTGTATTTACTCATAAACTATAAGTCCAATCTTAAAAAACGCAAAAATCATTTTAGTTACTATTTTATATACGAATCGATCGGCATATTCAGTTTTATAAAATTACGACTTAATTTTTTTAAATTCCCTATGTCCGATTTTTTCTCGAACGGGACCACCGTGCGGCCCATTCATGCTGTAGACAAATATGTCTTCAGCGTGGCTCTACCACTTTCAAGTTAGTTTCACGTTGTCATATTACAATGCTCTAAGAGGTGGTGGTAGGCCGGCAGTCCCGGGTTTTGTGTTGTGAGACCGGGAGTCTCTCCAAACTCCCGATACCCGATAACGGTAGGCAGCGGCTCTGCTGTGCCCTGGCATTGCAGAAGTCTATGGGCGGCGGTGACTACTTACCATCAGGTGGCCCGTCTGCTCGTTTGCCTATCCAGACACTAAAAAAAACCACAGATTTCCGGGCTCAGTACTAAGTCACAAGTTCCAACCACAAGTATTTGCTATTTTCATTCGCATCACCGTGAAAGTTTAATGTTAGTCTAGCGTTTTGCCAGCGCATCCTAACTGACGCAACCCGTGTGAAATCATATTTGAACGTTTAGATGTTGGTTGCTAACCTGCATGCAATGTTGCATTACGAATAGAATCAACACACTGGATATTTTGCCTGAAATCGCCGATATTCTACTTTGAAAATAGAAAATACTGACTTATAGACGCTCTAAATGTTAAGCTTAGAACGCAAGTATAATGCGACAGGTAAATATTAATAATGACCCTGTATACACTGTCTCACTGCTGGGCTCGGGCTTCTACTAATGAAGAGTTAAGCCTTAGTCCTCTACGCTGTTCCAATGTGGGTTGGTAGGTTTCACATACCTTTAAAATTCTTATAATGAATTCTGGTATGCAGGTTTCCTTACCATGTTTTCACCTCACCATGTGTTTCACCGTCAAAATGAGTTGTTATTATCAACGAATATAGCCATTTTGGCGCAGCGGCTGTGAAACGAGAGGCCGTGGGTTCGATTCCCGCACCGAGACAAATATTTGTGTGATAGATAGATATTTGTTGCGGGTCTGGGTGTTGTGGGACCGTAGTCTCTAATAGTTCTTGATACCCACGATAGAGATTTTATCTAGTGTGGGGTCTGAACTATATATGTGACTGTTGGGGGTATTTAATAAACACAAAAAATCAGGTGTCTTACCATACAATATATGCAACCGCTGATTTTTTAGGTAAATAACTAATAATAATACTAGCCCTGTATTAAACATTGTCCCACGGCTGGGCACGGGCCTCCTCTACTAATGAGAGGGGTTAGGCCTTAGTCCACCACGCTGGCCTAATGCGGGTTGGCAGACTTCTCATACCTTCGAAAAACTCTCAGATATGCAGGTTTCCTCACGATGTTTTCCTTCACCGTTAAAGCAAGCGATAATTAACATTTTAATACACACATCACTTCAGAAAAGTCAGAGGTGTATGCCACTTGGGTTTCGAACCTACGACTTTCGTCATGACAGTCCGTACCGCAACCAACTAGGCTATCGCTGCTAAATAACTATATTATATTAATATTTTGTTACTATAACAAGTCTGCCAATAAGTTTCCCTACACCAATTAAATTACTGTTAACAAGTTACGAAACACAAACTTTCATAAAATGTACAATTTAATAAAAAAAACCGTCGATCAATAACCCCATCTCGGTAAATTCAAAATACGTACAAAAACACTGCCATGTCCCTACCCCAATTGCGGCTTCAATTCGCCCCTCGAGCATAGAAACAGTATCTATCAGATGCGTTGCCAGGCAACGGACGACCTTTCTAGGACGCCCTCCCGAAACGCAATTAATTAAAACTCCCGCTCGAGTCCTACCCGACCTTGTTCGTCCCGTTTGGATTCCAGAAACTTCGCCCACGACATGATGCGAAATTGTACTTTTCGACGAACGAAAAATTACCCCGGGGCAAGGTACGGACAAGTATGAAAAACTAACAATGACCTAAAAATGTATATGAAAAGTAAATGGTGTAACAATGGGTTTTGTTTAGGTAATTTACGTGAAGCCGGCATGATTGTGGCGAGTAGGGAGGAATAGCTCTCGCTACTTGATACTCTAACTGGACGGCACTGCACTTACCATTAGGTGCAGTGTGGTCACATTGACGTGCCAGGATAAAAAGTGCTATAACCCAATTTGGATGCATTGTGGAATTAATTAAAATATTTTTGTAAATAGCAGCGATAGCCTAGTTGGTTGAGGTACGGACTGTCAAGACGAAAGTCGTAGGTTCGAAACCCAAGTGGCATACACCTCTGACTTTTCTAAAGTTATGTGTGTATTAAAATGTTAATTATCGCTTGCTTTAACGGTGAAGGAAAACATCGTGAGGAAACCTGCATATCTGAGAGTTTTTCGAAGGTATGAGAAGTCTGCCAACCCGCATTAGGCCAGCGTGGTGGACTAAGGCCTAACCCCTCTCATTAGTAGAGGAGGCCCGTGCCCAGCAGTGGGACAATGTTTAATACAGGGCTAGTATTATTATATATTATTATTTTTGTAATTACACACGATAGGTACACGTTTAACTATGTGATGGTATTTTTATAAGTTTTCATAAAATCAGTATTATGTACTAACAATTATTATTTTTACTTAGAAACTCGTAGGATAGGTACAATTTGTGTTTGAAAGAAATATGAAGTGGAACAAGATATAAGCTCTCCAAAATGTAGGTGCTCTAGTTGCACTGCCTACCTCTTTGGGAAGACAGACGTGAGCTTATCTCTCATAAAATCTACAAAAAAATCTTTTCATAGTCGCCACAAAGCTATTCCGTTAAAAAACATTTTTTTCGGAACATATTTGTTTTGTTTGTTATTTATTATTGTAACTTCACACGTTTTAAATATTGTAAAGTCTCCTCAAAAGTCTCTATATTTCGATGAAAACCTTATCCAAATCCATTAAGTAATTCTTTAGGAATTACTCTCTAATAGTATCAATCAATCTGTTATATGTATGTATTATATATTGTCTCGTTGCTGGGCACGTGTCTCCTCTTAACATAGGGGTAGTTCTTAGTCACCCAGGCAAGCATAATTTGGTCGATTTTACCTTCGATTTTTATATGGAGAACTGTCAGGGTCACACTTTAATCATTTAAAATGATAAACGAAAATTCCATGCCTAAATTATATTTAGTATGATGCAAACAATCGTGTTATTTAAAATTTCGCTTATATTATTTACGTTCAATAAGAACGTTACCTAAAACTTAGCTTCCTATAATTCATCTTACGTAAAAAAATCGAATACTTTAAATAAATTACACGACAATAAGAACAGCTGATTCTCGACGGGGATCTGCCTCAAGGTCTCAGGGGGAAGCCCCCTCGCGGGCGGTGGGTGACCCCGCCACACCCCGGCGTTGCGGGAGCCCCCGTTTTCGGGCTCACGCGTAACACAAAATGTACTCTACTTTTGTAAAGAAATATTTAGAGTAAAAATATATTTATTCAAGCCGTGTTTTATGGGAATGTGTGTATATTTTAAGTTTCTTACCAAAATAACATGTTATATACGAGTTTTTATTGTAGTTCGAACTTATTATTTATCTCTACTAACGTACATCGTTACGTAATATTACGATGGATTATTTTATTCAGGTAGCTATGATAGCCTAATTGGGAGTGTTATAGACTGCCGAGACCAAAGTTGCAGGTTCAAATCTAATTCAAATGATACCTGCGACTTTTCATTACGTGTGTATTAAATGTTAATTATCGCTTGCTTTAACGGTGAAGGATAACATCCTGAGGAAACCTGCATACTTGAGAATATTACATAAGAATTTCAAATGTAAAGTCTACCAACCCGCATTAGTCCAGCGTGATGGACTAAGGCCTAACCCCACTCATTTGTAAAAGAGGTCCGTGTCCCCCAGTGGGACAATGTTTACACGGCTAGTATTATTATTTAATGGACTAATAACTATTAAATTAAGTTCAAATATAAAATGTATCTAAACCGTGTCCAACTCCAACCAATGGGAAACACTGTATAAGATAATTTACTTAATACTTATACTGCGAGGTTTCCTTTTTGACTACAAAAACAATGGTAACCTTGCATTGATTTATGACTTACTATCATCATTTACAACTATAATTAAGTTGTATTGCTTAGATGAATAGAAAAGCATTCGTCTGTACAATGAAGCTGACGTCATTTTAAAACACCAATGTGACTTTGTCTAATGTCCAGCTGAGTTCACCTTTGCATGGCGGAAAAATTGTTATGTCAGGTGATATCATGCTTTTGAATTATTGTTGACTAGTGACTCGGCCTGGCTTTGCACGGGTGCAAATTAGGTTTAAAATTGCCAACTACTGAATAGGAAGTAAATATTTTGATGATGATTTTTGTATGTAAGTAATTTTTTTGGCGATTGGATTCCGATATATCGTTATTATTTACACATTTATTTTAATTGGGATGTACTGTAAATATAAACCTTTCGAAACAAATTATCTAAATGATGGTGAAAACCGTTTCAAAATCCGTTGCGTGGTTAAGGAGTTAGCGGATAAACAGACAGATAGACGCGGAGGGCGACTTCCTTTTATACTATGTACATATTTGCGAGGTAAATAAAGCCGGCCGCTGTTGCCGAGTCACGTTTTATTGCGATGGTGTCAGTTTTTGACCTTAGCCGGTTGTAGTGGCTTTTTTGTTGGCATGGCGGACACAGAATACAAATTCATTTCATCTAGTTCCATTCAATTACTATTACATAACATAAGCTTACAACTATATCCCCGAATGGATTACTCTGACACCTAGACCATCGACCGCTTCTTCACCTCCTTGCCCCATGACAGTGTGAAGAAGCTACAGCAGACCGGCATGATTGTGTTGAGTAGCAAGGGGATAGATTGTCTCTCGCTACTTGATACTCTAACTGGACGGTACTGCGCTTACCATCAGGTGCAGTGTGGTCACTTTGCCGTGCTAGGATAAAAAAGTTAGATTTTTATCCATGAATCCAGGAATAAGAATGATACAGGGCTGGTATTATATACCTATACATAAAAGCTGCTCAAACAGTGCCAAGTACACTGCGGACAAAATGAATACTAATTTTAGAACTGCTTTGTTGAAATAAAACGCTTCTTATAATAACAAACATGGAGCTGGCACGAAGATACGTTTCCATATTTGGCGCCAAGAATGCTGTTTCCTTTTCGAGTATGATTTAACGAGGACACAATTTGGCTGAGAGTAGAGAAAGCTTGTTTTTCCCGCTGATGATGGTGAAGTCAACTTTCCGTACTTAAAATGTTATTCTGCATGCTTTGCCAAACCAATTCGATATAGAATGAAAGAAAATAAACTTTACTTGATCAACACTTTAGATAACCTATATAAAGACATATAAAAAGTACACCGACTTCAATAAAAATCTATATGCGTTTTACTATTATGCGTCACTATAAAATTTGAGGGTTGCCCTTGATTTTTCTGAGATCCCATCATCAGACCCTGACTTGGTGCCAATGGGACCACCTGGGAAGTATATCCTATTAAACAAAAAAATAATTTCTCGAATAGGTCCAGGCGTCTTCGAGTAATCAGGTAACATACATTAAAAAAAAAGATTCCGGCGAATTGTTTACCTCCTCCTTTTTTGAATTCGGTTAAAAAGGGGAAGTACAAAAAAACTATTAAAGACCCTAAGTATACCCGTTACTCCACAAATTGGAGAACCTGCGTTTAATCTGTCAGTCAGTTTAGTCTAATGTCTCAGTTATCTCAAGTCTCAACTGTCTCAGAAGATAGGATAGTTCTGTTCATAATTTTACATTATTTGATATACTCAGCCTGTTGCCGTCCACTGTTGGACGTAGGCCTCCCCAAGTGAACGCCAACCATCCCGGTCTTGGGTAGCCCGCATCCACCCGCTACCCGCCATCTTCTTCAAGTCGTCGGTCCATGGTGCAGCAGCGTCCCACACTACGTTTGCCTAAACGCGGTCTCCACTCCAACACATGTCTGCTCCATCGGCCATCTGTCCGTCTGCAGACGTGACCAGCCCACTTCCACTTTAGCGTGCTAATTTTGCGAGCAATATCTATGACTTTGGTTCTCTGGCGGATGACTTCGTTTTGAACTCTATCCACCAGAGAAACCCCAAGCATTGCCCGCTCCAAAGCACGCTGATTATTTGATATACCACTAAAAATATTATAAAAGGGAAACCCTTTTGCGAAAATAAAAATGGGGCAATTTCTATTTTCGCAATGGGAAATATTATATAATCTGATATGACCAAGAGTTGGAGCGTAGTGGGAACACTTTAATATCTCTTCTACCTAACCAGCCTTGTATTAAACATTGTCCTACTGCTGGGCACAGGCTTCTACTAACGAGAAGAATTAGGCATTAGTCCACCGCCATAGCCTAAGGCGGATTGGCAGACTTCACATACTTTTGAAATGCTTATGAGTATTTTCAGGTATGCTCACGATGTAATTCTTCACCGTTAAAGTATATAATTAGGACTGGTTTTGAATCTACGACTTAATTACGGCGTTTCATACAATTTCGAGCTGGCTACGGCTGCTTCTCTCATACTTTTGATTTATCGCCTCGTATCACGAGACGAATCAATTTCGAAGTCGATAGTGTATAATCTTATGTTGCGTTATAAAAGTTTTAAATTAGTATTTATTTCAATTGTTGTGTAATATAAATGTCATAGTTTTATTTCCAGATACAGCCCAGATCTAATATAGTTTGTATAAATGACAGCTCTGACGGTAAGCGCAGTGCAATCTAAAAACAACCAACGAGAGTGTATCTATCTATCGTAATACGCCTGCAGCTATGAAGGCGATGCCAATTCGAAAAGTGCGCTCGTTTTAAATAATGTACATTTCTTCGAGTTTCGTATCTCTATTTTGTAATATGGTTTAATTTTCCCTTAAGGTCGCTTCTGGCAGTTTTTTTTTTTTTTTTTTTTATTTGATATTCCGACAAACGAGCCAGTGGGTCACCTGATGTTAAGTGATCTCCACCGCCCATGAACATCCACAATACCGAAAGTATCATGTATGCGCTGTCGGCCCCAAAGGACAGGAATAGGGATTAGGGAAGGGAAGGGGGAATTTGGGCCTCCGGATATCTCACTTACCATACGAAACGCGACAGTAAACTCTCACTTTACGTTGGTTTTCTGTGAGACAGTGGTACCACCCCGGTCGAGCCGGCCCATTCATGCTGTAGACAAATATGTCTACAGCGTGGCTCTACCACTTCAGATTGGTCTGGATATATTTAGGATATGTTCAGCAGACGTCCAAAGGCTGAAGAAGAAGAAGAATTTAAAATCTGGATGTTGTTTATCCAGATTTTTGTCAATGATGACGTGATTTTTTAATAAGTCCAAAGTCGTAAAATATTTTAGGTATGCTAGATTTTTTATGATGCAAAGAGATAACCGAAACGTCTTTTGATGATTTGTTGTCACTTTCTCGTGAACGGATGATAAAAGTGAAGATCGTACACATCCAGTCATTGTAAGTGTGTTTGAAGTTCGTACAAAACAAAATAGGCCATGAGGGAACGTACAATGGATGCCAAATCGGAAGCACAAACACCAACGTTAACTTCAACGTTATTCAGCAGTTTATGGTAAAAATATGTTTACTTTAACATCGTATAAAAAGTACACCGACTTCAATAAAAAAACAAATTATGCTTCCCTGTAAAATTTGAGGCTTACCTTCGATTTTTCTGAGATCCCATCATCAGATCCTGACTTGGTGCCAATGGGACCACCTGGGAAGTATACCCTTTTAAACAAAAAAAGAATTTCTTGAATCAGTCCAGGCGCCTTCGAGTAATCGGGGAGGGAACAAATATAAAAAAAAGATACCAACGAATTCAGAACCTCCTCTTTTTTTTAAGTCGGTTAAAACATAGGATGTTAAAGTTTCTGAATTATGTAAAGTAAGTATATTAGTATTATAGTAGCACTTAATTTATTTGAAATAAAGTCTCCCTAAGCTACGATAAGCGCTAACCAAACAGGCTGTATGCATGTTTGACTCTCGACATTCCATAAAAAAATAACCGACCATAACCAACTGAATATTCTTCCTATTTTACACTTATTTATCAGTCGTGCGGCAAATACTCACGTTCCCTGCTTAGCAACATTTAGTTTTTTATCAACCGGTTGAACAACATTTTTTTTTCTTAAAAATGATCCAGCAGTAATGAGCGTCGGTTTTTAATTTCTTACGGTGAATGTCGCATCAACAATGTAGCAGGAAGGCGCCAAGGTCGTGCCGCCATCACGCCAAGATGGCGGTCTCAACGGACTTCTTTCCCGCCAACTTTCTACACCGTTATGCAGTCATTATTTGTTTGGATAAAATAACTTTTAATGACAAGAAGTAATTTAGATGTTGCATAAATAGCTTAGTTATTAATGTAAGTTACTTTTGTTATTATTTTCAACTTTAAAGTTCTTTAATTTAGTTTTTTACTACCAAATTAATTTCATGGTTTCAAACAATGCTTGAGGAAAGATTAATTTTTTTTAAAGATAATACAAATAATGCAAAGTAACACGCCGAATAGCTCCAAGTAACGTAGTTACTTCATTTCTTCGCATTACTTAATTTTAAAAGTTCGGACGTCACTTAATATAAATACCAAAATTCTATACTATTGAAGCCATAGATGCAGTCAATAAAGTATAAATACTATTTGAGAATGTTGATTGCAAATGTAGGGCAAGTGTGTTTAGGCTGATTAACAGTTCCGGTACAATTTAAATTTTAATTCCAAATAGCTTATTTTATCGCTAACCATTGCATTTATTTACATGACCTTGCTTGTTTATAAACCAATAGCATCTGCCCGCTGCTTCACTCGTGTGGTTTTCCAGATCTTAACTACTAAATAAAAAAATCTCCGAATTTGAATGTAAGCCAATGAACGAGATACACTATGTGGATGGTCGTCGCCTGCGTACTTATGGATTTTTTTTAAGTTTTTTGTGTACATACCGAAATATCTCAGAATTCTTTAGGTATATTACTCTTTTCCCATAGACCCAGTGGAAGCTAGCGAACGTGAGTTGACAGTACCTGTAACAAAAAAATATGGATGAGAGTTGAAAGAACGCTGTCTGGACGTGGTGCAGATAGCAAAAATTATCATACGTCTATTACCAAATCATTTAAAAAAAACTGCCAACTCTCTCGCCAAAATCTGTTAAATATAGCTTCATTACGAAACTTTGTATAAATGTTACTATGTAATTGTATTTTACTCCTAAATTTATTGAATTTTAATGATTTCCTTTATTTAAATTATTAGGGTATTTACTATTATTAGAAATACCGAAGGTATAACGGAGGTATTTAGGAGACTAGTTGGGGGTAGATTAATACTGACAACCAAAGTGTGAGTAGTAAATGTTTAATAAAACACGGAGTGCCTTCCGCGCTCCGGTGTTCAGTTCAGGTGTTTTGTGAAGTAGACTAGGTGATAGCCAGGATATTCGTGGTTCGTTCGCGAGGCAGTAAGTAATTGTAAACAGTTCAATGGCCACGTTGTTCAGCTTAGAGGGTAATGCTGGTATATTAATTATAAAGAGAAGCCGTAAGTGAATCCTGACATGCGTGTGTGTTAATATTAAGCACTGAGATGTGTAACAGTGTCGTGTAAATCAATCAATAAATTATAAACATTGTATTTGTGCCTTTTAAATATCCATCTTGCATAGTTTTGTTGATGTTCCTAACACAATGCATTCAAGTTTTCTATTTCTAGTGGTTGACTGTTTTTTAATTTTAATTGGCATACGTACATTTTTTTAGATTATAAATATTAATTCTAGTCGCGTGTGTCGTATAGTAAACGAAATGGGTCATTCTAAAACAAGTTTGGCTAAATTTTCAATGTTACTAAGAAAAAATTAAAATAAGAAGTAAAAAGCATCATAACATTGCATTCAATGACAGCAACATTGCATCTTCAAGCTTGTGTGGGACGGTAATTGCTCATATCACCAAGATTTTCATACAGACATCATATAAAATAAAAAAACCTTTATTCTACCACAAATAAATGTACATCTGATTTTATTATAGTATGTCTTAAATTTTTGTTATTAATTAATCAGCCATATTATTAAGTGTAGAGTAATTATTAAAGTTACTTAAAAAAAAGTTAAAAATTATATTTATTACAGTCTTCATATAAGAATACTTCAACGGTAGTCAGCGGCTTTGCTGTGCCCTGGCATTGCAGAAGTCTATGGGCGGCGGTGACTACTTACCATCAGGTGGGCCGTCTGCTCGTCTGACTTCCCAGGCAGTAAAAAATATCAAATAAACTGGTTGCTGACGGACTGCCAAGACGAAAGTCGTAGGATCGAAACCCAAGTGGCATACACCTCTGACTTTTCTAAAGTTATGTGTGTATTAAAATGTTAATTATCGCTTGCTTTACCGGTGAAGGAAAACATCGTGAGGAAACCTGCATATCTGAGAATTTTTCGAAGGTATGAGAAGTCTGCCAACCCGCATTAGGCCAGCGTGGTAGACTAAAGCCTAACCCCTCTCAATAGTAGAGGAGGCCCGTGCCCAGCAGTGGGACAATGTTTAATACAGGGCTAGTATTATTATTATGTTATAAACTGGTTGCTAGAACGCGACAGAATACCTACTGATTTCTCAATCTGATAAGTGTATACTAATGACGCAAACTTAGTGATGGAAGACGCAACTCCAAACAGTATAACCAGAGTTTCACGTGAAATGCCAAGTTAAAGAGGTTTTTCTTCAAGCAAGTGCACTTGTTTACGAGCTTGTTATTCTAGTGGGGGGAGGTGAGAGGGTCGAGGGTCGGGTTACCTCGTGACCGGTGCGCGGCTCGTCGGCATCCGGCCAGCGGTGTTGACTTTCACATGCCGTGCGAACTGAGTACCAACTGTGATTTTGTATAGTATACATACATACATGTATGTATGTGTACTTTGGGGATTAGACTCACGCCTGTAGTCCCCGAAGGGGTAGGCAGAGGTGTAACCAGTACACCCACCTTTCGCCAAATTTCCCATAATGTGATAGGGGCCGAGCCTATCGCCATACCAGGCACAATTCCAGACTCCGGGCTGATACTGAGTATTTCTAAATAGAAAAACCCAATATCACTTCGAACCCGAGACCTCAGCACAGTAGTCGTAACGCATGCGCAATTACAACTGCACCACCGCGGGCAAAATTATGATAAAATATTTAATTAGGTAAAAGTTTTTCGTTTTATGCAGAAATATGCCTCATGATAATCCGGCTGGTAATCGGCTTTTGGATTTAAAGATGGCAATCCTGAACGCAGATGCCACCGCTGGCAGGCGCATGGCGAGATCTAAATAAATCCCAGCTATTTTCGACGCGCCACATTTATTTAGTTTTATTTTTGAGAAGTGTTTACTTGCTGAAGGATTATTGAAGTGCGCTCGGATTTAGAATGTCTATATCGTATTTACCATACGGTGCGATTTTTGCCGGTATAAGATTCGAACTTTTGTTCATAAAATAATTTTGGTAAATAAATGAAGGAAAACATCTAGTGGAAACCTGCATACCTGATTATTCTCATAAGAATTTCGAAGATATGTGAAGTCTACCAACCCGCATTAGGCCAGCGTGGTGGACTAATCCTAACCCCTCTCATTAGTAGAGGACGCCCGTGCCCAGCAGTGGGACAATGTTTAATACAGGGCTAGTATTATTATTATTAATATACATCGTAAATAAATAATAATGTCCATAGACAAAGTTACGAAACTAGAGATGGCAGGTTTTATTTTGAAGTTCAAATGGCGCTTCGACAATCAAGAGATATTGCGAATATTGCAGATGTATTTTATATTGCTATTCATATCACGTAACAGGTTTGGTTCCAGGTCGAACTATCAAAATTTGTAAGATTTTTATTCTACACACTGAATTTCCCAAAAATATCTAAATAAACCTGGACGCACCTCTGCCCACCCATTAAATATATAATAATAATACTAGCCCTGTATTAAACATTGTCCCACTGCTGGGCACGGGCCTCCTCTACTAATGAGAGGGGTTAGGCCTTAGTCCACCACGCTGGTCTAATGCGGGTTGGCAGACTTCTCATACCTTCGAAAAATTCTCAGATATGCAGGTTTCCTCACGATGTTTTCCTTCACCGTTAAAGCAAGCGATAATTAACATTTTAATACACACATAACTTTAGAAAAGTCAGAGGTGTATGCCACTTGGGTTTCGAACCTACGACTTTCGTCTTGACAGTCCGTACCGCAACCAACTAGGCTATCGCTGCTTTTAAATATACCGTGATTATATTTACACAACTGTTCATCACATAAACAACCTGGCTAAATGCACTTTCGTTTTCGCACTGTGCCCTTGACATTCGTATACGCGATCGCGCAACTACGCGATACTTGATACACATTGTAAACTATATTTAAGTCCCTGAAAATCTTTTTATAAAGCGTGTACTATAAACCGGGCGGGAGGGCCTCAGCCCTCGATGGGTGTTGGGCGCGCCGCAATTCGCAGAATCCCTCTCGTACTATTTATTAAGTCTGACATTGATCGGCTCGGTCAAGTGTACTACGCGTGTTCAAGTTATTTACTGTGACATTTTTTACGTATTGGATTTAAAGAGTTTGAAATTTGAATTAAGAATTTGATGACCGTTGGAAGGCTTCCCGCGTTTAAAATAAACTCAATAGAGACGTTTCCTGTGTTTGATAAGCAACCGAATATATTACGCAAAAGAAACCCTTTCGCGAAAACAGAATCAAAATTGCTTGAAAATTGAGGTCACAATATTTATTTTAAATATTGATATGAGCAATAATGGTTTCGTATTGGGAACATACCACTAACTCCTCGCACTACGGCATAGTACTGCCATTCTGAGAACCGTGACGTCACGGGACATATCATGCATCTTTTACTGTCATTTGACAACTACCCCTTCCAGCAGATTTGAATGGCGTCTAACTTACTTATTTTTGTTCAGATTCATAAAATTCTTTCGATAATAGGTTTTAGGTAATGTTACTTCATAACATAGTATAAAACAAAGTCGCTGTCGCTGTCTGTCCCTATGTATTCTTAAATCTTCAAAACTACGCAACGGATTTTGAAGCGCTTTTTTTTTTAATAGATAGAGTGATTCAAGAGGAGGGTTTATATGTATGATACATGCATAATATTGTACAGGTTTCTGGATTGAACCCCTTTTCTTACAAAAATAACCTCCACGCGGGCGGAGCCGCGAGCAACATCTAATGTTGAATAAATTAATTTAAAAAATCGTGTCAACTACCCTATTGGCAAATGCTTCCGTGGGAATTATTTAATTAAAAACATTGGAGTGATCGACTCCTGATTAGTCCATGTCAAATTTCGCACATTTTCCCAAAAATACGCGTACTACGTACCCATACACAGCTTCGCAAAAACTAAGTCCGATATTGCTGGAATTACTGTTACGAAACATAAGAATAAGCTACAGACATCATTTCATTGGCCATACGGGTCTATACTCAATGAAATATGCATTACGTGACATCAGAAAAAATGCTGCTCAGTTCTTAGAAATAGTTCGGTAAACATTGATTTTACAACTGTTCGTCACGCGGGCCGAATCGTTCGGTTCGAATGTAGTTACGCAATAGAATAAATATGTTGTGAATGGTCTAAGAAATCTTGTAGCATTTTTATTCCCGAATTACATGCCCCTTGTTTACCAGAAATGTAAGAATTCGGTCTCACACCCGTCAATCCAATGCTGAAACTCGCCAAGTGTTTAAAAAGATCAAGTGGCCACCCCAAAAAGTACCTATAATAATATTTGCCCTGTATTAAACATTGTCCCACTGCTGAGCACGGGCCTCCTCTAGGTTGGTAGACTTCACATATCTGTGAAATTCTTATGGGAATTCTCAGGTATGGAGGTTTTCTCACGATGTTTCCTTCACCGTTAAAACAAGCGATAATTAACAATGAATATACACTTCACTTTAGAAATGTCAGAGGTGTATGCCATTGGGGCTGGTTTCGAACATACGACTTTCATTTTGACAATCTGTACCGCAACCAACTACGCTATCGCTGCTATAAAAGTACCTATATATTCTACTTCAATCCATTTAACACATATAGGTACCTCTACCTATCTTTTATATAATCGTCTGAATCGCCACAATAATATAAACAACATATTCGATAGCCACTGACTTGTAATATCAACACGACTTCACAAAGATAGTAGAAAACGATTGTCGTTTAAGAATAAACAACTTGGCAACACAGATTATGTCACTGTATTTATTATTGTTTAGTTCGAAGAAGTAGAAATCTTGTGTAAATTCCTGTGATATACTACCTTAATCTATACAGTAAAAGGATTCCTTCGAAATCCCTCAGAGGGGAGGAACTAAGGACCACCCATCACCCTCTCAGCGGAATTACCCCACAAAACTCCGATCCGCAGACCTAAAGGACTCGAACACGAGATAAATTAGCCACTGGCGGAAATAGCTCAATCGCCATTCCGCGCCATTAACGCGACCAAATCGGGCGAAAACGAAAAAACATCGAGTTGGAAAGACGAACGCGAATGTGTCTTTGGCTATTCGCACTTATTCATTAAAACTTTTCGATACTAATTGAATGAATGGTATTTTACGGTGGTGTTGATGGAGCGGCAACGTCGCATGTGGCGGCGCGGCGCCGGGCAAGAGGGTGGCGGGCGGCGAGGCGGTCGGTGCGGCAACGTCGCACTGCGGAGCGGCAACGTCGCGCACTGATTCAGCACATTGAGCCGCGCCGCGAGATTACATCTGAATTATTATTTATGTGGAACTTTTAATTTCAAGGGAAACGAAGGTTATGCGGCCTGTCTTGCTGTTTAGTATTTAGAGCTCACATGTTTATTTTTTAAACGGGTTTACTGTTTATGGAATGTCTAGCAGGTGATGTTTTTAATACTCTGGCAGTCGCCAGGGCAGGGCGTTGTGCCCAGAAATACGTGGAAATATTTAAACATTCGGTAACTTATTAGTAGCCATTTAAACTTCTCCATCTAGGTAGTTTGATACATAGGTTTTGCTTTCACACAAAAGTAGCATTTACGGTTTATTTAATGATACATTGCTTTCACAAAAGATGCATTTACAGCATATATTTTAAAAGCGTAAGATTTAATGAAGAGCTACTGCAATATCATACTTCAATAAAATTACCATCGTACCCCAACTCTAGACCGCCGACTAAAACCGGATGTACACTGGCTGATCCCGGAACGCAACACTTGAATGTGCCACTATGGCGGGTTTTACACCCTGAGTACGGTGCGAGTTGGACATTTGCAGTTGGTAGGATATTCATTCCTACAAACATGTGCAGGTGCAAATGTTTGTGTGACAAATAAATGTTTGTTTCGGGTCTGGGTGTTGTGCCATATTCCAAATATTCGTTATCTTTAAATGGCGTGATACATAAGGAAATAATCAGCAGTAGGTAATGACTGAGTAATCACTAAATACCAGTGTGTTATTGCGTTTAATATTTGTGTAGCAGCGATAGCACCGACTGGCGAGACTAAAGTCGCAATTCGAAACCAGATTCAACACCTCTGACTTTTATAAAGTTACGTGTAGAATATTCTTTATAAATTATCGCTTGCTTTAAGATGAGGTAAACATCTGAGGAAACCTGCATACCTGTCACATGATGGGACGGAAATCTTACTAAACTATTGAACCACTGGAGATTTATGACATAAATAAATACACCCAACAGTCACACACATAGTTCTGACCCCACACTAGGTAAAACCTGTATCGTGGGTATCAACAACTACGAGGGCACACAACACCCAGACCTGAAACAAATATCAGTCACACAAACATTTGTCTATACTAGGGTTACGCACCCCGGAATTCAAATACTAGGATTTTTAGTTTTTGAAGTTAGAAAAACCAGGACAATTCAATTGTGCTCATTTAAAAAAACAGGACCTTATCAGGGCGCTTTAAAACCCCAGGACGTTGCTTAAAAACTATCCAGGACATCCCAGGACACTCTAAAAACCAGGACATGTACTGGGAAAACAGTACGGTTGGCAACTCTAGTCTATACGGGAATCGAACCCATGTTCACGTTTCACAGCCAGCTATTCGCCCGCTGCGCCAAGGATGTTGTCTATATTGTATAAATTTATTTAACACGAAGGTCACGTAAATCAGATTGAACATACTAAAAGTACAATATTTGCATAAACAGGCAGAATATGGAACCCACATGCATAGGATGGTGCATGATGGAGATCTGACGGGCCGCGCCGGATATGCATTGTGCCCGGCGCAGGAAAACTGCACACACACACACACACACCTATGCAGACAGCCGGCCCCTCATTGTTACACGCATTGGGCACGCAAATAAAGATGGCTTCTATACGCACCTTTTTCAACCTACTTTGTGTTTAATTTCCGGATATGGAACATTTACTGGAATTCTATTTATAGAATTATTACCTAATTCGGGAGCTTTGGGACTGTATGGATGTTCTGTTCTTATTATGGTACTGTAGTATATTATCCTTATAGGTTTCTAATCAAATCAAATCAAATATTTATTGAATCCAAGAAATGTTTTACAGATTTAGATTCAGTCAATCTTTATCGGAATGTAGTTTTGCTAGGGAAGAACGGACAAGAAACTCTAAGAAGAACGGACGAGAAACTCTAAAATTCATATACTTAAGTTAATGGCTTCTATGTAATCTTTCCAGAATATTCTCTTCCATACCTTCACATACTTCTGCATAAATGCTAGGAGTTTAAGGGACCTGTGGAGTTTGTTTCGGGATTTATTCTCAAGGTTAGTCAGGTAAATGGTATCTTAAACAATTGAGATCTAAAAGTGCTATTTGGTGAATCCTAATCACACAATAAATGATTTCATTTGATATACTGTTATACTTAAAACAACACATGATACTGAGTTAGTTAAAGATTAGAGAAGGGTACATCAACTTTATTTTGTCTACATTCTGTATCAATAAAAATCGTAATCCATAATCGAAACCTATATTTGGCGTGTTATGAATTAATTCAATAATTATTTGATCTAATTAGCAAGATTAGAAGCAGCGATAGCCTAGTTGGTTGCGGTACGTACTGTCAAGACGAAAGTCGTACGTTCGAAACCCAAATGGCATACACCTCTGACTTTTCTAACGACAATGAAGGAAAACATCGTGATACATGCATCTTGAGAATTCTCATAAGAATTTCGAAGGTATGTGAAGTCTACCAACCCGCATTGGGCCAGCGTGGTGGACTAAGGTCTAACCCCTCTTATTAGTAGAGAAGGCCCGTGCCCAGCAGTGGGAGAATGTTTAATACCGGGCTAGTTTATTATGGACACAGCAGAACTGAAGCAAGCTTCAATGTGTCAAAAAATACCAGAATATTTACAACGATTGATCACAAGAACCTATTCAGCTAAACAACAAACACAGCAACGCCGCGGGCAAACGCAAGACATAAATAAAACCAAATGAAAAATTAAATTGTGAGAGCTGAAAAAACAGCGACGCATTTGCGTGGGCGCCATTAAAAAACTTGTTTTGCTTGTCAGTCAATCTGTCCACGCTGGGTTTCAGGGGCTAGGGTTGCCATGCCAATATTACTGTCAATAAAAATATTTTGTTGGGGATTCAGAGTTGGGGTATGATGTTTGGCCGTTTTACGGCCTTCGAAATACTTTGACACTAGACCCTCGACCGCTTCTTCACCTTCTTGCCCATGGCGTAGAGTGAAGAAACAGGCCGGCATGATAGTGTTGGGTAGCGGGGGAAAATGTCTCTCGTTACTCGATACTTTAATTGGATTGCACTGCGCTTATTATCAGGTTTATTATCAGCAGGGTGCTAACTTTGCCGTGCCAGAATTAAAAAAATCCTAAAACCGTCCATCATTTCACAGAATCTGTACTTTGTATTAAGTTACAGATTATCTTTAACCATATCTTAGATCCATTTTGCTATACAATATACTTCAAAAAGCGCCTTATCGAAAGATCAATACCAGGTATAAACCTACCTTAGTAATTTGTGAGATCGATCGGAAAACTGTGATTAACGTTATTGAAGACGTTAACCAATTTTCAAATGATAAGCCATTTTAGAATTGGTCCACGCATTGTGTATAACAGGAATTCGAAGCCTTCTTTTTCCATCGCTTCAGGTCGTTGATAAAACCAATTTAAAACATCGCATCTTAACATAGTATAAAACAAAGTCGCTGTCGCTGTCCGTCCCTATGTATGCTTAAATCTTCAAAACTACGCAACGGATTTTGAAGCGCTTTTTTTTAATAGATAGAGTGATTCAAGAGGAAGGTTTATATGTATAATATTATACATGCATAATATTGTAGAGAAACACTGATGAATTTACAGGTTTCTGGATTGTACATTTTCTTATAAAAATAACCTCCACGCGGGCGGAGCCGCGAGCAACATCTAGCAATATAAAGCTTTCATAAATGATGTACACTCAGGTTATGTGAGAGGCTTAACGAAATGCATATACAGTTATTACGTTTTCCTCTAAAACTGCTTATTTGATTCCTAAAGTCCAGTAAGCTGGTAACCCTAGTGGGAAGGCGCGTTCCAAACATGTCCAATAATTATCTGTGTTTCATTTAAATATTCATCTTTTTTTATTTAGTTACATAACAGTGGGTTTTGGATTGGATTATCGAATTTATCAAAATTATGATTTTTGTGTAGACGAAATATTAAATAAATAAATACACCCAACAGTCACACACGTAGTTCGGACCCGGTTCGGATCTTGGGTATCAAGAACTACAAGGGACTACGGTCCCACAACACCCAGACCCGAAGCAAATATCTATCTGTCACACAAACATATTTTTCTCTGTACGGGAATCGAACCCACGGCCTCTCGCCCGCTGCGCCACGGAGGCTGTCGAATAGATAAATATATACTAAGAAAATATCAGCCCTACGTTAATTTTACGACGGCTATATGCTCCTGACGTTATCAGTTAAAATTATAAACAACTATTAAAATCTTGTTTTAAAGTCTCACCTATAAAAAACAGCCTAGTTTTCAGTCTGCCGAGACGAAAGTCACGTGTTCGAAAACCAACCAAATGGCATACACCTCTGACTTTTATATAATTATCACTTGCTTAAACGATGAAGGAAAACATCGTGAAGAAACCTACATAACTGAGAATTCCACGAAATTCGAAGGTATGTGCCCTCTCATTAGTAGAGAAAGCCCGGGCGGCCGTGCCCAGCAATGTGACAATGTTTAATATAGGACTGGTATTATCATTTATAGATTTTTTTTGCTTATTCCATAACTTATAATATTCCTTAATATATACAAATTAAAGATCCCATATAATAAGTTTATGTTGCAGATGAGAGCAAGCTTCATACGTCAGCTCTGAGTATTTGGAATCTTGTCTTGATATCATTCAGACTCGTTCCCCGAAGCGACCACTCCCGACCAATTCCCAGTCACGACTGTTTAGTGTTTACCGATCCCGTCCCGAGCGTTCCCGAGTGTTCCCGAGTCCCCGACCTTCCTTAGCTATATGTACACATACAGTATGAAGCGTGAGGGAATTCTGTCGATCTTTTCGCTTGGATAAAATTTTCGGTAGCGGTTGGGAATTGGGACGGGGCTCGGAAGAATTTTTAATATGATTCTGATTTTTTTAGTGCCTCGATAGGCAGACGAGCAGACGGGCCACCTGATGGTAAGTAGTCACCGCCGCCCATAGACTTCTGCAATACCAGGGCACAACAAAGCCGCTGCCTACCGTTGAATTTGGTAAGAAGCAATACTTACACGATTTATAATTTGTTAATTGTAATTGAATTGTTTGATTGAATTTTTTAAGTTTGCACATTATTAACGCTTTTTGTCAAAGAGTACCTTTATAATACTTATATAGTTATGACAAACCCATCAAAAACAGTATTACTAAACTCAATCGGAATTCGAATTGGCGACCTCGCGCTACTCGACCGGTCGCCCACTATCACTAACAAAGAAAACTAGTCGGACAGGACCAGTTTCTACCGACAATGGCAAGGTTTCAATAACATTTCGCTACCTACACGAAACTATTAATATTAAACATATGAAACCGGCTATTCACAAATCTCTCTTCCAAGTAGAAGAAAAATATCTTTCACGTTGATTTTATGAATATATCTGCAAGCTTCATTGACGCCGTACGTATTTATTTATTTTTATATAAAACAAATTCACAGCTGTAGCCCAAGGGGTACGTACTAGAAATTACACCCATGGGTCGACGAATTTATTTTACTACTTATTTTAAATAAAAAGTACACCGACTTCAATAAAAAACAAATTATGCATCACTATAAAATTTGAGGGTTTTCCTTGATTTTTCACCACCTGGGAAGTATACCCTTTTAAACAAAAAAAGGATTTCTTTCGAATTTCTTCGAATCGGTCCAGGCCAGTAATCGGGGATCATACATAAAAAAAAAAGATTCCGACGAATTGTAAACCTCCTCCTTTTTTTGAAGTCGGATAAAAATACCGGTGTACAAAATTCTGAACACGGGTTTTGAAGCAAATCGCATTCCCGAGTAAAACCTGTAGTAACTATATTCCTCATGAATATATGTAAATGATTATTATTTAAATTGCCTTGGTGGCGCAGTTGTAATTACAATGCGACTGCTACACTGAGATTTTGGGTTTGATCACCGGATCGGATAAAAGTGATGGGTTTTTCTATAATTATAAACTCCGTATCAGCTCTGAGCCTGGAATTGTATTCGGTATGGCGATAGGCTCTCCCCCTATCACATCACAGGATAAATTCTGTAAATGTGTGTGTACTGGTTACACCTCTGACTATCCTTTTAGGGCTTAAGAGGTCTGAGTGCGTATATATTTAATTTAGAAAGTACAATGTTCGTAATTTCGTTTTTCGACATGATTAGCTTCAGGCACAATCACTGCTGATTTTATATTTTAACCATTTCGAGATGGCGTTCAGAAGGAAATACCACTGTCCGTCCGTATTATAATTTTTTCATATCATATTTTACATCAAATCGTCAATTAATGGCGAAAAAACATGAAGTAAAGGTTCATGAATGACTTGAATGCCAAAACAATGTAGTCATTAATTGCTAATTTTATTCATATAACTATGATAAACAAGGCTAACAAACCAAATACGGCCGAATTTTACTTTCCCATGTATTTTTGGATACTTTTTATACACATATTGCTCCTTGCCTCTACACTTACCTCACAAGTCATTAAAAAGTTCAAAAATGGAATAAATCATTCATTATTTTAATCTTACTTTAATCATACCAATTAGGCAGCCCTGTGTGCCCAACCGAATTGTACCGAGAGGTCAAGAATGACTAATTACGTAAAAGTCAATGTGATATCTAAAAATCGCTCGCAATTAAGCCATAAACAAACCCCAGAGCAATTTGGCTGAGTGAAAAAAGCAAGTCTGTTGTTCCAAAGTGGGTCGACCCGCGAACGAGCTGGCAACGTCGCATAGCGGTACCGGTGCAACCGGCAACGTCGCACGCCGGCAGCGCCGCCGCGGCGCGTGTCGAATGGCGGATTTCGCCTCGAGTTGTTTATGAATCGGGGAAATGGTGAAATGTGGAAGCAAATGCATTTTATATTTATATGTGTTTACATCTACCATGTGCAGCTGTCATTCTAGGTATGGGTTATCCGAGGAATACAAGAGACTTGTATTAAAACATACTCGTTTCTAAATAGTCAATGTCTGCCAAGCAGCTATGGAGTATTGAGTTCTGGTTTGAATGTGGTAAAATTAACATTTTATCTGGATAAGGGCACTGCAGTGGCAATATTGTGTGGAGTTTAACCTCAAATTCTCGACTCGTAATTTCGTGTTGGATAAATACATACAAATAATTGCTGTTATTTGTGATACAGATAAATAACATCAAAATGTTGTATTTGGCGCGATGGAAACCTTCGTGAGAAACCTGGGGTATATAGTCTTTTACCGTTCTTGAATATTATAACAGAGTTATTTGTAAGACAAGGGAATTTAGTGACTGCCTCAGTGCCTCGGCAGTTGTAATTGCGTATGCGTTACGACTGCTGTGCTGAGGTCTCGGGTTCGATTTTCGGTTCGGGTGAAGTGATGGGTTTTTCTATTATGAAATTCTCAGTATCAGCCCGGAGTCTGGAATTGAGCTCCGACTACCCCTTCGGCGATTACAGGCGTGTGTGTATATGTATGTTTCATAATAATTTAATCCGATCGATATCTGGGGAGTGCCACGGATAAAAATTCCCAACTATTGTTAACATAGACTAGATAACTACATAATTACGGTTGGTCTTCATGCGGCTGTGAAACAAAAAGTCGCGGGTTCAATCCCCGCTTCGAGACAACATATTTGTTTTATTGTTTTGCGTGTTGCGCGACCGTAGTCTCTCGTAATTGTTGATACCCATGATACAGGTTTGTACTAGAGTGGATGACTGTGGTATTACACACGGTACACTGTAATGAACATTTATGTTGGCAACATTGCACACTCGAGTCGACATATGAAACTTCCTGGATCGATAAGTGTTGGTTGCACTTGCGTTGCTGACAAAACTCAAAAGGAGGCAGGCTACGAGGGGATTCGTTTTCTTTGTAATACTCTACTAATAAATATCTTTATGTAGAACGTATTATTCATTTGACATTGACAGCCTAAGACTAAGATACGAGTCTTGTGTTGTGGGTATCAGGGACCTAGAGAGACGCATAGTCTCACAACACCCAGACCCCGGACACAAATATCTGTCTGTCACACAAATATGTGGGAATCGAACCCACGGCGTCTCGTTTTACAGCCGGCTACTCGCCAACTGCGCCACGGAATAATACATTTCCGTTACAAAATACTTATAACAGACATTTCCCGAGTGGTTTTCTACAAACTAAAGATACACTGGACCGCCGTCACACGATGCCGACTACAAGATCCAAGGTCGTTCACCTCCAAAATCAATAAAACGGAGCGTGAACCGCGTTTCGTACCCGACATTTACACCAAAAAATTCTAAAAATACATTTTCTTAAGCTCGCGAACATTTCAAATTGAAATTCGGAAACACGAAAAGTGCATCAGCCAAAAAAGGTTATTAGAATTCCGTACGTGACAAATGAATTTTATAAATATGCATTCACGCCTGGAGTCCCCGAATGGGTAGGCAGAGGTATAAACCAGTACACCCACATTGCGCCGAGGTTATTACCGTCCCATGATGTGATAGGGGGTGAGCATATCACAATCATCAAGTATTTTGTGATAGAACTTAATTTTTTTTACTCGACCCGGGGATCGAACTTAGATCTTAATACCGCATATGTAATTAAAACTGCGCCAATAAGGCAGTCAAGGCGTTTTTATCTATTTTTCTATAAATTAGCCATCATTAACAAAATAAATTGGAGAACAACCTAGCAGGGAAGCTCCACCGGCATTAATATCTTAGTTTTTATTTAAATAATGAATAAATACAACCAACCGTCACACACATAGTTCTGACCCCACACTATGTAAAACCTGTATCGTGGGTATCAAGAACTACGAGGGACTACGGTCCCACATCACCCAGACCCGAAACAAATATCTGTCACACAAATATTTGTCTCGGTGCGGGAATCGAACCCACGGCCTCACCTTCACCGCCTGCTGCAAATTTATTTATTTCAATAATCAATTTATTTATGACTTATTCTGCCTTATCAAAATAGATACTACTTCAATATCACAAAACAGAATCCAAAACTCGCTCAGTTCGAGTCAACACTTGACCGGTTTTTATGCATGCGCGGTCTGGCAACGTGGCGTGCGAGCTGGCAACGTCGCGGGACACGAGAAGCCGGGGGTCTGAGTTGCAACACAAAGACAGCTTTGTATCATGACTGGCGAATGACAGGTGATCAAACAATACACTATTTATGTGCCTGAAAAGGATGCATTGCAATAGGGTATTGACAGTAAGTGAAAACCTGATAGAATTTTGTTTGTTATAATATATAATAGATTTTAGTCTAGAAATATCGAAAAGTAAACCAATTTGTTAATTTATATGTGTTTATTTAATATTTTCAAGAAATTAATAGAAACAAGTCATGCATGACGTCACCGTTCGAAACATCTAAAACGCTGAGCCAAACGTCTATTAGTTTTGCGGATGGTCACGTCACTCGAGAGGCCATGACAGCTGATATCGTTTTGGTGGAAAAACTAAAGTCGGTTTTTAAAAATGCAAATGAAATCTTAAAAATTTATTTTTAAGCTTATTAATGATAATATTTTAATAATATAGACCACGAAGAATAAAATAAAACGGTTTCCCAAAAACAGTCAACTAGTCTATTGTATATTTTTCTGATTGGGAGCGCCATCAAGTATTAATAAACATAGTGTCATGCTGGTATCAGGAACTACGAGAAACTTCAACATATACACTTACGCCTGTAATCCCCGAAGGCATAGGCAGAGGTGTAACCAGTATAGCCAATTTATTACGTCCCCATAATGTGGGGGCGAGCCTAACGCCATACAGTTCCAAACTCCGGGCAGACACTGAGTATTGCGTGATAGAAAAACTCAATATCACTTTTACCCGACAGGGTCGAACCCGAGACCTCAGCACAGCAGTCGTACCGTACGTATACAGCTGCGCCACCGAGGCAGTCAGACAAAACACACACAGCTTTAAATAAACATACTTTTAAATGGCGTCAGAAAATAGACAAAAGAATCACGGTGAACCAATTAACCTTCAATATACACAACGTTTTAAACTTTCTTGTGATAAGATATATAAATAGTCTATGACTCTTCGATTAGAACTCAAACATGTGAATTAATACACAAACTCTATACTTGGTGTTTGTTTATGCATATTTTGCTCGTATTGGCAGCGTAAAACCGAATTTTTACAGACATATACACTCACGCCTGTAATCCTCGAACGGGTAGGCAGAGGTGTAACCAGTACACCCACCTTTTGCCGAATTTATTATTCTTAAAACTTAACGGTAGGCAGCGGCTTTGCTGTGCCTTGGCATTGCAGAAGTCTATGGGTGGCGGTGAGTACTTACCATCAGGTGGCCCGTCTGCTCGTCTGCCCAAAAATTATCACAATAAATAATACTTCGTAGCACGCAGAGACTATTTAGCGTTCTTTCTTTTAAGGGTCGGATCGTTAAAGTATTGATAAACTGGCTGACTTGAAAGTCGAAAGTCGTAGGTTCTTTTAATTTATGAGACAAATATTGCGACTGTTTTACCTTTTTTTTTTTTTATCCTAGCACGGCAAATTGACCGCACTTCACCTGATGGTAAGCGCAGTACGGTCCAATTAGAGTATCGAGTAGCGAGAGACGATCTATCCCCCGCTACTCAACACAATCATGCCGGCCTGCTCCGCACATAAAACCTTACCTGAATAGTGGTAGAGCCACGCCGCGCTGTAGACATATTTGTCTACAACATGAATGGGCCGGCTCGACCGGTGTAGTACCACTGTCTCACAGAAAACCAACGTAAAGTGACAGTTTACTGTCGTTTCGTATGGTAAGTGAGATATCCGGAGACCCAGATTCCTGCTTCCCTTCCCTAATCCCTATTCCTGACCTTTAAGGCCAACAGCGCATACGTGATACTTTCGGTATTGTGGATGTTCATGGGCGGTGGAGATCACTTAATATCAGGTGACCCACTGGCTCGTTTGTCGGACTATGCTTTAAAAAAAATCATTAATCATGATCCCGGTCAGTATAAACGATAATTCCATCCTTTTTTATTTATTGAAGCTAGGGTTGCGTGGCATACAGCCGACTCTAGACTTTCGGATAACTCATTTGCATGTCGAAATATGTATAAACCTAAATGATAAGACAACGTAAAAAAGAACACGGAGCGATTATTGTGCGCGTCCCGAATCGCAGTAGACGGCACTTGTATTGAGGAAAAAATACTAACTGAGATAAATGGTACATAAGTATAATATGATTAATACAAATATTATTGGATATAGAAAAAGGTCAAGAATCTCATAACATTATTTTTATTATCTAATTTATGGTTAATATGACTCTTCAACGGAGCGTGCACAATTTAATATTAAAATGTCTAAATGTAAATCGTTATAATATAATGACAATTGTACGGGCTAGCACCGTACATTTCATTGTCAGCATTTTGAGTACCGCGGCGGTTATTAGCCATTTATGTAATTAGTACGCAACTGATTGTCACCCGCGACGCGTGTACTCACAGCAAGCAAATTATTATCATTTTCATCTAGCTATTATATATTCATCTACATTAGACATAGTTCGACATTTAATAAATCACTTAATTAACTAGCTATACTCTTTTACTTAAACTCTACATGGTCCTTCGAGCCTCCGTACAGGCGAGACCTATTTCGCGTGTGTGGAAGAACTAGCGTTATCTTGGATCATAGTGCACTGGTCCTGGTATCCAGAATAAGGAGCAAACAGCGGTTACATCCAAGTAAGATCTTTCCGTTTTTATTTGAATAACCATGGAGGATCTACTTAACAACCAAAACGCAATAATTGATGCCATCAGAAAACTCGGCATTAATTTCAGCAAAGATGGAGCAGAGCGGAAATCGACTAAAGATTACTTTATTCGTAAGTTGGAGACATTGGAGTCTTACTGGAGAGAGTTTGAGAGCAACCACGTCGAACTTTCAAGGTACGATATCCGTGACGAGCCATATCATATTAACGGGGATTATGTCCGAACTATGTCACTTTATAAAAGTCTCAAAGAGACTATTAGCGAACAGTATCAAAAGCTTTTATTGAGAGCACAAAGCCCAACTAGGTCTGGGACATCAAAACAACTAACAACCAGTGAGGAATCTCACGATCTTTCAACTAATAGGCGTCAGCAACAAGCGCCCGTTGGTCAGCAGTCAGATGGAGACTCATCTCAGCAGCAGGTATCGCGGGGAGTATCAAGTAAGTTAGATGACATGATACGAAAGCAGTATGTTAATTTTAAGGCATTCTCCAGGACGGTAGCTAGTATTGATTTATCCGATATAGATGAAAAATGGGAGTTCGAGGATACGTTAAAGAATCTGACATCTCGCTGGTCGACGATAGACACCCTACACTGGGAAATCGAAGCGGAACTAAATGGCGATGAACCATCGTATCAGGGAGTATTTCTTATGCACGAGGAAACCTTCTCTAACTTAAAAAAGCAAATAAATAAGAAAATGTGGTCAGTCAGTCATAGGGAGAAATCTACACCAGTTATGGATATCCCGAGTTTCACAGGCCACTATAATCAATGGACATCTTTCAAAGATTTATTTTACGAAGCGGTTCACCATAATCCGTCTTTATCTCCTGCACAAAAAATGCAACATTTAAAAGCTAAGCTGAGAGGAGAAGCTGAGGGTTTGGTGCGTCATTTGACTGTAAGTGCAGAAAACTATCCAGTATGCTGGAAAATATTAAATAATAGGTACGACAACAAAAAACGGATCTTTACAGCTCATATGAATTTACTTTTAAGCACGCCGAACGTTCCACAACAATCTATGGGCTATTACAAAAAAATTCATGATGCTGCTCTAGAAAATCTTCACGCAATAGAAAATCTTGGGATAGACACAAACTCATGGGGGCCTATTTTGGTCCATCTTTTATCCCAAAAGCTAGATTCGGTTACTCATACTGATTACATAAAATCTTTAAAGAACTCGCGTGAAATACCAAACTTACAAGACTTTATAGACTTTTTGAACTTTCAATTTACTACCTTAGAGACTTCGCAAAGGAAGCACGATTTACAAGTACCTAAAACAAATACGCCTAAAACGAATTATAACAATGTAAAATCAAATAATATTAACCAGAAATATTTCTATACATCGGACAATAACAACATGAATACGAAACCTGCATGGAAGTCTAAACCTCAGGCACTCAGCGGACATGGCATCAAATGTCTTTTGTGTAAACATGCCGACCATTTATTATATCAATGCAAAAACTTTATAAACATGCCGCATGATATGAAATTGAAAACTGTAAACGACTTGAATATTTGCAAGAATTGCTTATTTGACCATAATGGAAAAAGCTGTTTTTCTACAAAAAGATGTCGCAATTGTAAGTGCCAACACCACACATTATTGCACGATGCATACCTACAAGCAAAACCGTCTACATCCGCGGTAGATACATCGAAACACGTGTCGGGCAATACGCACGTATCTCAAGATGATGAGTCGCAAGTACTTCTAGCAACAGCACTGGTCCGAGTTACAGCAGCGAATGGCATTCAACATACAATGCGCGCTTTAATAGATCAGGGCTCACAAATTTCTTTGATAACCGAAAATGCGGCCCAAATATTAGGTATCCAAAGAAGGAGATGTAGCGGAGTTGTTATTGGCGTTGGGGAAAAGGAAAATAGCAGCAAAGGAGTGATGAATATATCATGTTCGTCAATTTATAGCGATTTCATTTTTAATACGGATGTACTAATAATGAATAACTTAATTAAAAACCTCCCCACGCAATCTTTCAGCAAGCCAACTTGGCCACACATAAGTGGTATTCAACTAGCGGACCCAGGGTTCAACGTAAGCCGCCATGTGGACCTACTATTCGGAGCAGATATTTACTCTCTAATAGTGTTAAGTGGTGTCCTTAAAGGCGAAAATAATTTACAACCGATTGTACAGCAAACACATCTCGGCTGGATTTTATGTGGAGCTATGTCCCATACTTTTCAATGTAATGTAATTTTAAACAATATAGAGGATATGAAAAAGTTTTGGGAAGTAGAGGGTATCGAAAATGATACAGACATGACTAGCGAAGATCAGGAGTGTGTACAATTTTACAAGTCAACAACGGAACGTCAACAGGATGGTCGGTATATAGTCAGGTTGCCGATGAAGAACGACGAAATGCATACTTTAGGATCGTCTAAAAGTATAGCTACAGCGCAATTTTGCAACCTTGAAAAAAGACTTAGCAAGCAAAATCAACTAGCTCAGCAATATAAAGATTTTATGTCAGATTATAAGAACTTAAACCACATGAAGGAATGCAGCAATCAGGAAGGCACAACACAGGATTGTTATCTACCTCATCATTGTGTACGGCAACCAGGGGAAGCGAACGTCAGTAAATTCCGAGTCGTCTTCAACGCCTCCTCTAAGACTTCGACGGGAGTCAGCCTTAATGACGTCATGCTTCGCGGGCCGAACTTGCAAAAAGACCTCCAATCACTAATTATAAGGTGGAGGCAGTATCAATTTGTAGTAACAGCAGACATCGAGAAAATGTATCGTCAAATTTTAGTACATCAAGCCGATCAGATTTTACAAAAGATTATTTGGCGAGACTCATTTAACGAGTCAATTAAATCTTACCAGTTAACCACTGTGACATATGGAACTAAATCTGCGCCATTTTTAGCAATGATGACGTTGCATAAGCTAGCAGAAGATGGAAGAGCAATTTTACCGGAAGCTTCGGTGATATTGGAAGAAGATTTTTTTATGGACGACCTACTAACAGGATTCCATTCTATAAAACAAGGTCAAAAACTGGTGGCAAACCTTAGCAACCTATTACAATCAGGCGGATTTATGTTGCGGAAGTGGGCGTCAAATAACAAGCTACTACTTGAAAACTTAAAAGAAAACCTAAAACGAGAAAGTAATCAATTTCATTTCAAAACTGAAAGTACAAAAACCTTAGGTTTGAGTTGGAATATTAAGGAAGACAATTTCACTTTCAAGCATCAGCTGTCCGAAAAAATTATAGTGAAACCAACAAAGCGAGTTTTATTAAGTGAAATTTCAAAAATATTTGACCCCCTAGGATGGCTTGCCCCTGTAGTAACTAGTTTAAAATTGTTGTTCCAAAACGTGTGGAAAGCTGAACTCAATTGGGATGACCCGGTGCCAAACGACATCTCAGCAGAATGGACAAAATTACGAGCAGATATAGAGAACATTAAATATTGTAAAGTACCTAGATGGATTGGAAGTTGTGAGGGCGATTGTATACAGTTACATGGATTCTGCGATGCATCCATAAGAGCCTATGCGTGTGTAGTTTACGCGCGTATACAAAAATCTAGCAAAACAAGAATAGTATTGGTAGCAGCGAAAACTAAACTCGTGCCGCATACAAAAGAAATAACATTGCCCAGACTTGAGTTAAGCGGAGCGCAATTACTTGCCAAGTTAATGGACAAAATCACACAAACTTTATCCAGCTACAAAATTGAAGTTTTCGGATGGTGTGATTCCAAAGTAGTATTAGGTTGGATACAAGGCGATCCAGGCAGATGGAAGCCTTTCATCAGCAATCGAGTAAAACTTATCACGCCGGTTATACCTATTAATTGTTGGAGATACGTAAAATCATCGGAAAACCCCGCAGACTGTGCCAGTAGGGGACAACTAGCTTCACAATTACGTGAAAACATTTTATGGTGGCAAGGACCGACTTGGTTGACGTCATTTAACCATAAGGAAATACAAGAAATATTTACCACAGAAGTCGAAATAAGATTAAAGCAAGCAAACGTCACTCAAATCGATTCTACGGAACCAAACATAATTATCGAGCTCTTAAACAAATATAGTTCATTGCAAAAAATAATTTATATTATTGCATGGATACTACGCGCGGTGAACATAAAACGTAAACAACTACCTAGCTATCTCACGTTACAAGAATTGCGAAAGGCAAAATTACTCGTTATAAAACATGTACAAACAAATGAATTTTACGACGATATTCAACATTTAAGAAAGCATAATATAGTTAAAGCAAGCAGCAAGCTATTAAATTTAAGCCCCTTTATAGATAAGGAGGGGATTCTAAGGGTTGGTGGACGTTTAGAAAAATCTCAACTGAAAATTGAAGCAAAGTATCCAGTGATACTACCGCATGATAGCCGTTTGACTACCTTGCTCATTGAAGAGGCACATGTACAAGCCTTTCATGCAGGGGCCAAACTTACTACTACGCGATTACGGCAAAGGTTTTGGATTATTGGCGGAATTAGAGCAGTTAAGAAGCAAATCAGAAAATGTGTCATCTGTAGAAAGCATAATCCGCAGCAACAATACCAATTAATGGGATCGCTGCCAGAGCCGCGAATAAATGAAGCACCACCTTTCTTCCATACAGGGGTGGATTTGACAGGTTTTGTAGATGTGAAAGTCAGTCGTGGCCGGGGCGTTAAAACCACGAAAGGGTACATTGTTTTATTTATATGTATGGTTACCAAAGCTATACATATCGAGTTAGTATCAGATCTGTCAAGTGCAGCATTCTTATCAGCACTGAGAAGGATGGCAGCACGACGAGGTGCTCCTCATCATGTCTATAGTGATAATGGCACCAATTTTATTAAAAGCAATCGAAATCTACAAGAAGAATACTTTGAGCTACAACAAATCATGGATAAGGAATTTTTGAGAGAAATCACCGAGATGAACATCGAATGGCACTTTCAGGCTCCATCGTGGCCTAGCGCCTCCGGACTGTGGGAAAGAGCAATTCGCAGTCTCAAAAGCCATTTAAAGCCGGTCATCGGAGAGCAAAAACTGACCTTCGAGGAATACTCAACACTTCTGGCTCAAGTTGAAGCATGTCTTAACTCTAGACCTCTATGTGCATTAACCGAAGATCCTGAAGACCTCGATGTGTTAACACCTGCTCATTTTCTTACCTGCAGAGCAGACTTAACGGTGATTGAGACGGAAAATGATGCGAGAACTAGATGGCAACTTATAAGAAAACTGTTCGAAAATATCTGGAAAAGATGGAAGTCGGAATATTTAACCCAATTAACGGTGAGAAGCAAATGGTTCAAGCGACAACCAAACATTAATATCGGTGACATTGTTTGCATCCATGAAGAAAACTTACCTCCAGCGAAATGGTCACTGGGACGAGTGGTGGAGTTACATCCTGGTAGCGATGGAGTCGTGCGGGTAGTGACACTAAAAACGAAAAACGGCCATAAGAAACGGCCTGTCTTAAAACTATCTGTACTTCCCATTCATCAAAACGACTCAACTGAGCCATCTTCGACTAAAGTGGCAACCTCAGCACCTGTAACAGGTAATAAGAAACCAAGGAGTAACAGTCTCGCGACGACGATGTTGTCAATAATACTATTTTTAAATATTTTCACAACTGGACAATGCGCACTCTATATTAACCAATTTCATCGCAATCAAAGCCTATACTTGGATAAGATCTCGAACCTGCAAGTGGCTCGAGATGAATGGAAACTAGTGGTGTATTACGAGATGGATCCGTTTTGGCAAGGATGCTTGGCTTTAAATAAATACACCAAAAAACTTGAACTAATCTGTTCAAAACTAAATGATACGTCATACTGCGATACATTATCAACTCAGTTACGTCACGGTCACTCTGAGCTGCAATACTTTAATCAGATATTACTCACTCAGCACAATAGCGCCCAGCCGCGACGGCGTCGCGGACTGGTCAATGGGGTCGGATACCTATCAAATTACCTGTTCGGCGTATTAGACGAAAGATTCGCCGAACAATATCAACGAGACATAACTCAAATCCGTACCAATCAAAAATATTTAGCGAGCTTATGGAAAAACCAGACTTCAATTGTGGAAGCTGAATATAACATTCTAAAGCGGACTGAAGAAGCGATAAATACACAGCACGAATCTATGCACAAAAACTTATATACTCTCAGCAAAACATTGAACACCGTAGTAAGTGAAGTCAACATAAGTAATCTGAAAAATCAATTTGTCCTTGGAGCTCTTACAGCCACCAACATGTTGAATAACTTAAGGGGAATCCAAAATATGTTATTGGACCAAGTTACTGATATATATCACGGGAAGTTTGACTTGCATCTTATTACACCAGAACAACTTTTGCACGAGCTCAGTATCATTTCAACACAGCTACCGTCCGATCTAAGCCTACCCATTGGGGATATACATAATGAGTTACGTAAAATATATTCAATACTTAAAATCAAGACGAGAATGTTACAAAAATATCTCATGTTCGAAATAAAAATCCCACTCACTAGCCGCGATACCTACGAGTTATATAAACTCATAGCGATACCGCAGCAAGCCGGTAACGATTCAATGATAACTTTTATAACTAAATCCGAATATGTGGCTATCAATTTACGGAAAGATACGTACTTAACTGTAACGGAGCACCAAATAAGTGAATGTCTACGTCACGATTCCGATACGTACCTATGTTATCTACAGTCTCCTATAAACCAGCTGAGAGGCGACTATGACCTGTGCGAATCCGCTGACGAAACAAGGACGTCTTGTCGGCTAGCAAAGGCTCCGTGTAACAATCGATGGGTCACCTTACATAACACTAATACATACCTGTACTCTTGTTGTCATTCATGCACCGTACGAGTTCACTGTGAAGTGGATCATGTTACTTCCTATCAGCTGGCACGAGCGGGCATAACAGTTATACCGAGCGACTGTATGGTCAAAACCGATAACATTTTTATCTATTCTCACAAGTTGATGCGACCAGATACTATTTATGTACGACCAGAGATAACTATCACAGACATACCCCCTATAAATCATATACTGAATTTAACGATTCCAATGCTTAATATGAATGATTCTGACGTGGAGAAACGAAAGGAAGATTTAGCGAAACTAGGCAACAGCATCCAGGAAATGAAGAAACTACCATATCCAGAGGATATCTCTGTCCATGATATCCACCACTACGTAGCAATCTACACCATGTTGGTAGTGGTAAGCATCGCTGTAGCGACGCTGGTGTGGCGCCACGGTCGTCATCGATGGCACGTGCCGTCGCCCGAAGCAGCCCTAGAACTACCAGTGATGTGTTCCAGGAGCCTTAACCAGAATGAGGCTAGCAGCAGTGGAAATAGTGCAAGTGAACATGTGAAGTGTGTGTCTGTGGACCCGTGTAATTGCGAGAGTGAACTTAAAATTAAGCGTTTATGTAAGCAAGATCGTGGCACAATGCCCGATCAGAGTAGACCAGTGTTTAGCATCAGTGAGAATGTTTAAAATGTATAGTCTTTAATTTGTATTTAGTTTATAAGCACTAATGCCCTTCATCTTGTCTCATCTCCATTCTAGATATACTACATTCATTAACCTATTTTTGTCTCCCTCGGGAGGATGTACGGGCTAGCACCGTACATTTCATTGTCAGCATTTTGAGTACCGCGGCGGTTATTAGCCATTTATGTAATTAGTACGCAACTGATTGTCACCCGCGACGCGTGTACTCACAGCAAGCAAATTATTATCATTTTCATCTAGCTATTATATATTCATCTACATTAGACATAGTTCGACATTTAATAAATCACTTAATTAACTAGCTATACTCTTTTACTTAAACTCTACAACAATCGTAATTCGTCATCACTTCAAAAGATCGGTTAATGATTGTATTTGATCGATTCTAACCACATTTAATGTATTCAAAAGCGATTTACATCAAGTAGTACGTGTTTCAATAAATAACACGAAAATTAGCATATCAAAGGTTAGTCTAAGCTAAATCTGACACAAATAACCTAGCGTACTGACTACTGAGCCATAGACGAGTGTAACTATCGCTGTGGTCGTATGTCGCATGCCGACCAATCACGACTCCGTGCGTGCGCACAGTCGCGCGTCGCGATCGCGCGTCAGTCGCGTCGCAGCCGCCCCACTGGGCGGAGCGTTTTTTCGTCGTAAATCGATAATCGCGATACATTCCAACAAGATTCACGTCAGCGCTCCGCCGACCATAAACAAGTGATTTTTCTTTTCGGTGCGTTTCCGAACTGTTAAATCAAAATGTCGGTGGCTTTCAATCCGGTTTTAATGATCGAAGAGGTGCAGAAACGGCCGGCGTTGTACAAGACGGACAGACCGGCGGATCGCGAGGAGAAGTTGGCCTTGTGGAAAGAGATAGGGGCTGTGATGTACCCGGACTGGGATACGATTAATAAAGCGACGGCGTATGATAGAGGTAACTTCGCAAAGGAGTTTGGTTAGACTTTATTTTTCTTGGGTAGGTGATATTTGGAAACCAACATACGATGTGAATCTGCCAGTCATACATTGAACAAAGCCAGTTCTTTCACAATCTAGTACTTTAAATGCCCGGAACGCGATTGCCAACTTGTTCTGTCAGTCAGCCGTCATAGTTTATCAGACAGCTCTGAAAACAGTTTTAAGAAAATAGTATAAAATCTCTTCTTGCTAACAACCAATAAAATAAAAATTTTAATTGATTTTATAATTTTATTATTATTCCAAGATCAACAAGCCACACAAATGGAAAGTATAACCCGACCAAAGTATGTCAGTAGTTGTGTAAACGCGGCGATACGGGGATATCGCCCATTTCATTTCAACGATTGTTTTGTCTGCCGGGCGCGACCTTGGGCTTTATTATGCGTATATTTAACGATTATTGTGTTCTGTAATATCCGCTATTGATAGTGGAATATTGTATTTCGTAGGGCTGGCAGGTGTCGGTATTTTAATCCGTCCTTGTCAACTAGGGTTGCCGTGTTCTTTGTTATCAAATTTTATTTTGTACTTTGTAAGCCCAACCTAGCTACTTACTTATATATTTCGAACTTTTTCTCGTAGTCTCGAAGCAAAAACTATGCAAATATTGACTTTATGAACTGAATTTTTATTGCGAGCTTTTGTTTGGGTAGTTCAGATAACCAAAATTTCTTGTTTATGTACTTGGCATTTTTATATGAGATGGCTTTTCTAGTACCCATGGCGGCAAAATGGTAGTCGTTTTTGGAAATAAAATTACCTTCCTTCGTGCCATGGCTGAAAATATTTTCTTACACAATTACCCGGGGTTTCCTTTGAAGAATTATGACGTGTCCCATTTAATGCCGGGTGAACACTGGGGAGTGGGGGTCACAGGGAGGTCGGAGGTCAACCCTCCGCCTGAATAGAATCCCGGATGTGTCATTAAGTTTTATTACCCATTGTTTCGAGCTATTATTCATAAAATTGTATTGTGTATGCTCATCCCCTTTGTAACCGGGCTCCATGCACTTGTATGAAATAATATGTCGGGAAAACCGTAATTTGGTTATTATTCCTTTTTTAACCGACTTCAAAAAAGGAGGAGGTTAACAATTCGTCGGAATCTTTTTTTTATGTATGTTACCTGATAACTCGAAGACGCCTGGACCGATTCGAGAAATTCTTTTTTTGTTTAAAAGGGTATACTTCCCAGGTGGTCCCATTGGCACCAAGTCAGGATCTGATGATGGGATCTCAGACAAATCAAGGGCAACCCTCAAATTTTATAGTCACGCATAATTTGTTTTTCTTTGAAGTCGGTGTACTTTTTTTGAATAAAAAAACTTTTATAAGCATGAGCTTATTTTACTGGATATTTGAGGACACAACATTTGTCTCGTTTTGTAGAGAGAACCGCTGCCTCTTATACAGTCGGCTAGTTACCCACTACTATCGAATTCGAATGAATGAAAATTGGAGGCCCCAATTTTTTGTCACTTAGACAACTTGCCTTGCCTTATACTAGTTGGTTGCGTTACCGACTTTCAATACAAAAGTCGTATGTTCGAAACCCAAATGGTATACACCTCTGACTTTTCTAAATGTACGTGTATATTCATTGTTAATTAGCGCTTGCTTTAACGGTGAAGAAAAACATCGTGAGGAAATCTGCATAGCTGAAAATTTTCATACGAATTTCGAAGGTATGCGAAGTCTACCAACCCGCAATGGGGCTGCGTGGTGGACTAAGTCCTAACCCCTCTCATTAGAGGATGCCCATGCCCAGCAGTGAGAAAATGTTTACATGGCTGGTATTATTTTACAAATTGCCGTATTTTTCTGTTTTGGGTAGACTCCCCCCTGCTTGCTTATTATTTTTTGCAAATTCATCAATTTCAAATGTGTAATTGGCTATAAGGCACTAACTGTAGTGTGAAAAACATAAACATCTATGCAATGTAATTTTATCAAATGAATTCGAATTGAAACCATGAAAAGGAATATATCAGAAAAATGATAATTAATGGAATAGAAATAAACAAGAGAAAGTCTTCCAAAATCGTTGTCCATTTTTATGATTGGCTTAAATGTTATTTTTTATCCTCTATACTGTCATAGCAATTAATTCACTTTTATAATTTCAACTGCTATGGCACAGTACGGTACGAGTGCTGTGTTGAGGTCTCCGGTTTGATTCCCAGGTTGGGTAAAGTGATACTGGGTTTTTACCACGAAATAGTATCAGCCCGAATTGTGCCCCATATGGCAATAGACTCGCCTCCTATCACATCATAGATCGGGAAAGGCTATACTAAATGTTGGTGTACTAGTTATACCTCTGCCTAACCCTTCGGGGTGTAAAGTCGTAAGTGCGTATGTATACAAAGTAATTTCAAATATCGACATTATCAATTTTGGGATACGAATAACAGACCTCACACGGGACACCAGTGCGTTACTCAACCCGTATAAAATCCCCAAGAAAGTAATTATTTGAATTATAAAAAAGATCACAACGTAAACAATTTAATTGTGTCTGTGCTATAAATAAATCATAGAGAGTATATCCTAGTTAAGGTTCGTCGTGCCAGGTCAAATGGCCGGCTGGATAGCCTTATTGTACTGTGGCCTGTGCACGTACATCTGGCACCAAAATCATTTCTCAATGGTTATTATTTTAATTATTACACCAATATTACTTACGATGGAAAATTATTTAGACAAAGTTAAGGCACTGAACTAGATGATAAAACAAGAGATTTCGTTTTTTTTCACATCAGTCATGACTGTACAGAAAGTTTGATATTTGATGGATATGAGGCCTTTCGCCTAATGACCGGATGAGTGAATAAGTAAACCGCACTTCATAAATAAATGAAAATGATTATCAATAAAAAAAAAATCGTCCGACAACCAGTGGAGAAAGAAGTAGGTACTGCAGTGTTTTGTCTTTGCCATTTATATATATAATACTATATAATGGTGAAAAATTTCTGGTCTTCGACAGTCCCACTGATCATAAGACACAATAAATAAATAACACCCAACAGTCACACACATAACCCCAATCCCACACTAAGATGTCTTGTGTCGTGTGTATCAGGGACTACGAGAGACTTTCGGTCTCACAACACCCAGACCCACTAATACTACAAACCACTAATGTCTGTCTGTTACACAATCATTTGTCACGGTGTGGGAATCGAACCCACGGCTTCTCGTTTCACAGCCGGCTACTCAAGAACAAAGAACAAAGTTGTAATTTTACGTCATCATGCTATGGATTATTCACTCATTCAGCTGTCTAATTAGCTATAGCCTGACAAATATTTATATTTAGCAATGAATGCATTCAATTTCGAGAATTCAGTTACATTGCATGTATTGCAGTGTTACAACTGCAGAGAAAATGGCGGTCGCTCCGAGACGCGTACAACAGAGAGCTGCGGTCACGACGCTCCGGGCATCGAACCAACAAACGCACCTACAGATACTTCAAGAGGATGCGGTTCCTGGGCGGGTATGAAGGCACCGTCAGCGACGGAGAGTAAGTATCTTCAAACAACTATTCGTTGGTAGTAGTCCTTGAGAATAGCTGGGTTGATTTGGCTTTTTAATGATCGCAATAGTTCCAACGAGGTTTTAGTAACTCAAAATAATAGAAAAGTTGCCGGAAGATTTAAAAATTACGTTAAAACTGAGTGTGTTTTTTATGGGATCTCAGTCTCAGGTACCGATAAAAGTACCGCATGTTATGCAAATAAACTATTAGCAACAACAATTAAACGCACACCGATTAAAACTGAGCTAGACTCCCGCTAGTCTCGTATAGACTGCCTCCACGAGCGCTGAGGCGTTTCCTTTTATATCAAATCTTTCCCCACTTAGTTTATGACTTGTCAATATACACGCAAATATTTTGCAAGTGACCCCCGATATTTCAATTAAAATCTAAGGTTGAGTAAATTAAGCCGAAAGTCATTGAGTAAATTATTGTTGTATTAAAAAGGACCTTTACAAAAATATATTCACAATCATAGATGTCCTGAGATCATGAAAAGAAATTTTCAAACGTGAAAATTAACTCCAAATATTTAATAATTTTAGTTTTATTTTCCAGCGAATCAGTGAACGACATTATGTTCGCGTCCAGTAACTTGGATGACCAGAGCGAGGACATGCCAGTAGTGCAAGTCAGACCAAAGCGGAAGAAACGACAGCGAGAGCCCAGCACCGACAGCAATCCGCCTGAAGAAGTAGAAATGCCCGTATTCCCTATAGAATCTGATAATGAATCAGATACTGACAAACTGTTTCTACTATCATTTCTGCCAGAGATGAGGCAACTGCCGGTCCATATCAAGATGTGGGTGAGAGCTCAGATAGCGAGCGTGATGCAAGAAGCCGTCTCCAACCATTATAATAATACGCAACCAGGCGAAAGGAACCAGCTCGATGTGAAACGACAAAGGATAGATAGTCTAGAACAGTGATCGTTAAAGAACATTCTATAGGATTTAATTACAGTGAGATGATTTGGCGGGGGATAGATTCTCTCGCTACTCGATACTCTAATTCGACGGCACTGCGCTTACCATCAGGTGCAGTACCACTTTGCCGGACCAGGATAAAAAAACTGGATGATTTATCAATTGTTGTTGTTTGGTTAAAAGCTAGTAAAGTTATGTATTTAGGTCCATTATGTACAAATATATCTAAAGTTATGTGTGTATTAAAATGTTAATTATCGCTTGCTTTAACGGTGAAGGAAAACATCGTGAGGAAACCTGCATATCTGAGAGTTTTTCGAAGGTATGAGAAGTCTGCCAACCCGCATTAGGCCAGCGTGGTGGACTAAGGCCTAACCCCTCTCATTAGTAGAGGAGGCCCGTGCCCAGCAGTGGGACAATGTTTAATACAGGGCTAGTAGTATGTACAAATAAAGATAAAATATATATTTGTCCCGGTGCGGGAATAGATCCCACGGTCCCTCGTTTTACAGCCGGCTACTTGCCCGCTGCGCCACGGTGGCTGTCTAGTAAATAGGAATAAAGTCTGTAATGGCTTCCCATATTTCAATTTGGTACCATTATGTCAGCGCCAGTGCGAGGTCGCTAGAATTTTATGGAAAACTATATATTTTCAGTGTTATATATGCTATCTGATTCAGTATCATTTTATACTCAATAATTTAGCTATTGTGGGGTTCAGACGATGGTGACGGAGAATTTAGACAGCACATTTATTCTAATAGTATTTTATGTACTAATTTAATCGGGAAAATTGACGGTCTTATATCTGTATATATAAAAGAAGAAACTGACTGACTGACTGACTGATCGATCAACGCACAGCCAAAACGGCTGGGGTTAGAGACTTGAAATTTTGACAGTAGGTACCTTTTATGACGTAGGCATCCACTAAGGAAGGGTTTTTGGAAATACCACCCCTAAGGGGGTAAAATAGGGGATGATAGTTTGTATGAAAATCCGTCATTTTTGAAGTTAAGTTTACGAAAATTAGTATTTGGCCTTTTAGTCAAAAATAAAAGATATATATTTCAGGATTTTTGGAAATTCCACCCCGAAGGGGGTAAAATAGGGGAAGAAAGTTTGTATGAAAATCTGTAATTTTTGCAGTTAAACGCATGAAATTTGGTATTTTGTATTGTATACTTTTTCTACCAAACATGACCTCCACGCGGGCGCAGCCGCGAGCAACAGCTATATTTTATAAAAATAAACACTTTTTTAAAATTAAAAATAATGAAGCTCGATACAAAAAGATATTTTGCAATGTATAACGTATCTGTACATTAAACTTCATTTGGATGGGTCTTTTGTTGTTTAACACCCTCATTACTGTCCGCGAGAATCGAAGGGAAGACCTTGCGGTACGGTCTTGCCAATCGTCAGTGATCCGAGAGTCGAATATTTGATTATTTCTACACTATTTAATCGCAAGTCAAACATAAACTTACACTACATATAGTTCTAGCTAAGATAAATATTAAAAAACCTTTAAGAGAATATAGAGTAATAAATGTTAAAATATTATTAATAAAAACATAGTTCACATAATTGTTTTGTTATATGTTATTGTTCAGATATAAGATTCAGTGTGCTTACGTTTATAGTTGCTTCAATGTCCTTTAAACCAGAATTCTACCATCCTACTATCCTACTAATATTATAAATGCGAATGTTTGGATGGATGGATGTTTGTTACTCAATCACGCTACAGCGGCTGGACGGATATGGTTGATTTTTGGCACAGAGATAGATTATAGTCTGGAATAGCATATAGGCTACTTTTTAACCCGAAAAAATGCACACTTCCTATAGGATAGAAAAATATACAAAGATGTAATAACTTAAGATGCCCCTATGGATTGTATACCTTTTCTTCCAAATATAACCTCCATGCGGGCGGAGCCGCGGGCAACATATAGTATAATTTGGTCACAGAAATAAAGCGATATCACCCATGCCTGCCAAATGTAATGAAATCATTGAACGATTGAGTGTTTGTCGCACAACTATAAATTGTGCGCAGTTCAAAGAAATTCCTGAGAAGTGTCTAAGCGCTATATAAAAATATATGTTACATATGAAACTTTCTGTATTAACATTTCTATATGTGTCAAATGTAGAAACAATATCAGTAAACGCATATTAATAAAATTCAAACTCCTAATTCAAATACCTAATAGAAGTGTGATATGCTGAAAATCTAGTCTAGCCACATTTCCAACTTTCCTGACCGTTTTGCGGCCTTTTGACTGCTCTGACACTAGACCCTCGACCGCTTCTTCACCTTCTTGCCCATGGCGTAGTGTGAAGAAGCCAACCGGCATGATTGTGTTGAGTAGCTAGGGATAGAATTTATCTCGCTACTTGATACTCTAAATGGACGGCACTGCGCTTACCAGGTGGAGTGTGGTCACTTTGCCTTGCCAGAATAAAAAAAATGTAAGGTGCTTAATTTAGACCTTTATGAGACAAACAACAGTGTTGTCCAATTAGTTTGTGTTCTGTTTTGTATTGTTATTTGAACAATATCCTTGTTTATTTTAATAAAGTTATGGGAAAAACAACTTGATGTTTCAATACCTATTTACCCTGTTCTCTAACCACCGGTATATACCTGAAACAAAATACATAACATTAATTAATACAAGGGTCAAGCGTTTAGGAAAGAAAAATAGTTCCAAATATTGTCACTAAAAAGGTAAAAAAGAGCTAATAATCTGAAACGCCTTCATAAATTCTAGGTAAGAACCATCTGGATCAAGTCAGCTTAGTTAGTCAGCTTTTTTGAAGTCAGTTAGTCAACGGTAGGCAGCGGCTTTGCTGTGCCCTGGTATTGTAGAAGTCTATGGGCGGCGGTGACTACTTACCATCAGGTGGCCCGTCTGCTCGTCTGCCTATCGAGGCACTAAAAAAAGCATTCAACCAAAAAAAACGCATCATAATCGGTCCTTATTTTAGGAGCTACGATGCCACAGACAGACAGACACGTCAAAATGTCAAGCAAAATCTCTTAGCAAAAACATTTACAGACGGTAAAATTAATAACATAATTCACTGAAATTGAGGTAATTTAAAGGATTTTACCACGGTTTTACTTAAACAATCAAGAATTATAAAATCAATTCACAATATTCAGTAATAGGTCAAATATTGATCCAACGAATACTGAACTAACCCTTGGAGCAGCCATTTTCCGAAATAAGACGTAATACGAAAGTTGGAGCGAACCCGGCCCTGTTTTATCCAGAAACTTCCGAAGACACGGCCAAACCCACACACTAAATTGCGAAGTTTCTCAATTATTCTCAACTTTGCAAATATTCCTGAATTTTTTTAGGGTTGAGTTTTGGACTTGTTACGAAACTTTGGGTATGAATACCATCCGTATTTGAAGTTTAATAAGATTTTTCTTTAAAAATGTTTGTTTATTTTATTATTTCCAAAGATAACTAGCTTTAAACATATATATGCATTAATTAGTGATATTGGGTTTTTCTATATTCTCAGTATTAGCCCGGAGTCTGGAATCTGTGCCCGGTATGGCGATAGGCTGGCCCCATATCACATTATGGGACCGAAATTCGGTGAAAAGTGGGTGTACAGGTTACACCTCTACCTACCATTCGGAGATTACAGGCGTGAGTGTATATATGGAATGAGACGGAATGGTACAGTAATTATTGCTGTGTTTAATTAACAACCGGTTCTAAGAGGAAAACCAGTGGAAATCTATTCAAAATAATGACTGTCGATGACCTTATAATGCGAGTTAATATTTATGTACAGAATTATTACAGACATAATTAATAATGATGGTAAAAACTGTTGGCATTTTTATGACCATTCTCAAAGGAGTATTTATTTAATATTTATAACGAATATAAATAATAAATAAATACACCCCTCACACATAGTTCTGACTCCACGCTAGGTAAAACCTGTATCGTGGGTATCAAGAACTACGCAGGACTACGGTCCCACAACACCCGGACCCGAATCAAATATCTGTATGTCACACATCATTTGTCTCAGTGCGGGAAACGAACACCACGCGAGTCAAGAGGAGGAGGAGTTGATACCTAAAATCTATGACCAAAATACTTAATCAATCGACTAAAAATAAGGAGTAACTGTCAAATGACAGAAAAGGATGCACGACATGATTAATGACGTCACTGCTCGTTATTCCGATTCAAGCAGTCGTGCAAGAGAGATGGTGATGTTCCCACTGCGCTTACACTTTTTTTGATAATGACAGAAAGCATATAACTAGTGTACATAACATAGCGAAGGTATCAAGATATTAGTACTAATGCAGAATTTTATTTACCCAACTATAATCTAAATAAATACACCTAACAGTCACACACATATTTCTGACACCGCACTGGGAAAATCGTATCGTGGGTATCAAGAACTACGCGGGACTACGGTCCCACAACACCCAGACCAGAAACAATATCTGTTTGTCACACAAACATGCCTTGGTGCGGGAATCTAACCCACGGCCATCGTTTCACAGCCGGCTACTCGCCCGCTGCGTCACTGGCTGTCAATCTAATTCAAGACCCCGGTTTTTCATTAGTCTCTTGTCAGCGTCAAGGCAAAACGCAAAAAAACACGTAAATTTTTTGTAAGCCCACATAATCACCATTAATGAGCCATAATTTATCTTAACAATTACATAGGGTCGACAACACAAGGTCAGAAATTTATTTTGGAACAATAAACAAGTCCATTTATGGAGAGAATGCTTGTACTACATATTATGCTATTTTAAACCCATAATTATTTGTAAAATGTCGATACTTTTCAAGCTCATTATAGTTATTTTTAACCGACTTCAAAAAAGGAGAAGGTTAACAATTCGTCGGAATCTTTTTTTTTTAATGTATGTTACCCGATTACTCGAAGACGCCTGGACCGATTCGGGAAATTCTTTTTTTGTTTAAAAGGGTATACTTCCCAGTTGGTCCCATTGGCACCAAGTCAGGATCTGATGTGGGATCTCAGAAAAATCAAGGAAAATCATATTTTATAGTGACGCTTATAAAAACATCGACTCAAATGGTTAATTTAATTAAACTCCATTAACGGAATTGTAAAAAAATAAAAAGCCAGATTACGTAACAAAATACTTGAGATAACCGCAAGAGAGTTCATCCATACAACCTGGAAACGATTCCGTCTAGCACGGTTCGTTTCCAGCGTTCATTCTTACCACGTACGTGCAAGCTCTGGAATGAAGTCCCTGCTGCGGTGTTTCCTGAGCGCTATGACATGTCCTTCTTTAAACGAGGCTTAAGAAGAGTAGTCCTTAAACGGTAGGAGCGGCTCTGCTGTGCCCTGGCATTGCAAAAGTCTATGGGCGACGGTGACTACTTACCATCAGGTGGCCCGTGTGATCGTCTGCCTATTCAGGCATAAAAAAAAGATAAACAAGTTTTATAACATAACTTGAATACCACATGTTGCAGGGATAAACAAAAATGTATTATTTGTTGAAATTATTTATATAGGTTGACAGCCGTCGTGGCGCAGTAGTTTAGTAGCCGGCTGTGAAATGAAACTCAGTGGGTTCGATTCCCGCACCGAGACAAATGTTTGTGTAACAGACACATTTGTTTCTAGTCTGGGTGTTGTTGGACCGTAGTCCCTTGTAGTTTTTGGGGGTCTAGAGGTGGGGTACAATGTTGGCCATTTTGCGCCCTTCTAAGTACTTCTTCACCTTCTTGCCCATGGCGTAGTGTGAAGGAGCAGGCCGGCATGATTGTGTTGAGTAGCGGAGGATAGATCGTCTTTCGCTACTCGATACTCTAATTGGACCGTACTGCGCTTACCATCAGGTGAAGTGCGGTCACTTTGCCCTGCTAAGATAAAAAAAAACCCTCTATGTATGTTTAACCTAGTACTGGGTCAGAGCTATGTGTGTAAATGTTGGATGTATTTATTTCTTCTCTTCAATTTATCACTGTGGCTCTTCATAGTTAATGGTCACATCAGGTGACTCATTAGTCCGATTAAAAATACATCCTATTTTTGGAATGCTTTAAAAACATTTATATTGAAATGATACTAGCAAATATTGCAAGAATGCTCAATACATTTGGGTCTCAGCCAAAATCGGCACCGCGCCTACCTATAATGCTTATTACGTACGCCTTCGTATAACCTTATGTGTTAGGTTCGATTCAGTATAGTCAGAGACCTAGACACATATGTAATTTTACATGAATAAATAGTCTTGATATGAATGTGCACTGGACTCTTCTACTAATGAGGAATTAGGCCTTAGTCCACCACGCTGGCTTAAATAGGTTAGGAAATTTAAGTGGGAAATTCCTATAGAGAATTCTCATGTATGCATGTTACCTCACAATGTTTACCTTCAACATTAAAGTAGGCGATAAAACCAATAAAAACTCTCCAAAAATCAGAGGTACGTATATGAAACTAAATTGGAACCCGTGACTGCGTCTCGGCAGTCCGTACCTTAATCTGCTAGGCTTTCGCTGTTCAATAAGTAAACATGTCTAACAATAAACCAGTTCTAAAAATCAGAAGGCTTTCTGAAGTAATTAAATAGAACCCGAAATTATAAGTCACAAAAAAAACTTTAAATTATACCTAAAAGAAACTCTAAAAATACTTTTTTAATAACCAGTTCTTGAAATTGTGTGTACTCTGTTCAGCCCTTATAAAGACTCGGCATCTTTAAATGTAGACTTCAATAGACACCAAGATAAATGATCAAAGTGTCACGCAATGAGTGTAGTGAATGAGGCCCAATTGCACAAATTGTGCCGCTGCGGCCTGCGACACGTCGCGCGTTATTGATCATTTAACAGCACAACATTGCACCAATTGAGTGTCACGACTTCTAAAAGTGTTTAAATTTCGAACACAATGACATGACATAATGAATGATACACATGACATATTTAAGGTTTGTGATGTAGACACTGACGTATAATATACGTCAGTGATGTAGATAATAAGGCATCTTTTACTTATGACTTGGCAGCATGCATGGTCTCGGACCTTAGCCGGTTCCATAAGGAGAGAACAAAAAAAATAATAAGGCATCCAACATACTGAAACAAATTACACATATTTTTTTATTATTTTAATTTTGTTGCCACTTTCAAACGGAAAGGAATATAATGTAAACTTCAAATCGGTAATATATTCTACTTGACTACATTATTATAATCACCTTAATTCCGATCATAAATTATATCTTAAAAAGTTTATTATCTAATAGTATGCATTGAAATAAGCTAAGTGATGCAGTGAAATCCAAAATCACATCGGCGGCAAGCAGACGTTGCGACGTTGCCGCACTGAACGCGACGCGCCTCGACCGCTGCGGGCCCGCGCCGGCAACGCTGCGTCCCTCCTCACTCGGCGCCTGTCGCCGCCGCGAACGCGCGTTCCTCGCCCGGCTTTTTGTCGCTCTGCGCGCCAACATGACATACTGCCTCGACGTCGAATTGTTTATCAGTGAAGTGAAGAAGTACCCAGAAATATGGGACTTGAACTGCGAAGACCACAGATATAAGAGCAGAAAGCAGCAGGCGTGGTCCGAGGTCGCCAGAGTGTTTATCAATGACTTTGATGAAATGCCAGAGATAGAAAAGTTGGATGTCTGTAAGTATGGAGACGATGGAACAGTTTCCGAACCTGAGCGAAGCGAATAGCGAGAATTGACGCGCATTTGAAATATATTCGGAACGAAATGACGACAAATTATGTATAATATAGTACGTCGATCAAATTTTCTGCGCCGAGCCAATATGAATCGATACTAAAATCGATTACAATAATAATAATGATATATTGTACGATATATCGATAGTGCGGAGTGTACATAGCCTTAAACCTCATGCCAGACAAAACCTACCTTTGTACTCACAAGGAAATCAACTTTTTTCCTCATAATAATCCATCATTCGTGTACATCATTTATCATTGCTCCCTCGTCGTCTGTGGGTGGACAGGCAAGTAAAAACGTGATTAATTTAGACAACGATATGAAAGTTCGATGTGGAATTACTAAACTAAAGGTGATTAAACGTATTATTGGTATTCAGATATTTTTCTGTCTTTAGGTTTTGAATTTTGAGGTTGGTATGGTTTCTGTCAATTTCAATAAAAATATTTTATAATATTGGAAACACATTTTAACTAGATATCGATTTCTATGAAACAAAATAGGAAACCTACAAGTTAATCTAGGTGCATCATGACGAATCAATGCTATAGGTTAGCAAATATTATATATAGCATACTGAATGGCCACGACAGACCTTCATAGAAATTTACTTCCCACTTAGTAACTTATATTTAGACTAAAACTACCTCAACAAATAATAAATGTTAGTTGGTAACACTTGAGAACGGCTGAACCGATATGGATAACTTTAAATGTACTTCAGAGTGTTAATGCGGGTTTTAGGAAATGAAAAAACTTTCTGTGTAATTTCGGTCTCTTATAGTACCGAAATACACACGTAACAGTGCGCAAAAGCTATTTACACTAAAACTTTCCATTATGAATTTTCATTCTTCATAATTAACCTCTTCATGCATGAGACTTATAACTTAACGTGCTCCGTTGGTTTTCACAGTTATGCCAACTGGTAGTAACTAGGTAAGTCGCATGTTCGAATCCAGCCCCAGCCCCCAGTTCTGACAATAAATATTTGTTATAGTTCACATAAACGGTGAAAGAAAACATCCTAAGGAAATTTGCATAACACAATTCTGAATAAGAATTTCATAGGTATGCATGTTTAAATCACCCGTATTAAAACAAAAAGACCTAAGCCTTCATTAATTCGTGCTCAAATGTGGCACAGTATACACAAAATAACAATAGTCTGACAAACGCTCAAGTGGGTCACATGATACAAACCAACTACTCATAAATTATATCAGAGGCATCCTGAACGTAGCTGATCTATAAAGAGAAGGGGTGAGAAGGCCGTTTCTAGCTTCGGTCGTACGAATACCTGCTTCACGTCAGAACGGTGTCTGTCAAGACTCCGAGAACCTGAATATTTGAGACCGAAAGTCTCTCGTAGTCCCTGATACCCGCCCATGACAAAAGACTCGTATCTTAGTGTGGGATCGGGGCTATGTGTGTGACTGTTGGGTGTTATTTATTTATTTATCTTTCAAATCGTGCCAGGTTGGACATGGAATGATGATTAACGAAATAATATTCTATTTCAATTCAAACGTTGACGCAACTCTCGTGTTACGTTTGCGTCAGTCAGCGGAAAATAGGAACTGAAATGTCAATTATTGTCTAACTAGTTTCGTTAGAAAATAGACTTACGAAGAAGTCGCTTGATCTTGTAATAATGTATCTGAAGAATTTGCTTTTAGTTTTATAATATGAATTAAAACATAACCCTTAAAATTCTAATCCATATTAATACAATAAATGCGAAAGTAACTCGGTTTGTTTGTTTGTTACCTCTTCACGACTAAACGGCTGAACGGATTGTAATGAAATTTGGTAAGGGAATAAATAGATTATATCCTGGAGAAGGACATAGGCTATCTTTTTTCTCAAAAAACAACCTTGAAAGGGGTCAAATAGGAGTTCAAAATTTGTATGGGAAATCCATAATTCTTCGACTTAGGGATCTGTAAATTCATATTTCGGCTTTTGTTAGGAAATAAGGAAATACGTGTTTCAACGTTTTTGAAAAATCATCCCTAAAAGGGGCAAATTTCGGTTAAACTTATGAGGTATTCTTTAGATGCAATCTCAAGATTCAGGCACAATACCCGAGAGGCTGGACAATCGCTACAGGTGCCTCAGTGCAGAAGACAACTCCTTGGATTGTATACTTCTGCTCCCGAATATAACCTACACGCAGGCGGAGCCGCGAGCAACAGCTAGTTAATTATAAATCAGATTGTACTAAAACTTACTACTGAGACCGTAAAAAAATTATTGACCCCCACCCTTTTGCTACAAAAATAATCAAGTCTATACCTCATACAGTTAGACTGTTCCTCGACTTCTTCCAATAAAAGAATAACGTTTAATAGTCAGTTAGCGTGCAAATTTGTCGAGTCCCAAAAACTGAGGTTATTTCAGCAAATTGCGCGTTATTTTTGCAATCACAGAGTCCAAATTATACATCCTATCCCGCTGACTTTACATTTTAAATTGTCGACTTTTTCTTTCTGAGTTTTTTAAGATATTTGATGTAAACTGGATAATGGATGATGATGGCTTAGCTTCCATGGGAAGGTATTTGAAGGAAATACATACATATACACATATCACGCCTGTAATCCCAGAAGTGGTAGGCAGAGGTGTTACCAGTATACCCACTTTTCGCCGAATTCCAGTCTCGTAATGTGATGTGTGATGGGGGCAAGCCTATCGCCATACCGGACACAAATTCCAGACTCCTAGCTAATACTGAGAATTTCTCGATAGAAAAACCCAATATCACTTTACCCGACCCGGGGATCGAACCCGAGAATTCAGAACAGCATGCGCAATTACAACTGCGCCACCGAGGCATTTGAAGAAAAGATGTATGTGAAAAATTATCCTAGTCTATTCCGTACGAAAACCAACAAGGTAATGACATCTATAAATGGGTGCTTATTATGCAGATAGGCGATTGAATTTGAAGATTGAAAGCATCTGATCAATTTTATTTTTAACCTCGCATTCAATGCGATTGATTTGAATGCATATTTCAGGGTTCCATGAAATACAAAAGATTAATTTAGTGTTTCCGGACCTTAAACGATTGCGGAATTGATTATTACAGGATAAATATAACGCCGTGAAATCTTCAAACTTGAGTACTTAAGAGTTGGTAATTAGAATTTTGTGTATATATTAATTAACTAGCTGTTGCTCGCGGCTCCGCCCGCCTGGAGGTTATTGTCGGGAGCAGAAGTATACTATCCAAGGAGTTGTCTTCTGCACTGAGGCACCTATAGCGATCGTCCTGACTCTCAGGTGTTGTGCCTGCAGCTGGAAATTGCATTTAAAGAATACCGTATAAGTTAACCCCTCACTTCGTCCCTTTTAGGGATAATTTAGTAAAAACGTCGAAACACGTATTTATTTATTTCCTACCAAAAGCCTAAATATGAATTTTCAAATCCCTAAGTTGAGGTATTAGGGATTGCCCATACAAACTTTCAACCCCTATTTCACCCCTTTCAAGATAATTTTTGAAACAAAAGAGAACCTATTCTCCCCCAGGATATAATCTATCCCTGTGCTGAATCTCATTAGGATTCGTTCTCCCGTTTAGTCATGAAAAAGTAACAAAAAAACATACAAACAGCAATATTAATTTTGCTGCGACGATATTTTAAAACTGTTATATCTCCTAAGATATTGATTGGAAATAAAATGAAGTGAGGGCAACTTTGCATAAAATTAAATACTTGTAATGAATAATGTATTTATTTGGATAAGGGTTAATACCATGTTTATAAAACACCCTCCCGAATAATACATTATTTCAGAACAAATTCGATAACCATTAAAATGGTTATAGTGAGCCAACCGAAAAAGATAGACATATGCTATCGCGGACTTTTTTTAGAAGTTTTTAAGAGGAACAATTCGGTCATACATGATTGTTATGTAACTTTAACCGTTTACGCAGCGCACGCAACAGAAGATCCAAAAGGAATAAATTTTCCCCGTTTTCGCAACATTTTTCATTGCTGCTCCGCTCGTATTGGTCATAGCGTGATGTTATATAGCCTATAGCGCTCCTCGATAAATGGGCTATCCAACACTAAAAGAATTTTTCAATTCAAACCAGTAGTTCCTGAGATTAGCGCGTTCAAATAAACAAACAAACTCTTCAGCTTTATATAATAGTATAGAAGTATAGATATATGGGTAAGATCCTGTTTAGGGTACGATGGGGCTGGCATGGTTAAATAGTCACCTAAAGCACCAAAAAAAAAACATAAAAAAATTAAGAAACCTGAATTTTTCATATCTGTGTACTACAACGATTTAATAAAACTTTCTTATCACTTTTTCTAATAAAGATAAATAGTTATGTGTACTTACTGGTATATAATTAGCAAAAACGTGAATAAGTTATGACAGTGTAAATACCATAACTCCTAATCAACAATGCTTATACGAGAAATCTGAAGGCTTCTGATTTCAACTTAGTTCCAAAGAAATCTACACTTTGCTCTTGCAGGTGAATGTGGACGTTCTACAGATTTAAATAATTGTGGTGCTTTTTTAAAACATATATTTAAATTCAAATTGAACTGCATAACTGCATAAAAACCTACTAAATATCAAGATTATTCAGAAAGTTTTCCATCACATACAAAATAATGTACAGCTATGGCGAAGGTATAACTGCGAATATAATATAGGTTCAAAAAAATACACCTTTGTTCCAGACAGAAAACTCCACGGCAAATGGCGGAATATACGAGACTCATACGTGCGACATGTGAAAAGAAAATACGGAAAAAGAGGTTACATGTACGCGAAATATCTATCCTTCCTAGATAACATTTACAAACAGAACAGCAATTCTGGCAGCGATCTCGACGCTGATAACAACGAGGATACATGGACCAGTGACGCAGACGACACTAAAATCAACAAACTATACTTAAAGAAAGGGCTCGACATCAAAAACGATAACTGGCTAAGCGACGCAGAAGATACTTCAATAGATAATGTTAAAAGAAAAAGAAAAGGCTCAAAAAGAAATGACATAGAGTACGTAGAGACACCGTTTTCGGAAGCGGCTTGCAGTTACCCCGCTGCAGAGGATGACGACAGATCCTTCTTCGAATCACTGCTACCTGCTGTGAGATCGTTCGATCTAGACCAGAAACTAGAATTCCGTAGCAGAGTTATAGCTTTAGTAAAGAATATTAGGAGTAAAGCTGGAAAATTCAAAATAGATCCGGGATCGGCTGACGACGAATGAGATTCGGCAATGGCGGCTGCGTCGACGCACTTGTAAACAGATTGTTATTTTATCATTCCATTATTGTGATAAGGTAATTTATATAAGCTACTTTCCTGACTGATGTTATTTGTTTATTTGATCAGTTATGGTTTCATGTTTTGATGTATCCCTCTACTGAATTAAATTGAGGTACATTTTACGTACCGGTTTTGACAAACATGTTTCTTTTTTCAAATAACCTATATCTTCCTTGATTTGCTGATTTAAAACAGCTGTTTAGTTCCAATCTAGGGTTGCCAGACATGTTTTTTTACCAACTATTCTATTTTAAGTTAGATATGAGACAAAGGAATGTATATTATTCGTTCATAAATTATGCAAATATGTTCGATCAGGCATTAAATAGATAGATATTGTAATTACAATTAGGCGAATACATCTTGTATTTATTGTAGTCTTTTTGGTCCCATGTGATCACTGAGACAAAAAAGTCTTTTATATAAATAAAAAAATGCATAGCATATATTAATAACATGAAACTACAGTATCTTAATAGGTATATGAATATTTTATCAGATTCTAATAAACTGCATTTTTCCATTAAAGCATAAGATGTGTTCGATTAGGATTAAGATCGCCTATCCAACATTAGTTGATAATGCATTAGGCACCATATAAATAGTCTGTCTACAACTTTATATAAGCGTGATGATATAACGTTATGAAATGTATTTCTAAAAATACTGAACCAATTCTGAAATTTATGTCATAGAACGCTCTCAGTAACAGACGATATACACATTCCCCAAAACATTCACGCGGACAGAGCAGCGAGAAAAAGCTAGTATCTTATACTCGGGTACAAGTTATGGTATCGGGTACATGGGCTGGTGGTAGGATATTCATATCCGCCCGGATAGCGACCACCGTACACAGGGTGAAAAACCCGCCATAGTGGCACACGCAAGTGTGTCGCGTTCCGGGATCAGCCAGTGTACATCCGGTTTTTCTCGGGGATCTAGAGTTGGGGTACAATGTTTGGCCATTTTGCGTCCTTCTGAGTACTCTGACACTAGACGCTCGACCGCTTCTTCACCTTCTTGCCCATGGGTGAAGAAGCAGGCCGGCACGATTGTGTTGAGTAGCGGGGGATAGATCGTCTCTCGCTACTCGATACTCTAATTGGACCGCACTGCGCTTACCATCAGGTAAACTGAGGTCACTGTTCTGTGCTAGCATAAAAAAAAAGTTCATAATGATTAATCTATACATTTCTGAAAATTGCCTATATTAACCACAGGCCAAAAATGACAAATAAATTTAGTAAGAAATATGTAGGGCACGTCGTTCCCAGGATTAGACTACGATGATAACGCGTATTGGAAGTTTCTAGATCCCCCAACACTTTGACATCTGACCTTAGTAGTAAGAATTTCCGAATTCTCTAGGTTAGATTTATAAGTTATGCAGATTACGTTAACTATAATCATGGTAATGTATAATGAGGTCATATCCCAAATATTATGTTACATCGACAATTTTGGTTGAGCATGCAAGGTAAGGACTACTTGCCAAGTGCTAGAAGTTAGCATGTTTCTGTTTGGAGAAAAACTAAAATATTTATTCAAATAGACTACATTGAGTTCGGTACTATGTTTTTTTTTTTTTTTTTTAGTGCCTCGATAGGCAGACGAGCAGACGGGTCACCTGATGGTAAGTAGTCACCGCCGCCCATAGACTTCCGCAATACCAGGGCACAGCAAAGCCACTGCCTACCGTTGAAGGACTACTCTCTTTAAGCCTCGTTTAAAGAAGGACATGTCATAGCGCTCAGGGAACACCGCAGCAGGGAGTTCATTCCAGAGCTTGCACGTACGTGGTAAAAATGAACGCCGGAAACGAACCATGCTAGACGGAATCGTTTCCAGGTGGTATGGATGAACTCTGTTGCGGTGTCGGGTGGTGCGATGATAAAATGGAGATGTAGGCACCATTTTAAACAGTTCCTCGGAGCACTCCCCGTGGAACAACCGATAGAACAAGCAGAGAGACCCGAAGTCTCTCCGCAGCCCCAACGGTTCCAGGCTATCCGTAATATCAGGATCCCCGACAATCCGAACGGCCCGCCTCTGTAAGGAGTCAAGTGGGTCCAGCAAGTATTTTGGGGCCCCTGCCCAGAGATGAGAACAGTACTCCACGTGGGGCCGGACTTGCGCTTTATAAAGCGCCAATCTATGGCCCGACGTGAAATACCGCCTCGCTCTGTTCAGGATCCCCAATTTTTTGCTCGCCAATTTGGCTTTGTCCTCCACTTGACTCCTAAACTGGACCGTGTTAGATATATTGACGCCGAGGATCCCAATACCCTCGGAAACCTGGAGAGTGACTCCTTGAAACTGTGGCGCCATGACAAATGGGTCCTTCTTAGCGGTGAATGCGCAAACTTGTGTCTTCGTGGGGTTGAAGTGAACTAGGTTCCTTTCACCCCATTCAGAGGCCCGCCCTAGAGAGCTCTCGATTTCCGACACAAGTTCTAACCGTCTTTCTTCCAAAGTGCTCCGAGGGATACCATGCTGGCCGGTGTATCGCACGTCGATAGTACTATCATCTGCATAGCAATGCATGCTATCAATAGACAGCATGTCATTGATATGCAGTATGAATAGTGTCGGCGACAACACCGAGCCTTGTGGAACGCCAGCATTAATGGATAAAGCGTCGGAGCAGTAGCCGTCTACGACGACTTTAATGCTCCGACCATCCAAAAAACTAGCGATCCAGTTGCAGAGCCCCTCGGGGATTCCATATGATGGAAGCTTCGACAGAAGGCCCCCATGCCATACCCGATCAAACGCCTTCGCGATGTCTAGACCGACGGCCATAGCCTCACCCTTGCTCTCTATAGCCTCCGCCCAGCGATGTGTGAGGTAAACAAGAAGATCACCAGCCGAGCGACCGTGACGGAAACCGTACTGATGATGATGATGATGTTTTAACAGAGAAAAATAAAAAAGAAGTTTAAATTAAAATATATTATTATTATCTCAATAGTAGCAATAGCGGGATAGCCTAACTTGCGGTACGGACGAGACGTCAAGTCAAGACGAAAGTAGTATGTTCGAAACCAGCCCAAATGGCATAACACCTCTGACTTTTTTATAGTTACGTGCATATATATTCATTGTTAATTATCGCTTGGTTTGAAGGTAAAGGAAAACATCGTGAGGAAAAAATATCTGAGAATTCTCGTATTAATCTAAAAGGTATGTGAAGTGTATGTAGCCCGCCAGTTAAATTTAGACCCGTAGTCGCTCTAACCTGAACTAGGCCAGTCCAAACAATCCAAAACGCATGACTAACCAGTACAGCAACAAGTAATTACTGAACACAATAGTAAAATTTCTAAATAACAGCCGTCGAGCTGGCAACGTCGCGGGGAAAGTATCACGGATCGATAAGGCGAGGGGTGGCGCGGGGCGGGGCGGGGGGCAACTTTGACCCTTACGATACTGTACATGTCACGTGGTGCATGTTATCACCGGTGCAACAACGCACTATCGTGAATGAAATCGTTATCAATCGGATCATAAGTTCACGACTGTGTGCCTGGTGGTAGGCAGGAGTCTAAATAATGGTCCAATATTATTAATTGTTTATATTGTTATTTACCACCAAGTCAAGTGGAAAATGAAAAAAATGTTCATGCAATATAGCTCATATGGCAAGTCAGTAAAATAAAGAAACAAAAACAGAAAGCATATGAGCTTATGTATACATTGCCTACATAGCATCATCAATATACTGGCCATTATTCTATTCAAATCTGAATTTTTTGACTATTATTCTAAGCAATAAAAAGTCAAGTAAAAATATATTTATTCACTGGGTCTGTGTATTTTTCGTATTATATTTCTAGAATCAAAACTACGTTCCCGAATCCACATGCCTCAAATTTGTAATACAAAAGCTGCATACCATTGTATATAGCGGGGCGTTTGTCCCTTTAGTGATACATAGGCGAATTATATGTTTACAACGATACATAAGCCCTATGAGTCACATCGCGTGTGTAGAGATAATCAGCGCTGTGCCAGCGTTGTCGAAAGCCAATGTTCGCAGAGAGTGCTATATGTACTATCTGATGTCTGTAGTTATGTTACGCAATTGCTAGGACATATACTCCTATGGGCACATATACTCACCGTCCACTTTTGGACGTAGGCCTCCCCAAGTGAACGCCAACCATCCCGGTCTTGGGTAGCCCGCATCCACCCGCTACCCGCCACCTTCTTCAAGTCGTCGGTCCATCGTGCAGCAGGGCGTCCCACGCTACGTTTGCCTCAACGCGGTCTCCACTCCAACACATGTCTGCTCCATCGGCCATCTGTCCGTCTGCAGACTTGACCGGCCCACTTACTTCCACTTTAGCGTGCTAATTTTGCGAGCAATATCTATGACTTTGGTTCTCTGGCGGATGACTTCATTTCGAACTCTATCCATAATCTATGGACACATAATCGTAAGAATTACCTCGAGCTTAAAAAACATATATGCTAACCACACACCTCTGCTACGCCCTTTGGGGATTACACGCGTTAGTGTGTGTACGAAGCTTTCTGCCTCGATAGAATTTTTATGTTCCAAACTTTATAAAAGCAGATGACATCGGTTTTTATTGCCAATTGTCCATAAATGACTTATTTGTTGTGTGTTGTCTTTGTAAATAAAAAAATAGGCAGTCATGGGAACTTAACTTATATAGGCACGTTGGGCACTTTTAGGATGGGGGAAAAGCACTGAGCTCGCCTGACCATCACGCTCAGATTATTTTACTTTTGGCATAAGCACACCTACGACGTTCTATATTCATTGAGAAGCAATCATAAACAAAAAAATGTTACTAGTTCATGGGTGTCGATTCAAAAATGCACACAGTAATTTCAAAGTTTCAAGTTTGCACTTCTGTCGGCAGTTTGACTGTCTGTGTTTTTTGTTTTTTCAATACATGTTTTTTAGCCGACAAATGTTTGTTTGTGTTTATTTATTTATTAAACACAGAAGAGGTTACAATCATGTATGACCAAAATGAAAATAAAGAAAAAAAAACATGTATGAGGTAAATCATGACAACACGTGTGTTGAACAGTAATTATAACTCAAACCATGTATTCCAGAAAGTTATATCTAAGTACGAGTAACCGAGTAATAAATTATACTTAACTAGCTGTTGCTCGCGGCTCCGCCCGCGTGGAGGCCATATTTGGGAGAAAACGTATACAACACAAAATACCAATTTTCATGCGTTTAACTTCAAACATGACGGATTTTCATACAAACTTTCTTCCCCTATTTTACCCCCTTAGGGGTGGTATTCCCAAAAACCCTTCCTTAGTGGATGCCTACGTCATAAAAGGTACCGACTGTCAAAATTTCAAGTCTCTAACCTCAGCGATTTTGGCTGTGCGTTGATCGATCAGTCAGTCAGTTTCTTCTTTTATATATACAGATTATAAATAAAATAGGTACAAAACAGACAAGTTGAGTTGATCGAGAACGATTTTCGAGTTACGAATCGTTGAGGACATTGTGAATTAGTCTTTTGTATAAACGAAATTATTGTTAATTAGATCAATAATAGGATGATCTTTGTTTAATATATTATATTGTCTACACATACGAACAACGGGATTATAAAAAGAGGTATTATTACAGTAAACGTTAAAGGCGAAAACATTAGGATTGCGGCATCTTAGGTTGATACTAAAATTTAAATTAGATAGGATATGGAAGGAGAGTCAATCATTGAATGTATTATTTTGAACAAAAACATGAAATCGCTTATTTTGCGTATATTTTCTAATAATAGTATAGAATAACAAATATTGAGTGTTGAATGGATGTTGAGAAACTCTTTCGTAGTTCTCGATACATATAATCACGTATTACTGTGTGAAATCTATGGTGTTTTATTTTATTATTATAACAGGACTAACTCAACAGATTTCGTTGTTTCTCTGCCATTAAACAAATCTTGGGTATATCAAATATCTTTATCAAAGTACGGGTGACATAACAAACAGTATTTATAGTTTGTGAGAAAATTTTTCTCACGATATTGCGTCCACGAAACACCTAAATAAATATTCACAACGCCAAACGTTCCATTCTCAAACTTATTTTTCTTTCAAGAATATAGTTACTTTTAATTTATGATATACTAGCTGTTGCTCGCGGCTCCGCCCGCGTGGAGGTTATTTTCGGGAGCAGAAGTATACAATCCAAGTAGTTATTTTTTCTTGCAATTAAAATAGCCTGGTGTTTCTGTACCTATTTCTATAATTCTTTTTTTATTAAATTAAATAGGTAATAATGTTAACATTTATTAATTAGGGATGATTGAGAGTGTTGTAAACGTAAGAGTAGACAAATATAATCAGAAATCTCCGAACTGCTAAGCTATCGGGAGTTACACGTGTTATTGTGAGTCAACCATAAAATATAGACATTTGCTGTCGTGGAATATTTTTTATATAATTTTAAGGAGAACATTTCCGTCATACATGATTTCTGTGTAGCTTTAACTATTAAGGCTGCACACGCGACGGAAGCTTAAAAAATGGAGTAAGTTCTCCTGTTTTCCTAACCTTTCCCTTCACTGCTCTGCTCCTATTGATCGTAGCGTGATGAAAAGTATACTATAACCTGCCCAGGAGTATGAAGAACAATTGTACCAAGTTTTGTTGAAATCCGTCGAGTGGTTTTTGTTTCTATAACGAACATACAGACAGACAGACAGACAGACAGACAGACAAAAATTTTACTGATTGCATTTTTGGCGTCAGTATCGATCACTAATCACCCGCTGATAGTTATTTTGGAAATATATTTCATGTACAGAATTGACCTCTCTACAGATTTATTATAAGTATAGATTGCAGACATGGCTTCGGCTTTTAGAATGGAAAACATCGGACATGGCTTTGTCCTTTTAAATTGTTTTAAATGCAGTAAAACCACAGACATGACTTCTTTGAATTGACAATTATAGAAACAAGAGAAGACTTTTTAATTTAAACTGTCATGACGGATAGACACGCCGGCGGCGCGTACACTAGCAACACTCGCCGTTCTTGCATGCAATTTTTAACTTTAATGCTATGGAAATAAAAGCTTGTTGCTTTACTCCCGACTTTTTTTTTAATATCCTTCCTGACTGGAGGGGTTAATCCCACCTTTGAAAAAATAAAACGAAAGACAAGGCTGCATTGTGGAGAGCCTTTGCCTTCTATATTTTATAAAAAATATTTTTTTATAAAACCTATATTATCTTAGACAGAATTATATTATATAAATGCAGCGATAGCCTAGTTGGGTGTCGTACGGACTGTGGAGACAGTAGTCGTAGGTGCGAAACGGTTTCCAAAAGAGTTTTGCTGGTTTTGGTTTCTAAAATTACACGTGTATTTCGTTGTTTTAACGGAAAGGAAAACATCGTGAAGGAAACTGCATACCTTAGAATGCTTCATAAGAATTTCATACGTAAGAGAAGTCAACCAACCCAGAAGGTCAGAGTGGCAGACTAAGGCCGAACTCCTCTGATTAGTGAAGGAGGCCTGTGCCCAGCAGTGGGACAGAACAGAGCTAGTATTATTCTGTAACTTAACAGCCGCCGTGGCGCAGCGGGCGAGTAGCCGCCTGTGAAACGAGAGGCCGTGGGTTCGATTCCCGCACCGAGACAAATGTTTGTGTCACAGACAGATATTTGTTTCGGGTCTGGGTGTTGTGGGACCGTAGTCCCTGGTAGTTTTTTTTATACCACGACGGTGGCAAACCAGCTTACGGTCCGCCTGATGGTAAGCGGTCTTGATACCTACGATATAGAAAGAAAGAAAAACGATTTATTCATTAGAGTTCGCACCGCGCACATACAATAATTAACAAACACACACATATTATACAAATATGTTATAAAAAACTAGATTTGGCACCTGCGCGTCGCAGCTGTGACAGGTAGGTGACCACTCAGCGTACTGCTGTGCTGTGGCACGTACATAGTACATACCACAACACAGCGCTGGTTTTCACAGCGATATCGATTTTACCTAGTGTGGGGTCAGTAGGCCTACTCTTGAAATCAATTCCAATCTCGAACTCGATACAGTTTCAATTCCAATCTAGAAGATATTGGAACTCGTAACTCACTCAACTAAATGTAATAGAATATTTACGAACTAGCGATAGTAAATACTCTATTTCATTAGGTTACTGAAAATTCCGCCGTATTCAGTTAAATCGTCCTCTGGTGTTGCGTTCAACAGTGCCAATTGTACAGTTTTCGAACCCAATCCCAATTTGAAATTGGGTTTGAGTGTCGAGAGTAACCCCTCAGAACTAAGTGTGTGATTGTTGGGTGTATTTATTTAACTACAATGAACATAAGTATCAATTTGTGATAGCCGATCTTTACAAAGATATTTTTATAAATTTATTTCGACCTGATAGAACCAAAATATTCTCCCATCCCCGTTCTTCAGGGTGTTCCACTCGCAATGCGGAATGACCTTAGTGTCCTAGGTATGGATATCCGCTGCGATCTTAATCCAAGGAGTCACATCGAGGGCGTAATATCCGCCACTTCCCGCAGGGTAGGAATCCTGAACAGGGTGCGGCGGTTTTTCACGCCCGGTCAGCTCTACCGCTTATATAAAGCGCAAGTGCGGCCGGGAATGGAATACTGCTCGCACCTCTGGGACGGTTCCGCAAAATACCTTCTCGATGCCTTGGATGGGTTGCAGCGGCGGGCCATCCGCATTGTGAACGATGCAGACGTGAGTAACAGCCTGGAGCCGCTACAGCTGCGTAGGGATATTTCCTCGCTTAGCGTGTTCTACCGTCTGTATCATGGCGAATGCTCTGAAGAATTGTTTGATCTTATCCCATCCTCTCCCTTCCATACCAGAACCACGCGTACTGGATTGCGGAGCCACAGCTTCGTGGTATCTACTACCCCGGCCCGAACCAAGAGGTTCGCAAACTCGTATTTTTGCCGCACCATCAAGCTGTGGAACAGTTTGCCAGCTACCGTGTTCCCTCCTTCCTATGATCCTGGGTCCTTTAGGCGTAGTGTGAAGAAGCTAAACAGCAGGCCGGCATGATTGTGTTGAGTAGCGAGGGATAGACTGTCTCTTGCTACTTGATACTCTATCTGGATAGCACTGCGCTTACCATCAGGTGCAGTGTGGTCACTTTGCCGCGCCAGAATAAAAAAAAAAAGAATTGAATCACTGCTACCAATTTATGCAAATTACGCAATAAACGTTGGACTTGATTGCAATTAAGAAAATTGCTGCCAGAGTAACGAAATACAAATTCTTACTGCGTATGTCTAGCTGGCAAAGATCCGGTTTTTCTTATCCTGGCAAGGCAAAGTGACCACACTGCACCTGATGGTAAGTGCAGTGCCGTCCAGTTAGAGTATCAAGTAGCGAGAGACAACTATACCTCGCAACTCAACACAATCATGCCGTCCTGCTGTGTAACTTCTTCACACTACACCATGGGGCAAGGAGGTAAAGAAACGGTCGAGGGTCTAGTGTTAGAGTTCTCTAGGGATTTTTTTAGTTATTATAACCAGCCTTTTTTGTATTATACTAGCCTTGTATTTCCCACTGCCGGGAACGGACCATTTTGATGACTTAGGTCTTAGACATTCATGTTGTTAAATGCAATGCGAGTTGATAAACTTCACACACCTTTGAATGCCATATATTTCCAATTAGGTTTCCTCACGATGTTTTCTTTTACCGTTTAATTTTTAACCGACTTCAAAAAAGGAGGAGGTTAACAATTCGTCGGAATCTTTATTTTTATGTATGTTACCTGATTACTCGAAGACGCCTGGACCGATTCGAGAAATTCTTTTTGTGTTTAAAAGGGTATACTTTCCAGGTGGTCCCATTGGCACCAAGTCAGGATGTGATGATGGGATCTCAGAAAAATCTAAGAAAAACAAATTTTATAGTGACGCATAATTTGTTTTTTGTTGAAGTCGGTGTACTTTTTATGAATTCATTCAATCATCAACTCTAATCCGCATATTGTGTCTAATTTCGTATCTTTGCCGCACCATTAAGCTGTGGAACAGTTTGCCAGCTACCGTGTTCTACCGTTGGATCCTTTAGGCGTAGTATAAAGCTAATTTAGGTACTTATGTTTGTGTCAAGTAGCGAGGGTACCATCAGGTGCAGGTCACAGATAAAATACAGAAAACGCGCCATTAATTGTTGTCATACAGTGCGGCCATTGCACGGGCGGGTGACGCAAGCAACTGCACCGCGCCGCGCCGTAATATAAATAGGTAATAATAGGTGTGTACGGAGCGGCAACGCGTCGGCACCACGCGCGCGGACCGGCAACGTCGCACGATCGATACCGTCGGCTCGGTTTGTGAAGCATGCTTCCTTCTTGCCCGGGAATGGGTCGCGGTTTGATGTGTTGGTAATGTATTAAGGTGGTCTTTTATAGAGGTTATATGTACTTCGACACATATATGTATCATTAGGTGTTGGTATTATATTATGTAATTTCTATTCATTTTTTCTTCTTTTTAGTGCCTCGATAGGCAGGCGAGCAGACGGGCCACATATACTTCTGCAATGCCAGGACACAGTAAAGCCGATGCCTGAATATAAAACCACAAGACCAAAAGATCTACAATTTATTAAAAAAATCTTAATAAGCTTCAATATATTCTAGAAACCCCATAGAAGATATCTGCGTAGAACCATAAAGAAAAAAATAACGCAGCATTTGTGGTCTATGCCTACGTTGCATTGTGGTTTTCGAAAAAGGTTAAAAGCTATAAAACTGGTTCTTAGTTGTTGAGCTATTTTTCAACTTGAGGCTGCGGTAAGGCGTTCAAGATTTCAAGGGCAAGTCTGTAATTTTAACTCTAAGAGCCTATTTCTTGTAAAATGAAAGTTTACCTACGGTTTTAACATAAGTTGAGGATAAGCTAAGACCCTATTCTTTCAACCGTCGTGAAGCAATGACTATCCGTAAAGTATTTTTTCATTGTCAAATGTAAAGTTGTTTCAACAATAGTGAGAGTAACTGTTTGTAACAACAACAAAGGACAATCAAATCTAACGATTGCTGAAACAACAGAGGACCTTTTGATGAAAAAGATAATGCGTCTAAAGTCGTAACACTGCCTTAGTACTCAAGTGAAGTGAATTGAGACAGAATGTAGAACATTCTAGGCTTGTTTTATATAAATAAACTAGCTGTTGCTCGCGGCTCCGCCCGCGTGGAGGTCATGTTTGAGACAAAAAGTATACACTACAAAATACCAATTTTCATGCATTTAACTTCAAAAATGAAGGATTTTCATACAAACTTTCTTACCCTATTTTACCCCATTCGGGGTGGAATTTCCAAAAATCCTGAAATATATATTTTTTATTTTTGACTAAAAGGCCAAATACTAATTTTCATAAACTTAACTTCAAAAATGACGGATTTTCATACAAACTATCATCCCCTATTTTACCCCCTTAGGGGTGGTATTTCCGAAAAACCCTTCCTTAGTGGATGCCTACGTCATAAAAGGTACCTACTGTCAAAATTTCAAGTCTCTAACCCCAGCCGTTTTGGCTGTGCGTTGATCGATCAGTCAGTCAGTCAGTCAGTTTCTTCTTTTATATATACAGATACACCCAACAGTCACACTAGGTTCTGACCCCATAATAGATAAAACCTGTCTCGTATCAAGATCTACAAAGGGCTAGGTTTCCACAACACCCAGACCCGAAACAAACATCTATCTGTCACGCAAATATTTGTCTCGGTGCGGGAATCGAACCCACGGCCACTCGTTTCACAGTCGACTCGCCCGTTGCGCCACGGAGGCTGTCAAAAACTCGACTTTCAATTTTATAAGTTTGTAATTAAATTGTTCGTGTTTAATTACGTACAGTAAATGAAAAAGATACTTTCTATACATGAAACGAAATACTCAGTGATTCCGAGTGTCTTTATGAACATGTGAATGAAAAAATCAAGACAATCGGTATAATATCACACGAAACAATTGAAGCCAATAATGATTAGCGTCGTGAGAATGCATTTTTTATAAACAAACTGGGTACCTAGAGCCGAATAATACAGGTTTTAACGAAAATAGAACAATCTCTAGTCTGCCATGTTTACTTTAACGCATCTAATTACGTCGAATAGCTAATAAAACTAACGATTACAACAAAACAACATTCATGTTTTGTTCCAAGAACGGAGCAGTGTCTAATAACGGCGTGTCAGATATTTTTGATATAAAGCGCGACGTTGCCGCTCCGCTCAATAAAAACTTATCATGCAGATATAGGACGTTGTGTGCCATAAAAAAAACTGCATTAAAATGCACTGCTTTTATTTTTAATGCCCACACGTCCAATTAAATGCAAAAATCAAAATTATAAAAACCCGATCCCCTTAATTGGTCGGAACCGTTATGAGGTACATTCTGTAGTCGGCAGGCAGTAGGCACATCGGCCCGTTTACGCCAACTTATCCAATTCGCAATGCCAAACAAGTTCGAAATTCGTGTATTTACTGATGGGAGCGGCAACGTCGCGCGGTGAAGTGTGCGGTGCGGCAACGTCGCACGCTATTTTGCGAGCCCACCCGTCTAAACTCTCAACTTTGTGATGGGAGATCAGCTGGACGGGCGCCGGGCGGCTTTGTGTGCGCGCCCGCTCCTTGCTTGTGTGCGTACGTCGTAACACGTTGCTTGTTTTTATCTCCACAACTTTTTCGTGTTTACTCAGCCTGTATATATAATACGTAGTTGCTATTTAGATTTGTTTGTACGACTTTTATCTTTATAAACACATTAAGAACGTACTAATGTCATACTTTGTTTCTATGTATCAGTAGATAATTAATGTTATCTTGAGTTAATGGATCATTTCATTGTTCATACAATCTACATTGAATTTGAATGGTTGGCACGGCGCGCACATACATAGGTATACATCCATAGGTCACTTTTGTAATCGGGAGAAGTATACGTTCCTCAACCAAAAACGTCACAAAAATAAGTAGCCCTCCCTGATGGGTAATTGATGGCCGACTTATTTTTTAAGGCGCAATTTCGTCAAGAGTCACTAATGCCATGATTGCACGTGTATACAATATACACTAAAACTATGACATGTCCCGACCACCATAGCTTGACGTGAACATATGAAAATATGTGTTTGGCCCTTCACATGCTATTGGAAAACTTCGATGACACTAAATTCATGCAAATATTTTTACTACTTAGTACAAATATTAACCGCATACATAATTTCAATAAGCCTACATATACACTCACACCCGTAATCTCCGAAGGGGTAGGCAGAGGTGCAACCAGTACACCCACTTTTCGCCGAATTTATTACGGTCCCATAATGGGATAGGGGGCGAACCTATCGCCTTACCGTGCACAGTTCCAGACTCTGGGCTGATAGAGTATTTCTAAATTGAAAAACCCAACATCACTTTACCCAACCCGGGGATCGAACCCGAGACCTCAACACAGCAGTGGTAACGTGTGCGCAATTACATCTGCGCCACTGTGGCAGTCTCAATAATCAATAATCTTAAAATATAGTTTATCAGGCGAGCTACCAGATATTTACATTAACTAAACAGCGATCTAAAATCGGTTTTTAACACAAACACGTCGATCGAAATAGCGATACAAATAAGGATTTAATGCATACACAAAGAACATCAAAGAGCCGTAGAGCGATGTAAAAATCAAAATATACTGGCTTTTCTTTGATGTACCGTTACTGGCTGGTCACAATTAAAAAGCACGTTTCTGGTTTTTGTTCAGATTCCGAGGACGGAGCGCTCCGTTGCTTTTTAAGGTTACTTCATGTCGATCCTGTTCGATTTTTAAAAAAGGTATCATTGGAAAAAGTTGTAATAAAACCCGTTTTTGAAGTCAAGAAATATGAATGCTTTCTATCTGAGCGTAAAATGTAACAATAATTTGTTCGGTGTCCGTGAGTCCGTGACATGAAGATACCCAGACGCCTCCCAAACTAGGGCAAACACAATTTATACAGACAGATAGCAATCTATATATAAACAAGTCGATTATAGAGCTAGTTTATTTGGTGTGACCAATATTTTTGATTGTCTTTTTTGAAGCCTAAGCCAGTCAGTAATCTGGAGCACGAATGTAGAAGCCGACATAGTAATATACCGCCAGCAAATGCTTTTTCTAAATGTTAATAATGTATTTGCTGAGTCAGCAGATACTGTTTTCTCAAACATAATGCTAGCTGCCGACTATCAAATAACCTACCGAAAAGAATAAGATAACTTTAATTTTATTTTCAATTATATAGGCCACATAAAACATAGTGGTGTATTATAAAAATTATAGAAATCCCATATGACATAACATAAATGTCAATGAAATAATATTTCAATATAATCTATACATAAACTCGAATGGGTTAATTTATTTTACCGCAAAATAAAACACCATTTTAAACCAATTCATAAACGAAATCACACATTCTTATTCAGATTAATTTTCCATGAAAGAAGCTTGTATTCTAAATTTTAAATCGCAGCCTTTTCTAACGGCTATTCCGAGCGGCCATTTTATGTACCGCCACCATTTTGTTATGGCTTCGGCACCGGAATATTTCATTATGGCGCCAACTATAGAGCCTTTTTAAATTTAAAGCGAGGTACGAGGAAAAAATGTCCACCGCAACCCACTTAATTTATTGTGCCTTGGAAATTTTAATGAAAATGCTTTCTACGTATTGTATTAACTTTAAAATGTTAGGACATAAATTCTCTTTTATGTGTGATATTATTGTGCGAGTATGAAAAATTGTTTCATCTACATAAAATGGCGGGAGCGTGTGCTTCATAAGACTGAAATTGAGTTGAATTAATATCAGTATTTTGAAAATGTTACGAAGCCAGAAAAATTAAACCTATGTAAAAAATTAAAAACCTTACTGACCATAGCCGCGAAACTCCCTTTTAATTCTGAACGTTTGATAATATATAGAAATATATAACATCACAAAATGGACAGCCAAAAATACGACATTGGCAAAATGGAGCAACGAACGTACCAAAGAGGGCGTAAAGCCGATTTCCTTCCGAGATGGAAGAGCATTTTGAAGGGACCGGGACTTTCAATAAAGCCCGGTCCATTTCCAGAGATCCCTTTATGTGTCGTCCATTTTCGTCCTATACTAGAAGTTTTAATCCACGCTGTATATTTAGGGTTGGCCTTAAAATATATAGTATATTGTGTCAAAGGTAAATAAAAAAAAGTAGAAGGTGAAGGTTTTATTTATATTATGTCATTGGATTTAAGGATAGGCAGCGGCTTTGCTGTGCCCTATAATTGCAGAAGTCTATGGGCGACGGTGACTACTTACCATCAGTTAGCCTGCCGCGGTCGGCTCGTCTGCCTATCGAAGCATAAAAAACGATATAATTTTTATTTTTTTAATTTATACTACAAAAATGATCGCAATACAAGTATGTACAACACATCAAGTACAACGTTTATTAGGTTTAAAACTTATAAATTATTGTTGTCAAACTTATTGTGGCAACCCTAATGGTATATTTGAATTCCGAATCGATAGACAGGCGGTGTTCCATAAATATGCGACCCGGCGGTGGGTTGGACGAATTTAAATGATCAATACATATTTAGTTTCTGGAAGCTTTTGGAACACTAAAACGACGTGGTCACTTGGCATCAGAATCCAAGAGTAATGGAGTCTTCGATCAGGATTTGTACTTGACGGTAATTATATACGCAATACGTGGCTAAAACCTTTAAAAACATTAAATAACCGACATTATGTATTTGTAATGAAAGCAAATGACCTTACGATAAGAAGTCACCTTAAATTATCATACGACCGATTAATTAATAGACTTCATGTCGAATAACAACGATAAACTAAGAATGACGTGGCAGTGATTGTGGAAGAATGTTTTAGAATAAATTAGAACTTAGCTCGGGTGAGACGTAATACGCCTAACTGGATCTATTTTCTAGACATTTCTTCGAGAGATCTGGGTCGATTGATTTTTCCCTCAAAATCATTAAATCGTTATTCGAGAATCAGACTATTTTTAGTTTATTTATCTTTTCTATTGCAGTCTTGCCAGCTTATCTACTAAATGGCTTGCGTAGATTTGATTGTGGGGATTACGATACATTTATAAGTACAATATGTGAAATACGTGCTAGAGAAACGAGGCATTTTTTTTCTGGCACAGCAAAGTGACCACACTGCACCCGATGGTAAGCACAGTGCCGTCCAGCTAGAGTAGGGTGCCAACCTCGAAATTGAAATACCAGGATTTTTAGTTTTTGAAGTTAGAAAATCCAGGACAATAAAATATAGGACGCTTAAAAAACCCAGGACGCTGTTTAAAACCCAGGACGCTGCTTAAAAACTATCCAGGACGTCCCAGGACACTCTAAAAACCAGGACATGTCCTGGGAAAACAGGACGGTTGACAACTCTAAGCTAGAGTATTGATTATATTTGATTGGTTTATTGTCAGGATCGATCTGTACATGTGGTTTGAGATTGTTCATTGAAATTATCTGTAAAACAATCCGAAACTCAGTACTTAATCATCGATCTAGAAATAGCGGCGGATCAACACAAGCGGCATAGTTTCCGATGTAATTAAACTGGTTGTATTTCCATCGGTTGACCCGATTTGCATTGCACTGATGAGAAATCAATTTCATGTTCAGACCATTCTTTATTTAAACGCAATGGAACGTCAAATGTGACTTTTATTCGTGGAACGGAACGTTTGTAATTGAAGTCTGAAATCTGTTTGCAGAGTATATTTTTTATCGTGATTTTATTACTGAAGATATTGCTTTATCATACCAGTAACTTGACTACACCGCACCTGACAACTGTTACATACTGACAAGAAGTTAAATTCTACGATATTTTTATTATTTAAATAAATTTGTATGTTTTTTTTTTTATCCTAGCACGGCAAAGTGACCGCACTTCACCTGATGGTAAGCACAGTACGGTCCAATTAGAGTATCGAGTAGCGAGAGACGATCTATCCCCCGCTACTCAACACCATCATGCCGGCTGCTCCTTCACACTACGCCATGGGCAAGAAGGTGAAGAAGCGGTCGAGGGTCTATTGTCAGAGTACTTAGAAGGCCGCAAAATGGCCAACATTGTACGCCAACTCTAGACCCCCAAAAAACCGGATGTACACTGGCTGATCCCGGAACGCGACACACTTGCGTGTGCCACTATGGCGGGTTTTTCACCCTGTGTACGGCAAAAGGGGGCAAACGGGCAGGAGGCTCACCTGATGGAAAGTGGTCACTGCCCATGAACATCTGCAACACCAGAGGGCTTGCAAACCAAAAATATACTATCGAAAGAATTTTATAAATCTATTCATTCATCGTCATCATTGCTATGTCATTAAATTGACGTATCAACGTACGACATATTACCAATTAACTACCAGTAAACTTATAGTTAACTGGCTATATAAGTATCGAAGCCACATCAAATCCTTGAAAGTTGAACGTCTAGATGTAGGATTAAAGGTCTTCCCTTTGTTAGGTTAGCTTTACCTTGAAATATATTTTAGTATTCGGTGGTAACGTCTGTCTAGGGAGGTTGTTGTTTGTTTGAAGGACATCGAAGGCTCTGAAATTGGCATTATAATAACTAGATGTAGAGATGAAAAGAACCATGCAGTACTTTTAATACAAGTTTGTGAGTGATATTGGGTTTTTCTATTAAGAAATACTCAGTATCAGCCCGGAGACTGGAATTGTGCGCGGTATAACGATAGGCTCGCCCCTATCACATTATGGGACAGTAATAAATTCGGCGAAAAGTGGGTGTATTGGTTACACCTCTGCCTACTCCTTCGGGGATTACAGGCATGAGTGTATATGTATGTTATACAACTCTTGGCAACGTGCTTAAAACTTTGTACTAATGCAGTCATGGTTTAAGTCCCCGCAATACGAACTTCGTAGTCACGTAGAAACATTCCAAATTTACCTACATACAATGATACACTGACATTAGACACTTCTTCCCACTAGTAATTGGGGCAGGTTGGATCTGAAATTATCTAATTCAAGCTACTGGAGTGAGGTCTGATTTGGGTCGCGAACCAAAATAACGACACTGACTCATCTTAAATTGGCCCAACTGGAAATCTGGGGCACTTACTTAAACAAAGCTTTTATAGGAGTTGGTTATATAATAATAAATTATACGCCCTTTATAAAACTGTTCTACGGCTGGGCACAGGTCTTCTCTCATGAGAGTGGTTAGCTCTTAGCTTTATCTCTTCTTTGCTCTTTTCCACCATGCTGGCTATATACGGTTTGGTAGACTGCACATACGTCTGAAATTCTTAAGGAGAATACTCAGGTTTGCTGGTTACCACATGATATTTCCTTCATCGTTAAAGCAAACGATAATCAACATAGCTATTCATGCCCTTCGGGCGGGTTTTGATCTTACCACTTTCGTCTCGGCACACCGTTCTATTCTTAACTAGGTTATCGCTGCTACAGGATTCGGTTATATGTCTAAAAAATAAAGTTCAGGTGTATATTTTAGCCTTTTCCAGCAAGAAGAGAATTTCCTTAATATTTACCAGCCACTCAACAGTTTTACAATCGGTACGAAGTATCTTAATCGCTCTGATTAACCCTCGGTGGAAATGTTGTGTGTTTTTCAATTGAAAGTGTGTTCAAAAGATGTCTTAAGGTTTAAAGAATTTATTCCCATTAAGACTACAATAATATTGATCTTAGTTATGTTTGTCGAAAATATGTTTATTCATTTCTAAATATCTGATCTTTTCAAGATTTTCTTTTAACGTTTAAATACAGTCAAACATGTATATAATAGTTAATAAATAGGTTTTTAATATGTGACCGCAAATGTCAGTGTATTCGGAAGTCACGTCATATTAACTTCTAGAAACCAGTAGAATCCTCTGCGGTTGCCATCTGCAGTTTACTGTGGTCGTGTACGTTACAGTAAATGACGAAGATTTATTTTCTGCCAGGAAACATTTATAAATTTTTCTTACGAAATTTGGTTATAGGAGACTAGAGAACAAATAGATTCCCTAAGGTACCTGATCGCCGTCGCCGATGAACGCTCATTATATTAAGAAAAAAAGAAAGAAAGAAAAACTATTTATTAGCACAGCTAACAACACGCACATACCACAAGACAATTACCAAAACAAACTAACAATTAACAAATTATTAGAGGAATCATGGATTATAGACCTATACAACAGAACCTTTTAAACGACTGCGTTTTGAAAATGTACCAAAACTTAGTTTAGCATAGTCATCACCTTGCCCATACAGTACAATCCAAATAGCAATCGTCTAAAAATGGTATCTCAACGTTCGCCATTATACCGGCCTGAACTGGATTATACCGGCTAAGACCCGAACGTGACGGTTGAACTGTTTGTTTATGTTAGCGCAGTGCCGTCCAGTTTGAGTATCAAATAGCGAGAAACAACCTATCCCTCGCTACTCAACACAATCATGCCGACCTGCTTCTTCACACTACGCCATGGGGGCAAGGAGGTGAAGAAGCAGTTGAGGGTCTTGTGTCAGAGTACTCAGAAGGCCGGAACACGGCCAAATATCATACCCCAATATACCCCAAATACCCCGTATCAGTGATACGGGACTGGGTGATACGGTATCACTCACGTCATCAACATTTTTACCGAAAAACTTTTAATTACTATCTCACATATCAACCAGAGGCTCAAAGCATACTACAACGGTGCTGGGTGGCACGAGCAGTACACACCTGATTCAAAGCAATTCTACTCGGGTGAGAGGTTCAATACCTCGATATCAACGCAACATCAAACGCGACGACACTCTAAGATTATAACACTGTATTGAGTATACTTTATGTTACTACAATGTGAGTTGGCAACCGCATCTGCCCCGCGATTTCCACATGGCTGCCAGTAAGGCAAAAAACTATCGGCAACTGGCAAATGTCACTGACTCGCATTTAATTTAATTACCTGAGACGACGCTTGCCAACTGACGGTAGGTTTACTTTTAGTGCTCTCGTATTCAGTCTAGAAATTGAACTAGATAAATATCCCGAGTTACATAACATTTTCGAGCAACCCAGAAACATCTGAAATTTGCTGTTGCCCGCTATTAAGAAGCTATTATATTGTGCTATCCCATAGGAATTGTGCATTTTTTCGGGATAAAAATAGCCTATGCTATTCTCTAATCCCTAAACAACCACTATGCAAAAAACATGTCAATCCGTTGCTCTGCCAAAAACAAAAACACTATCCCGCGGGAATGAATATCTTTCCGGGGTAAAAAGTAGCCTATGTGCTATTCCACTAATCTATCTCTGTCCCAAATTTCAACCACATCCGTTCAGCCCATCTGGCGTGATTGAATAACATAACATCCATCCATCCAAACATTCGCATTTATAAAAGTAGTAAGATTAGTAATTGGGTTTCATAAATAACGCATATATCGAGGCAGTAAAGCATTCTTTCGTTCCTCAGCTAGATCTTCAGCTGCACCTAGCTATTTATATTCCTGTAAAAGTAGCTCAAAGACCATGCAGGTGGCCCAGCAACATTATCTGTGAGTAACATTTCATCGGCATCAATATCTTCTATTCGAAGCTCACTTTAGGTGTTTCTTTAAGAGTAATTTCAATCACTGACAGTCCTGTCTAGCGTCAAACGCAAGCATTAGAGTAAATAAGAGACCAACCGGGTCACCCAATAGCAATAGATCTTCAGCTATGAATACCATAACACCAGAAGAATCAAATACGCTGAAGTCCTTAAAGGGAAGAAATGAGGATTGGGAAGCTGACGGAGATGTCACTTCACATCAGTTTTCTGTGAGACAGTAATAACGGTCAATCCATTGAGTCTGTAGACAAAGCTGTCTGCAGAATTTTGCTATTTGTATGACATACATTTAGAACGGGTCTTAATCGCGCAATAACATACTATAATGTGTAGTTTTAAGGTTTCTTGTTTATAATTTCTTATGTTGGTGTGCAACAAAGTGTTATATATCTATCTATCTATAATAATAAATTGGTTTTTGTCATTCATATTGTGCTAATACCCGTTTTCAAATTTGTTTGTTCTAAATGACTCTAACGGTTCTTGTTTTGATCCAGATATAGTTATACTTCTATCCACACTATTGTAGTGCAATACAGATCGCATTGTATACAATGCAGCGATGCATCTAAACGTTGCGATCAACGACCCATTGTTCCGCTAACAATTCACAACAAATTGTTCCCCATTTACAGGTCAACCTTCGATTGGTTCAAAAGTCGTTAGTGACCAATGATACGGAGGAAACGTTTTTTTATCCTGGATAAGACTAAATTGCACCTGATTGTAGATACTGTGCAGCCCAAATGCACGTTTAATATATATTTTCTTCCACCATGAACTATTTTAATCTTACTACTATTATAAATGCGAATGGATGGATGGATGTTACTCAATCATGCTACAACGGCTGAACGGATAAGATTGAAATTTGGCACAGAGATAGATTACAGTCTGGAAAAGCACATAGGCTACTTTTTATGCCGGAAAAATGTACGGTTCCCGGGGGATAGACTTTTTTTCTCTTATCGGATAGCAAAATATAAAAAGATGTTATAGCTTAAGATGACTACATGGATTTTATACCTTTTCTTTCAAAAATAACTACCACGTGGGCTAAGCAATAACTAGTTATCTATAAAGTATAAAAGGTAGTCACCCTCCGCGTCTGTTTGTTTATCCACCACTTCTTCTAAACCACGCAACGGATAGTAAAACGGTTTTCACCATCATGCAGAGTACTATTTTTAGAACAGTATATTTCAATTCTCATTGTAAACCCTTTCATTTCATTCGTCAGATACTTTTAAAACAAGTTACTCATTAATTTACTCTAAAGAATCTTCTATCAGAATTCATTTATTTACCCTATATACATGTGATTGGGGAACCTTATATTTTTTTACTTTTATTTTATACTTTATTCGTCAATCGATTTGGAAAAAATATGCTGTGAATGACAGACACACAGACATAAGATTTATGAGTCTAGTAAGTGTCTAATTTTTAACTTATGTAGACGAACCCATAACGACTCCGCATGTATATCAATAACTACAACGTAACAACTAGGCATAAAGCAACAATACAACTGAATCAATAACCAACGCCACAATCGGGCTTCGTTTAAAAACAAATCAAGCGTAATAGAGGCCAATTCGCGAGAAAAGTTCTAAAGGACCTTGACAGTACAGCCGCGACCGTATTTCTCAGTCAACATCGTTGTGTAACCAAAGATTTGTGCTTCTAGATTTTTCCGGTTGGAACCGGTTCGGCCGGGGCACGTGGAATTTTTTAAGGCCAATAACATACTGCATAGTGTTGAGCGTCTAGTTTCGAGAGCACGCATTGAACTTTATTACTACTATTTTTTATTTTTAACCGACTTCAAAAAGGAGGAGGTTCTCAGTTCGTCGGAATCTTTTTTTTATGTTTGTTCCCCGATTAGTCGAAGACGCCTGGACCGATTCGAGAAATTCTTTTTCTGTTTAAAAGGGTATAATTCCCAGGTGGTCCCATTGGTACCAAGTCCGGATCTGATGATGGGATCTCAGAAAAATCGAAGGAACCTTCAAATTTTATGGAGACGCATAATTTGTTTTTTATTGAAGTCGGTGTACTTTTTATGAATTAAAAAACTTTTCGTTTACAAACTTAACCATGCTATGCGTTTAAATAAAATAAGTACGAAATACACTACCATTTTTTTTAACGAATAACATAAACAGATTTCGTTTTTATTGCGGTTAACTAATTTTATTGCCCGTTTAAAATATTTGGTAGTTTTTACAGTCCAATGCCTGTAGATATATAAGGACATTGAACCCATGTTTTAATTATCATAAAAAACGTTTTTGATTAAATATTTTAAATTGTCAACGAACTTTCTTGTATGTGTTTTAGAAATAGATAATTTCCTTCAAGGGTTTAATTTTGTTTCTGACTTGATTTAATGACGTTAATGTAGGGTTGCCAACCCCGAAGTTTAAATACCAGGATTTTTAGTTTTTGAAGTTAGAAAAACCAGGACATTTCTATTTAAAAACAGGACGCATCTTTTGCGAGCCGAAACGCCTAGGACGCTGCTTAAAAACCCAGGACGCTGCTTAAAAACCCAGGACGCTGCTTAAAAACTATCCAGGACGTCCCAGGACACTTTAAAAACCAGGACATGTCCTGGAAAAACAGGACGGTTGGCAACCCTACGTCAATGCCCACTTATCCTACATGCCACTGTGTGTGATCCCAAACTTCACTATCACAGACGATTCCCAATAAAATGAGTTCAAAAAAAGACAAAAATCCACAACGTATTTCCATATTCAGACACTTGGACAGTTACGATCGCACTGTACGTGGCATGTGGGTAGGTAGCCGTGTAATTGTTTTACGACTGTATCATAAATAAGTGGTCCTTCCTTAAATCAATCTTGTCAGACAGAGTTTTTTGTTTTGTCTGGTGCGCCAATTTATTTCTAGCAAACGAATTTTAGGATAAAGTTTTGATTAATATTACCTAATCTTTTCATGAAAGCTGTTAATAATTAGGTATATAACATAAATATACTTATGACAGTTCAAAACACAAATGGAAATTCTCCATACGGAATGAATATAATCATAGTTAACGGCATAGGAACTTTGAAACCACCTTCAAGAGCTGGTCTTTTTTTAGTGCCTTGATAGGCAGACGAGGAGACGGGCCACCTGATGGTAAGTAGTCACCGACGCCCATAGACTTCTGCAATGCCAGGGCACAGCAAAGCCGCTGCCTACCGTTGTAGGCACTAGGCATAAGTTCCTAGTACTGCTCTAAGCCAAGGATATAGAGAATCTTCTGTTATGATAAAAGAAACCTATTAGTATAGTGGTTTATAGTATATCCCGCACCTAAAACAGACGTACTGGCTTACGGAGTTACAGCTCCGTGGCGTCTACCCCGGCCCGAATCAAGAGGTTCACAAATACGTATCTTTGCCGAATCATTAAGCTGTGGAACAGTTTGGTAGCTACCATGTTTCCCCCCTTCTATAAACCTGGATACTTTAGGCGTAGTGAGAAGAAGCTCCTCAGGCCGGTATCAACAAGCGAGGGATAGTTGTCTCTCGCTACTTGATACTCTACCTGGACGGTGCTTGTCACCAGGTGCATTGTAGTGACCTTCCAGGGTAAAAAAACTACGTACATTCAGATATTGTTACTTCTGTTTACTTGGAAGTGTTGTTTCAATTAACACACAACGAATAATATTGACAAATATATTATTTAATATTGAATAAAAACTAAACAACCAATGACGTCATCCAATCCAATAGCTTGAATGTTTTCATCCAGCCCCAATTCTACGGTACATACGAATTGTAATTAATAATTCATCGTTTTATTGAATTTTACCGTAGCGTTCGTTAAACTGTGCTGACCGTTTGTTCTATTTCGTGTGTAGAATTACGTAACGAGGACTTGTTTTATCGTCTGAGAGTGAAATGCTTGACAGAATTAAATTGGTACAGAATATGTTCTATAACATTTAGCTATGCGACATCTCGAAGTCAAGATGTTTGGGATCAATGTGAATCTTGTCTGTAATTTTTATTTTAGCAACACAACAAAACTGGGCAAGTTAGGTATTTTAAAAGGCTCAAATACGATGATTACCACTTTCATGACTGATTTAATGATCACTGTTACATATTTAGTGGTAAATGTAAACAACCGCATATCAGGATTCACTAAAGGCGTCTTTATAATTAAACTCAAGTGCGTACGGACAGCTTGATCCACCAAGCTGAACTACGTGAAAAACTGTGTAACAACTGCGCTGCGGAACGCCGAGGCTTTCCCTTTTATCCTAAACCTTTACCCCCCATTTAGTTTGCATTAATCTACCCGTAGTTACTTTCTAAAATACCTCCGATATAGCTTCAATATTTCTGATGATTAGGAACTACTCTAACAATTAAGAACCAGTTGTAGAATTTTTTGCCTACAGCATGGCTAGCCGAGGTATTAGGACTACTTTCTTACAGAAAACTGTAATCAATCTTGCAGTTATTTTCGTATGAGTGAGACTTTCGGAGGTTCAAATCGTACCCATAATTCTTCTGGTATTTTGGCTGTTCATGTGACTGTGTGTGACTGTACTTTGTTATTTAAAATCTGATCCAAAGTGGTCTAACATCAAAAATCAAAGTTAATTAACTCTATACGGAAATCTTTATTTTTTAATTACTTAACTGTAGCAGCAGCATAGTTGGAATAACAGACTGCCGAGACAAAAGTTGTGGATTCAAAACTTCCCCAAATAGCATACACATATGACTTCGAAGTTACGTGTGTGGTTTATTAATTATCGCTTGCTTAAAAGACCAAAACATCGTGAGGAAACCTACATTTACGGTAGGCAGCTGCTTTGCTGTGCCCTGGCATTGCAGAAGTCTATGGGCGGCGGTGACTACTTACCATAAGGTGGCCCGTCTGTTCGTCTGGCTATCAAGGCACTAAAAAAAAACATGCCTGAGAATTCTAAATAAGTTTTCGAAGGTATATATCTACCAACTCGTATTAGGCTAGCGTGGTGGACAAAGCCTATTCTCAATAGTAAAGGAAGCTCATGCCCAGCAATGGGACAATGTTACAACTATTATTATATAACTGTACTCATAAATAAACTAATTATATCTATGTACATATAAAATCATAGCGTGAAAATCACCTCATTGAAGAACACATCAAGCCATTTACAGCAAATTAGCACAATACTAAAATGTGTTATTTAATTGTGCCAAAATGTTTTATCGTCGGTTTACAACAGTTTTTGTGTAACATGCGTCATTATCACGCGATTTTATCACGGAACCACGGGGAGGCGAACGACCTACGGACAAATCTGGATAGTGGGAATTGTGTAACCGAAAGAAATACTAATGTATCGAGAAATCTGTAACTGAGAAATGTTAGTAACTTACTTCTCAGACTCAAATAAAAAAAGCAAATTCTGTTTTATCCGAGCACTTTTTCAAATTTTCTCTTCCTAAAAACCTTGGTGTACACCTCTGACTTTTCTAAAGTTGCGTGTATATTCATTGTTGTTTATTCTAGGAAACACAGATAAAGAATAAAATGTAGATACATTTCTTGGGAATGTTCAATTAGGCATTACTGAATAAGAAAACATAATATTACATGTTACGACGGAATTTTTTCTCACCCTCGATTCTTTTTTGTTAAAATATAATTTTGATATCTACTAATTATTTACATTTTATGCCTGAACCAATCATGCGATAACCCTTGTGATTACTGATAAGATGACTCTGGTGACGTCATATTGTCGTTAGTCACAACTTTCCTTTGAATAAACATGGATATTTTTTCATTGTTCTACAAGAGGGTATTAAAAATTAATAATAAACTATTAGATTTTAATAAGAATTTTATTTTTATTGACCAAGGTGTGTTTTATATCAATACCCGATCAGGAATGAGTTAAAAAACACTGCTACTTATAAAAACACTATAAAAATAAGTTGCAGTAAACACAGCTGCAATAGGGTATTTGACAATTTTTAAAAATTGATGGACATCGATAGAGGACTCTTCACTTATAGCCCCCGTAATATTTTTATTATTGAAATATACTCAATTTATATAAAATCTGTGATTTTATTTTTGCACATATAATTTCGCGCTAAAACGCGTTGTCACGTGACATTATCTCTATATGACGTCATCGCACATACACAAACATTCGTGACACCTAACAACATAACAAATTATTTGCATTTATCTGTTAGTTTTTCCGCAAAAATGAATGAGCCAGCATATAAATATTGTTCAATGCCTTTGTGTAAAAACTCGACACTAAATGCCGATAAATTGTTCATCCATGTGCCAAAATCAAAAGTTTTAAGAAAGAAGTGGCAGATTTCGACTATCAGCCCTTGTAATGCCTTCTTCCATTCTTATAGAAGACTTGAAGACGAAATTAACATGTTTCCACACGTTTACACATCGAAAAATATGTTCTTCCTTACAATTTTATTTGTCGTAGGATGCAATGTTTATGTGCGATGTCGTCACGAATAATGGCGGCCGGTATTGCTACGTTTTAGGCCCCGAGTGATACAGATTAAAAATTCTAAATTTTAATGACGAAAATAAAATGTTTACAATACATTTACAATAAAAAAATGTATTTAATAAATATGTTTGCCCACTATCCTTTCTCTTAGTGCAGTTTTATATATTTTGGTTACACCAGTCAAACACCCTATTAAAACTACTGAACATGGAAAAGTTAAATTTGCATTAAACGAAACAAAATTATGTTTATTATATCCTTTTGAATACATTAAATATTTATGGCACTAAATGGCAAGTAATAAAATGGAAGCCTTTAGCACCGAGTACGAACATATATATGGTATATAGTTTTGTGTTTACACTCTTTTGTGTAGTGTATTCATTTTCATATGCCTTCCCGTTCGAGCGGTTTGTAAAGGCGCCACGGAGGCTTAATAATTGGCTGGTTGACTGTTTTTGGGAAACCGTTTTATATCATTCTTCATGGTCTATATTATTAAAATATTATCAGTAATAAACATATAACATAAGTTTTCAAGATTTAATTTGCCTTTTTATAAACCATCTTTATTTTTCCCACCAAAACGCTACCAACTTTCATTGCCTCTCGTGTGACGTGGCCATCCGCAAAACTAATAGACGTTTGGCTCAGCGTTTAATAGATGTTTCGAACGGTGACGTCATGCATGACTGATTTGTCTTTAATGTCACGTGATTAAATGCTTTATTTTTACATATTTGTTTATTGAAAATATTAAATAATCACATTTATATATTAACAAATTGGTTTAATTTTCGATATTCTTAGACTAAAATCTATAATAAAAAACAAAATTCTATCAGGTTTTCACTTACTGTCAACTACCCCCTATTCTGCGGTTCAACCATGAACTTATTTCAAAAAACTACGACAGGTAAATGAAGTTTCGTTCTTATAGTATCAAATTTAGTTTCTTGCGTAACCGCAAGAGCCGCTGTGTATTTAGATAAATATTTTACTTTGTCGCTAGCAAATATGCGTAAAAAGTTCTCGAGTGGAGGCCACGTACTAGCAAGCGCACGGTTGGCCGTCCTCCTGCAAGGTGGACAGAAGACCTCGTAATTAAAGGCAGCAGGAACTCGCTGGATACAGGCCGCTTCTGACAGGTTGGTCTGGAAATCTTTAGGGGAGGCCTATGTTCAAAATGCTGAAGATGGTGATGATAAATATATGTGAGAAAATCTAAACTAAGCAAACAATAAGTAATATAAGTATTTCAATCATAATCCGTCATAAGATTATGCTTCTTCAATTTCAGTCTAGCTTTGCTACCCTAGTGTAAAATTGTATCTGACCACAGGTTACATAAGCCGCATAATTCCCACGATATTATTTATATCTTATCCGGTGGGACAAGGCAAAGTACTCGATGCTAATGAATTTAATAACATTATAATAATTGTGACACATCTGCCGCATTGCACGAGACTGAATGTTTGCCGGCCTTTGCCTCGCAATTATGGAATTTAAAACGGTCACCGAACATGACAGCACTTGACTTTAATTAGCTTGTTGGCTTTGACAGGTGTTCGAGGAAAAAATATGCGTGTAAAATTGTGAAAGTACGCCAATGGGAATTTAACTTTACATGTTATAATTAGTAGAACCTCTCGGAGGGCGAAAACTTACTCAAGCGTGGAATAAAAGGGGTATTTAATGAAACATCTTAAGATAACGATAGCAAAGCTGTTTTTCGCCGAGCATTTTCATATCCAATTTATTTTGAATTTTTTTAAGATGGCTCTTTTCGATACACCTATGATTGAGTGATACTTAAAATCAAGACAAAAGCCCGCACATTACAGTTAAGTATTTAAGGAAAGGCATTGGTCTGAGGTGTGGATGGTGACCGCTAGACTGGGCGGGTCTATAGCCGCACCTTATTACAATGCAGAGTGATGTCACTGCGCTTGAATTTATCGTTCGATTTTATTGACGTTTCTATTATGAGTTATTGGACAGCTATGCTGGGAGGTCTTAGACCTTGTAGTATATTGAGAAATAAAATAAAAAAAATACAATTAAGGATGGGTCTAGAAAGTAATTTACATATAAGTGCACGTTCTTTTTTTTATCCTGGTACGGCAAAGTGACCACACTGCACCTGATGGTAAGCGCAGTGCCGTCCAATTAGAGTATCGGGTAGCGAGAGTCAATCTATCCCTCGCTACTCAACGCAATCATGCCGGCCTGCTTCTTCAAACCGCGACATGGGTAAGAAAGTGAAGATGCGGTCAAGGGTCTAGAGTCAGAGTACTCAGAAGGTCGCAAAACAGCCAAAAATTAATATTCACAGTCTTTAGCTATATTCTAAGGACTGTTTATATAGTGAAAGTAAAGTTCTTCGTATATTCTGACGGAATACAGACAACCTATGTTGAAAAACTCCGTGAGATATACTACGATACACAAATATTGTACACATTCCTTGGAATATCTATCACTTAACTAAAATCGTAACGTAACATTGTGTCTAAGATCGCCAAGTTGTATTCTTGGAAAGCGATATTGCTATTGGAATTTTCAAATAGATTTTCTTACCAATGGAAAACAGACATTCTTTATTTTACGAGTTAGAAAACGCCAGTTGGACCATGCGCCGTTAAAAACGAAAGCCGGGTTATGACACTTGACAGTTTTACGCAATGAAACAACCGCTTTATGACCTTTGGCCTCATGGATATATCATTAATCTTAAAATTAAACCTGGAGGTTATTTGATGGATTGAAGAAGACTGATTGTTTTTTGTCATTGATCAACGATGAAAAAAAAAGTAACACCAAACAGCCACGCACATAGTCCTGACCCCACATTAAGATACGAGTTTTGTGTCTTGGGTATTAACAAGAGACTTTCTCAAGATCCAAGATCCGAAACAAATATTTGAGAGTCACACAATGTCTCGGTGAGGAGTCGAATCTTCGGTCTCTCATTTCACAGCTGACTACTCATCTAATGCGCCACAGAGGAATTTCAGGTGAGTGTTGTCACTTTGCCAGGCCAGGATAAAAAAACACTTAACAACTTTTTAGTAAGCAGAATATCTGGAATAGTTTTAGATGGCCATATGTACATATGTTAAAAAATCTGTTTTTGTAATTTTGCTACTGAGTTCTCTTCTCTAATACCATTTGAATATTAATAATTGAAATAGACATTGTGAAGTATACATGTAGATTCATTAGAGATAACACTGATAGAAATATTCAGTTTAATACTGAAATGGCCCCACTCTTAGCATATTGCTGCGACATAAATAGTCTGAACCTATTGTGCCGTCTACACTTAGGTATATATACTTAGGTCTTATACAGTTGCTTTAAACACTTGAAGCCTTAAGTGTGCTCTTTACTAATAAAGGTAAAGTATAGAGATCAAAGAACCTCTTTGCTGTCAGGTATTTTACAGAATTATTAACCGACTTCAAAAAAGGAGGAGGTTAACAGTTCGTCGGAATCTTTTTTTTTATGTATGTTACCTGATAACTCGAAGACGCCTGGACCGATTCGAGAAATTCTTTTTTTGTTTAAAAGGGTATACTTCCCAGGTGGTCCCATTGGCACCAAGTCAGGATCTGATGATGGGATCTCAGACAAATCAAGGGCAACCCTCAAATTTTATAGTGACGCATAATTTGTTTTTTATTGAAGTCAGTGTACTTTTTTTTAAATACAGAGCAATAAATTATATTTTTTTTTTCATTCAAGAGCCTAAAGTTGTTACTTTAAATTTTACTTTTATAATGATCATATACTCAAACCTTTTTATGTTAAGTTTTTGAGGATCGAATTAAATTTTGAGATTTTCCAGAACACTCTGCCTACTTTATTACTAGGATGTTTGTTGATTGGTCCAGTTTTCGTCGGATCAAAGTTTTGATTCTCTAAACCTCTATGACATTTGCTTAGTAACAAGAAATTAAAAAAAAACACCCGGTGTCTGTCAGTTAATTAGTTCACGTGTTAAAATGTACGTAAAGACTGACGTGGTTGGAGCTGCGAGCAAAAGCTGGAATACAATAATTTAATCGTCCATCAAAAGAGTCATAAAATCATTTCGTAAAATTTATCTATAAGATAAGAATTACGAAAGAATGCTGAGATAATACAAGACGATAATGTTTAGACCTCAAGGTCGACGTGTGATGTTGCCTGGCCAACCAATCAGATATAATCATACAGAAATGTACAAAGTTATATTCAATACATTTTTTATCTTGGCACGGGAAAGTGACCACACTGCACCTGATGGTGCGCAGTGCCGTCCAGTTAGAGTATCAAGTAGCGACAGACAAGACTTCGCTACTCGACACAATCATGCCAGCTTGCACTTAATAACTTATTACCGCAGAATTGAGTATAGTGAACCACGCTGATATGTACTATACCAAAAGCAACGGATTTTTAGTACGGTATTGTAAAAACACAAGTAGTTTTTTTTTAATACTACGATGGTGGCAAACAAGCTTACGGCCAGATGACAGCAACACATGCGAGTTGCCGACCCTAAAAATGTAATTTATATTTCTTTATATCTAGCAAGATGGACTATATTTATTTCTATATCAATCATAGATAAACATTTCAATAGACACGCGACTAAGGCATATGTACACCGAGAAAGTCTGCATTTGAATGACTACTAACGTCCACGTTACCATAAGTAAGACATCGGCTGAACACACAAAAAATACTTTTCCGTGCCTAAAATATTGTAAAACTGTATCTAAAGTGTTAAGAGTAATTCACGTCATTAAATAGTAATTTATACATAAGTACTAAATTGTGACTTAGGTTAATAAAGATTGAAACATTTGCGACTTCTATCTAATTTTTAAATCTATGCCTATGCTTTTACTTTTTATACGCAGAGAGTAATAAAACTTTGTTTGTAGAGCAAGTTTGAATATCATAAACTATATGTAGTCTGAATGTAGTTATGTATGGTAAGACAATTTCAGACATGGATTCCGCCTTGCAAATGGATAAAACTTCGGATTTAGCCTTTTAACAGGACCTTGACACTGCATGTAAAGAACAAACATGTTTTGGGATTATCAATTTCCAGCTGAATTTGAACGACAGACTAGACTGAATGGTTAAGATCCTTTGCCTATTCCTTTTTCAAAAATTTAACAAGGGCTTATGGCAAATACTAATACTATGAAACTTTAGTTATGACTTGGCAGCATGGTCTCTGACCTTAGCCGGTTCCTTGTAGAGTGAATTAAAAAATATATATATATGTTATGAAACATGAAACTTTATCAAGAAAAAAAAAAATATCGTAAGACTAGGCGGAATGGTCGATTGACTATAGCCTGTCCTTTGGACGAATTAAAAAAAATAAAACTTTCTCAAATAAAGATGTGTCATAACAATGAAGTTACCTGTGCATTGGCTGTGTCCGTTGCGAATACTGCGCCATGTGCAGTGGTGCGCAGATGGCATGGCTAGGCGTCGCGCATGCCGCTCGGGCGCCGCTCGCTAGCTGCGCGCCATTACGAACCGCACACACAACACTCACACACACTGCACAGCCGCACTGCACCGAGCGAACAACCTGGAGACAAACAACATTATACATTAAAAACCACAGACATGGCTTTGGTCTTTTAACTTTAAATAAAAAATTAAGAAGAAGAAGACTTTCAATTTTATCCCAGATTTGGAAAAAATACCGACATACAAGGCTGCATGGTGGAGAACCTTTGCCTTATCTTTTATATCAAAAAGAGAGAATGAAACAAAAAAAACATCATTATACAACAATTGTATGGAATAATCACGGGAATCAATTCATTGTTAAGTATCATTCAGCCTCCGTGGTGCAAAGACAGCCTCCGCGGCGCAGTAGGCTAGTAACCGGCTGCGAAACGAGAGGCCGTGGGTTGAGGCCACACCGGGACAAATATTTGTGTGACAGACAGATATTTGTGTCCGGGGTCTGGCTGTTGTGAGACTGAAAGTCTCTGGTAGTCCCTAATACCCACACACAAGACTCGTATCTTAGTATGGGATCGCGGCTATGTGTGTGACTGTTGGGTGTTATTTATAATTCAATTATATGTCATGTTTCAAAATTTTGCATTGACTCTCAAATTTGCAATTCATATGAGTGAGTATTAAAACGTGACCAGATTTGAAAAAATAACGATAGATAAGGCTGCATGGTGGAAAACGTTTGCCTTCTTTTTCATAAAAAGAGAATGTACAAAATATTGGTAAAAAGTGCGCACGAAAATGTTTTAATACAAACATTAAGTTCACTTTCTGACTCATGAAATAATCTGCAAGGTTTGCTTTGCACTCTGAATGATGTGTGATAAACCCAATATCACTTTACCCAACCCGGGGATTGAACAGTCTGTCAGTCGTACCGCGTACGCAATTACTGCGCCACCGAGGCAGTTCTATCTTTATGTGTATAATAATAAATATATACAAATAAGAAAGACAATTCATATTCGTGGCATAGTAATGATATAAAGTATCGCAAAACAAGTCTTGCATCCGTCGCATTACTATTTCATAGATAGTTTTTGTGTCCGCATCTCCATTAACTTTCTGACGGAAGTGTTCAACCTGAACAACATTGTTGTCTTGTTTTTGCGGCGGTAATTAAACGGTTTCTTTTACATTCTTTATACATGACACACGATGATTGACATGATGGCAATTCCAACAATTTGTGTAACTTTTATTTGTATTTGCTGTTTATATGTAAGCTATTTCGTTTTATTATGGAAAATATTCAGTGATTTGTTTTTTATTTATCCAGCCACGGCAAATTGACCACACTGGAACACTACTTAGAAGGCCGCAACACGGCCAAACATCGTACCCCAATTCTAGACCCCCGACAAAAACTGGATGTACACTGGCTGACCCCGGCTGGCTGACGCGATACACTTGCGTGTGCCACTGGTGGGTTTTACACCTTGTGTAGTGGTCGCTATCAGGGCAGATATGAATATCCTACCACCATCAAACTGATACTTTATTTGATAGTACAATACAATTTAATTTAGACAATACAATTTACCGAATTGATTTTCTTTTGTCTTATGATTCATAAATAGAACTGATGACCGAAAAAAAATGTGTTCAAAATTAAGATATTAGCATTTTAATGTGTTGCCAGATATAGAGAAACTTTATAAAGAAACTATAAAACACTAGCAATCTAAAATCGTCCTTTAAAATTGGCACGACTCGATCGAAGTATATATTATGCATAATTGATTTATACAGAAACTAAAATTGATTTTTCAATCAATCAACTCTTTTAACCATTGAGTTAAATTATAAATAAATAACACCCAACAGTTATATACATAGCCCCGATCCCACTCTAAGATACGAGTCTTGTGTTGTGGGTATCAGGGTCTACGGGAGACTTTCGGTCTCATCCAGACCCCGGACACAAATTTGTACTTGTCACACAAACATTTGTCCAGGTGTGTGAATCGAACCCACGGCCTCTCGTTTCACAGCCGGCTAATCGCCAACAGAGCCACTGAGGCTGTCAATTAAATCCGAGAGAAAGGCGGCAGACTTCAATTCCAATATTTCGAGTTATAACCGGATATGGACGTATCGTGATTCACGATCAAAACACTTATCATTTTTTGTCCGGCTTGACGAACAGTGCATTGCACCTGATTAAGTGCAAGGCAATCCGAATATGTGACAACTGTATAGATCGTGCAACGTCTGGTAGATATTGTCTATGGAAATGGTTTTCTAAATCTTTACATAGTATAAAACAAAGTCGCTGTCGCTGTCCGTCCCTATGTATGCTTAAATCTTCAAAACTACGCAACGGATTTAGAAGCGCTTTTTTTTAATAGATAGAGTGATTCAAGAAGAAGGTTTATATGTATGATACATGCATAATATTGTAGAGAAACACTGATGAATTTACAGGTTTTCTGGATTGTACACCTTTTCTTACAAAAATAACATCCACGCGGGGGAAGCAACGAGCAACATCTAGTATTATACCTATAAACTATTGTACATGTATTATGTGAACAGTAGGCAGCGGCTTTGCTGTGCCCTGGCATTGCAGAAGTCTATGGGCGGCGGTGTCTACTTACCATCAGTAAGAAAAACTGGTAGATACCAAACAGTAGAATTATATTAAGAAACTTAAAGATTTAATTTAAAGTAATTATTTTTATTAAAGAAGCTAATACATTTATGTTATTATAATGTTTGTTCACAGTTTTCTTATTAATACGAAAAGTATAAAGCTGGACCAATTTTGATAAAGTTTCTCCTTCAGACGGTTTTGTAGTAATCAATATCGTATAAACAAAACCTAATTCGTGAATGCTTCAAGCATTATTAATTACACACAACAATAATTAACAATCACTCATAAGGCTGGTCCAATTACTATGGAGTTTTTCTATTTCGATAAATTTACGGTGTATTTTTAGAATAGTATTTTAGACTTACTTAACACTTTCGTAAATTTTTTATATATTTTTTAAATCGTAAAGTCGTCCTAAAACATGATATATTTAATATTACTTTTTAAATCATGTACAGGCAATATCCGAGGCTAGAGCAATACTTCCCTCATAGAAAACAGAGGCGAAATCGACACTAGTAAGATGTGGAATTTTCCGCCGAATTCTCTGGAAAGTTCCACGTGCGTGAGTCATTCGCCGAAACACGAAGTATTTACGGCACGATCAATTCACACATACTACGCACATTATGAGATTTTCCTTATAGTATTTTATTATTATAACATAGCATATATATCAATACAAAATATTTATTATATTATTATGAAATAAAAGTTATGACAATGATACATGTATAAAATTACATGTCTTGTCTGATTCATAAAAATAAAACTCAGAATCTTAAACGCTCTAAATTTAACCAAAAAGAGCTTTTTTATATTTCCAGAAAGATGGGTTGCAATGTTTGAATGAGAAATCATATTTTTCTTGTTAATTTACTTGAAACTTGGTTTACGTGCTCTTAAACATAGGTAGGTACATTACGAGATATACAAAATTTCATCCCTATAGGTAGAATGGGGATGGGAGAGTTAAAAGCAAATAATTTTTCTGACACATACGAAGCCGGGAGCAAAAGCTTGTCATATATTATAATGTTATGTGATATTCAATTTTATTTATATTCGCCATACATCCTCCATGTTGTTTTTAGTAACCATTACGCGCGGGAAGAAACACCTGTTACTTTAACACGTATAGTCTATGCCCGGGATTAACGTGTCGGCCATAAAACGTATATTAATTTCTTTGTTGTATATTATTAAAATTATTATTCACTAGCTAATGCTCGCGGCTGGAGAAAAAGTATATTATACAAAATACGAATTTTCATGCGTTTAACTTAAAAAATGAAGGATTTTCATACAAACTTTCATCCCCTATTTTATTCCCCTTAGGGATGATTTTGAAAAAAAATGTGAAACAAGTATTTCTTTATTTCCTACCAAACGCCTAAATATGAATATCCAGATCCCTAGGTCAAGGAATTATGGATTTCCCATACAAATTTTGAACTCCTATTTGACCCCTTTCAAGGTTGTTGTTTGAGAAAAAAGATAGCCTATGTCCTTCTCCAGGATATAATCTAGCTCCTTGCCAAATTTCATTACAATCCGGTCAGCCGTTTTGTAGTGAAAAGGTAACAAACAAACAGAGTTACTTTCGCATTTAAAGTATTGGTATGGATTAAACATAATTGAACAACGATGTTGTCTTTTTTCTAAAATAAAAAAGAAATGCTGAATACTTTATGATTAACTTTAGTGCAATAATAGTGGATGTGCTTCACTATCTGCATATACCGCCATAATGCTTTCCACCAGGATTGCCAGTCATAAAAAAATATTACTATACGACTTGATGACATGATTCCCTTATAGGGTTATTTTTTATTAAATACTTTCTCACTTTATATTGTGTAGGCAGAATTAAATAAGGATAGTAAATTTTATGTCAAAAAGACTAATCCAGTAAAACCAGCAGATACGGATGGTAGTCGAATCACGTTTAAACGACTGGACAAATTTTGATGATGTTTTTCTGTTAGGATATATGTTTAAACATTTAATAATAGCTTACTATATTATACTATAGGTTATTAATAGCTGTTACACTTTTTTCACAACATTCACGCTAGTGAGAATTGTATGAAAAAATTTAGATTTATTGATTTATATTCATAAATTCTATCTTCAAATTCAGACACACCAGAAATATACAGATTTTTTAGCTCTAGTCGGCAATACGTAGAGTCATTTATTATCGTCATGAAATACAAAAAAAAGATAATTCTCTATAAGTCTATGGTCCTACAAAGTAAAAGAGGCAGTAAAGCATACATTGCTGCACACGGCCTTCTGATATGTAGTGGTTTGAGTCGTTAGGGCCTTGGTGTCATTCACCTTCACGCATGGCTTTTCGTGACGAATCACTAATTGCCCCTTGGTATTTTTTTACAAGGCTTGTCTCTGGACATTTATAGCTTAAATAATTACAATATTCATACAAATATGTCAGATATACAGAAAGTTACCGGCATCGGAATATTATTTTATACGTTTATAAGCTACATGGAATTTCTAAAATCAAAATGGCGTCCGTAATGGACTATCGATTGAAAGTGAAGCATAGTTCGAAATTCGAACGAAGTGTCGTTTAGATGCAACTTTTACATTGAATTTTTTTTTAATACTGACTGCCTCGGTGGCGCAGTTGTAATTGCGCATGCGTTACGACTGCTGTGCTGAGGTCTCGGGTTCGATCCCCGGGTCGGGTAAAGTGATATTGGGTTTTTCTATCTAGAAATGCCTCAGTATTAGCCCGGAGTCTGGAAAATGTGCCCGGTATGGCGATAGGCTCGCCCCCTATCACATTATGGGACCGAAATTCGGCGAAAAGTGGGTGTATTAGTTAAACCTCTGCCTACCCCTTCGGGGATTACAGGCGTGAGTGTATGTATGTGTGTGTGTGTGTTTTTTTAATAATTTTTTATTTTGCTAGTTGTAATAATGTCAAGTACATGGTAAGGGTAATTAATTTAACTTTAATAATCAGACTGACTGGCGTTTTATGATTGCTGTTTTAGGTAATTTGGTAAATTACTAGGCAGGTTTGTCGTGAGGCCGTCTGGGTATCACCGCTTAATCTGTTTGTCGCTAAGTACCAGTGTGTGAGCAGTTACGCTACAGTTTGAAGGACATTGAAGCCAGTAAAATTTCCCGTTTATAAGACTTATCTCTTAGGTTGGAATTGTGTGTCATGGATACTTTGTAATTCGAGGCTTACCATCAAGCGAACGACTTGCTAGTCTCGTCAGTCAGGCAAATAAATGTATTAGAAAAATTAATGAACTTATGAAATTCTTGGCCAACGTTGGCCCAGCATGTTGGACCAATGGGTACAGCAGGTATTAGATGTACAGGTTTCACCACTATGTTTTCCATTACCGTATAAGTTAGAGATACACAACGTCGAAAGTTAGATGTGTATGCCTTTGGTTGTGTTGGAGTCGAACCTGCGATGGTTTCGGCAGTCCGTTCCCCTACTCTTTAATAAAAATAATGTTTCGATGGTTTAGTAGCATTATTTAAAAAGAAACTAGTTTCTAGATAATTGTATTTTTAGTTTATGATCGGCTTCTATCCAAGGGTACAAGAATTTCTGTTTACTCTGACACCCACTACATTAGTTGTAAATAAATATAGAAATAATGACGATCCTTGTAGCGATAGCTAAATTTATCTAGTTCTATTAAAAATATGAAATATTTATTTTTAACTATATTTCAATTACTTTAACGTTTAAACTGTGATTTTGATATTAGTTATCAGTATGCCGTTTACCGATTTTTTTAAAATTACGTTTTGTTTCGTTAACCAGAACTAGGTAATCACTACACAGGTACTACAATTTTTTTACTCGTGAATAGCCTACTTGTGAGTCATTTTTTTATTTTGTGGCAGACCGTTCCACATTCGGACTACGTTTTGGTAAGTGGTGGGTACAATACTTTTTTCTCTATTTTGTCTAGCAAGTAAGAATATCTTTCCGGTATCTAGTATAATAACTCTTTGGGTATACGACAGGCATGGCTGCATGCTGAACCTTTGCTTTCTTTTTTTTATAAAAAGGAGAAATCTCTTTGGGTTCTTAAACGTAAGACTAGGCAGTATGGTCGATTGACTATGGCCTGTCCTTTGGACGAAAAAAAAATCTCTTTGGGTTCTTTTTCCCCTGGGATTGGTTTTAATTAGATTTTTTCTGTTATTTTGGACATAATGTAATTTAGTTCGCTTTTAATGTTTTTCGACTACTTCGAGGTGGTTCTATAAGTTTTTAGTGACTACTTTTTGTATAGCACTCAGTCCAGTATTTTTTGTTTGCATTAGGAATCATTCGTTTCAACCTATCTTAGTGTTCGTTTTGTTTTTTTAATCGATTTCTGAGAACATCCGGTAACTACCTGTAGTGATTTCACAAAAGACACTTTTATGTATGTATGGCGAATAGTCGTCTAAGGTGTAATAACGAATGTATTTTATGTTGCATGCAGTGAGTGTACGCTAAACGCTTTGTTCGGCAGCACATAGGCCTAAACTGTTTGGTCGAGTCTGGCTGTTCACACGACATACCGGCCTCAGCAACCGGCACTTCGGCACTCGGCTCTCGGTGTCCGATGCACATGCTATTTTCATATCTGGCCAAAGGGCATCCTCAGACGAAAATAACGAACGATCACCGACGTTCTGTCGCGCCGTGATAAGCTTATCGTGTGCCTTACATAAGCTAACCACTCGGCACGTGCATCACAGCAAGACAACTACTCCACATGCGTATATTTAAAGAGTTGGTGAAGAGAAAAATGTTGCGGAACATTTGCGCAGTTACCTAGATACTGGTATCAGCGGCGGAATCACTCAAGAACAACTGAACGCGCACTTTCCACCCGACAAACTCACTTCAAAGTGTGGCCGACACGTGACATGGCACATGCAGTGACATGGAGCGCCGGGCGCCACTCGAGAACTCACCTTTCAGCAGAAAACCGACGTGGAAGCTCCCAACGGGACTTCGTTCACGGACAACACGCACCGACACCAAACTGGCACTCGTTAACACAATATTCAACAAGAACGGATCGTTTCACACCATCACCTACAATACCCTAAGTTACACATTACTTTTGACGATTGCCGACGCGTTTTGGAGTTTTCGATAAGTCCATTGAACTGTTTCGTTTGAAATTTACGTCCAGCGAAATTATAGATACGGAATGGCAACGCTGTATAGACGACGTGGAGGTTTCGCGGCGCTGCCGCTCGGCGGCGCTGTCAGCGGCGGGGGGCGGGGCCGTGCGGGACGCGGGCGGGGAGGGGGCTCGTCCGCCGCGCGCCGCCCGCACCACCCGCGGCGAGAGCGCGCGCGAGCGAGACGCCGCACCGCCGCTGTTCGCCACGTTGCAAAGGATATTTTTCGACGGTGTGCTTATGGTATTCCGTGTCGAAATCGGGATTGTTTAGATGGCGAACACATCAGCGGACGGTGGCCAGCCGCAGCGAGTGGTGACCTTTTCAGCGTAACGCGTCACCGCGGGTGGCGATAACGCGAGGTCGTCGGTCGGGCGCGAGCGGCGAGACGTTGCCAGCTCGACGCTCCACTCGAGCCCACGTTTCCACGGATTACGAAAGTCGGCGAAATCCCCGTGGCTCTTTGATACCTGCTCGAACCCAGTCCTAGACACGCCACCTACTACCTAGCCGCTAACCTACATAGTACATGCAGCTCCCGCCTACTACGCAACATTCGCTGCAGAATGAGTTAGTGCTCACTGCTGAGTACTGCCGAGGGCTCGGGATCCTATGGCGTCGTTCCAGACTTTACTTTTTGTGAAATAGCACACCCGGGGGAGAAATTAGGCGCCACCACGCCAAGTAGTCGTAACGTCTACTTTCGAAGCACAGTATATACGCTTAACCATTATATATAGTTGTATGTACGTAGTATATACATACAGATGCAGTGAAAGCATGGGACTAGTTCAGAAGAGTGTCTTTAAGAGGTCGTATAGTTTAGTACACAACGTACGCCATTCTGGTAACTTGTCACTCTTGGGTGTTTAGTTTAGATGTCTATATTTATTTACGTTCACGACTTTATTTCGTACTACGACAGTTTTTATGTATGGTTACTTATCACTGATGACGTCATCGCTGTGAGATAGATGATTGGTTGATATTGATGTATATATATTTTAAATTAGAATCATGGCGCACACTGTTGTATGCAGAAAGCGGTTTTGTGCCCGTGACTTCACCATACGGCCCAACGGAAGACCAGCACTGGTAATTTATACCAGTACACGCTGAGTTGAGGCCGTATTTGTTATAAGCATGTTGCTTTTTTACTAGTTTGTTGTTTAGTTTTAATTTAATTTACCTATTACTTGCTTATAATGAATAAATATTTCTTTCTTTCTATCTTTCTGATGCAGTCTTTGAAGATTTTACGAAATGCAGGTTTTCCTTTCTTGCTTCAAAGTCTCACAAATGTATATCCTTGGTCTTATTTTAAGGATAACACATTTTTACTACATAACCTTCGCGCCTAATAAAATGTTTTATATGTTTGTATATTATAGTTATGTACTGTTTTATGAACTTTGTTGTTAAGCAAGAAAAATGTTTATTATGTTGATAATTAAGGGATTTAAGCAACACATTTGACTGAATCTAAATGATGATTAACATTTTATGGATTCAATAAATATTTGATTTGTTTTGACATCCGATAATATTATACCAAATAATAAACAAATTGTGCATCGCATTCCAATGATATAAAACGAACTCATTCATTATAATAATAAGTGAACAGATTAGGTACTCGGTTCACTAAAATTACTTATACGGTCTTATACAATTTGCAGGTGCAAATTATATAAGATCGTGTAAGTAATTTTATTATAATTATTGCAATAAATATACAGTGTAAACTCCATGTAACGTCACTCTATTTAACGACAAACTCTCTTAAGCGTCGAAATCAATTGGCTTTGGTTGGTTTAGCTTGTTTTTCATACAATGTTTCACTCTATATAGCATTACACCCACTCTCAATAACGACAACAATTAAGTTGCTAAAATTAGTAAAAACTGCGCAGCTGTGTACGATCTATTGTCGCTTTATTATCCTAGCCCGCAATAAACTCGACTGTCGGCATCATGCATACCGAACTTTCTAAGAAATTCATTCTTTTGTTTACAAATTGGGATTGCTTGCACGTGTAGACTGTTATTGACCATGATTCATAACTAGGAGTCATGGATTATCTATACCTTATCATATTCTTAGTTGCTCACAAACTTGCAAACTGTAAACATGGCTACTAAAAGAAAATCACTGTGTATTGACGAAAAAGTTTTACTGATACGCGCAATAGAAACGGGAGAGAAGATAAGTGATGTTGGCAAACGCTTTGGATTTAGTCGCTCTACCGTGTCCACAATATGGAAAAATAAAGAAAAAATCCTCCACGCTGCGGGCGAGGGAAAATCTTCCAAAAAATTAAAGAAACCTATATACGAAGATTTGGATAAAGCTGTACTATCATGGTTTCATCGACAGCGCCAGAATAATATGCCTATCTCGGGGCCGCTCGTGAAAGCTAAGGCGGAGAATTTTGCTGCTGAACTTGGTTTAACTTCTTTCAAAGCATCAGAAGGATGGCTCGGAAAATTCAAGCAGCGTCATCATATCAACTATGGTAAAATAAGTGGGGAAGCACGAAGTGTTGATACAAATGTGACTCATGATTGGATTAACAGAGTGTGGTCAAAATTCATAGAAAAATACGCCCCAAGTGACATTTTCAATGCTGATGAAGCAGGAATTTTCTATAAGTTGACTCCAGATAAAACTCTGAAATTTAAAGGGGAAAAGTGTGTGGGAGGAAAGCTTTCCAAGGAACGTATTACGGTGCTTGTGGCTGCTAATATGGATGGCACAGAGAAAAAAAAGCTACTAATAATAGGCAAATCGAAAAATCCGCGCTGTTTTAAGAACATCAAAAAATTGCCAGTGACGTATAAAGCTAATAAATCAGCTTGGATGACCAGTCAACTTTTTGAAGAAGAAGTGCGAAAGTGGGATGCAGAATTAAAGGGACGAAAAATTTTACTTCTTGTTGACAACTGCCCTGCCCACCCTTTTATATCAAACCTTCAAAACATAGAGTTGGCATTTCTTCCTCCAAATACGACTAGTGTCTTACAGCCAATGGACCAGAGTGTGATTAAAAGCCTCAAGGGTCACTACAGAAGGAAATTATTGATGGAGCTAGTCGAATCTGAGGGTAAAACTTCTGTTAATATGCTGCATGCAGTAAATTTTTTATCTAAAGCCTGGGAAGAAGTGACACCCACAACTATACAGCACTCTTTTCGACATGCTGGACTTTGTACCAATTCTACGAGTGATGAGGTGGAAACAGAATCTGAGTTTGAAAGCGACGACGACCTTCCATTAACTGAGTGGATTCAACAATTCAACATGGCAGGAAATACGGTAATCTTCAAACCTACATTGAAGTGGACGACCGCCTGCTTACAACGGCTTCACTCACAGACGAAGAAATTTTGGATTCAGTGAGAAAAACTGAGGATCAAGAACAAGGTGATGAAGAAGATGAGACGGATGAGCCTGAGCTTCCGCCGAGCATTAAAGAAGCTCTGGAAGCAGCAAAATTATTGGAAAAATATTTCCTTTATAACCAAGATGCCTCAGTATTGCTAGATATTAATAAAATAACTAAAAAAATACAACAAAATTACTGGTGCAGCAAAAGACGTCAGACAAAAATAACAGACTATACTCAATAGCGTTCAAATAACATTCTTTTTTATGCACATAACTACTAACAATAGTCAGAAATAAACTTTTTATTTTTCTAATTCTGATGTTTCTTCTCTCCATTTAACGACAACTCTCTATAACGCCATAAAATGCACAGTCCCTTCAGTGTCGCTATATAGAGTTTACACTGTATATTAAAATCTATTGAATATCGCTTTTATACAGCGATCTATATGTACTACGTACTAGATGCGGTGACCAGAACAAACGTTATGTTCCACCGAGTTGAGGTGTATACTCCACACCGACGTTAGTATGCTTCATGCCACCTACGAATGCACACCAGTTAATTTTAGTTATTTGTAGCGACATTCCCGAACAAATCTGCCTTAAATTGATTTACAGTTAGACTGTTAATCGTTTAGAACGTAATATCAATAAATATTAATTAATTTCAATTTTCAATACGGGAAGTCTATATTTCAAAACAAATTCATTATATAGTTTGTCCCGTTTTGGCGCGCGGAAAGTCCCGTTCGAGAGACAGTGACGGGAGTTTTACTTCCAAATAGTTCTTAGTAAAATTATAGATAGCATTAGTGGGCGGACAAGGTAATCAGAACATCTTTTTTCTTCGACAGTTCGTGTCTATAGAATATAAGTCAGTGCTTTTATATTAAATATATTGAGCATACAAATGGTTGAGCCACGCTGTAGGTTTGTCTAAGCTCTGGCGCATGGACCCAGCTTGACACAGTCCCACTATTGATAGTAATACGAAGTTTGTGGGCTTTTTGTTGCGTTTAGTATGGTAGGAATTCCCGAGGCCTAAATTCATAGTCGAATATATCTTCCTACTCTCATCCAAAACTTTCCCGGTGTAATGGTTGGTTATGGGTACTCATCACTTCTATCCGGCGATATACTAGCCAGGGTTGCCAGAAGCAACAACTTATTTTATACCACTATCGGACATTATACAAAATCGAACTTATACAACCTTTATCAACCAACTCCTAAAAAATGACATCATCTTTGCCTGTCGTTTTTTTTTCGAAAAGTCTTTTTGTTCTCTTGTGTTTCCAAAAAGGCCGAAGCCATGTGTTAAGTTTACTTTACACTTTAATTTTTATTTTTGTATCCTTTGTATCCAATAATACAAGACCGTCTGCTTTACATAAGTTAACTAAATTATACACATTTTGTATCCAATTATACAACCGGGCAGCCCTGATAGTAGCTTGTTTTTATTAGACCTTTATTCAGTGTCAAAATTTGTTCGCCATGCCTGTTATAAAAATACTAGAAGACAAGCTCTTGAATAATTATTAATTTTACTAAGATAATTAAGTGTCATATTATAATAATTAAAAGATAATTAAGAGCGTATAAATATTTAGTCAAAGTAATTGAATTCCAATGTATTTATTTTTTTGTCATTTATTAACGCACTTTTTAAATAACGTTTTTTATTAATTTGCAAAAGAACAGACAATTTTTTTAGTTTCTTTTTCCCTTATAACGGCAAGGCAAACAGTTCAAGCCCATACAGCCTCGTCGATCTTATTAAAGAAAACCTTATTTTTTTCTGTAAGGCCTAAGCCAAAAAGAAGAGACTAAGGAATCTTAGATTGTATACTTTATAAGTGTTGTTAAAGCAGTGCAAGGAATCAAACTCATACAGCCTACTATAATTATTCTCTATGGGCACACCAGATGTGTGTGATGCGTAGATTGCTGTGAATTGTAATTAACTTCAATTTTATTACTATTAATGCAGCTGGCAATTCACGTCACGATTTTTTGTTCCATAATTATGTAGCTATATTATTGCTTACATTACAAAACTATTAGCATGGAAAAGTTTGTGAATAATTTTGCATAGCATTGGAATAATTTCTAAGAGTTATTTTTACCGCCTCATGTACTTAAGCTGAGAAATCGTTGTTATTTCGTTATTAATCAAGCTTCCTCACTCTATTATTATCATCTTTTTCTTTAAGTATCGAGAGACCCTTGCTACTCCTCAACATAATTATGCCGGCCTGTTGAGCAGCTTTTTCATACTACGCTTAAAGGACCCAAGATATAGGAAGGAGGGTTACGTGGGTCTGCAAACTAGCCCACAGCTTCGTGGGGCGGCAAAGATAAGCCTAAGCGAGCCTCTTGGTTCGGGCCAGGGTAGACACCACGAAGCTGTGACTATGCAAGCCAGTACGCGTAGTTAAAATCATAATTTACTTTTAGAATAGCAATATTTTTGTCTAAAACTATCAAACTTTAAAGATCTAAATTACCAGTATACATTTCACCGACAATTTGGTTAATTTCTGTAGTAGCTCTTATATTGTTACTTTTCCGCAGTTCCCATGGCAGGGACATGCAACTTTGTAACAACACTACACTTTTTTTGCAGTCACGCGAACATTTTGCTGCTTTCTATGTAACTAGTATGTATAATCAAGTACGACAGTTAGGTGTGTTGTTGGCAATGCGTAGATACGTGAACAGCCCATTTTTGGCGCCAAATAATAACGAACCAATCACGCATATAGAAATTTATGTATAAGAAGATATAAGAGCTCATTTAAATGTTGTTCTTGGATATGGGTGTTGCATAAAAAGACAAATACAACAAGCTGCGCCTCGGTAATCTCAATTACGTTTCACTTTATCCGTCTAGGTGTTGGGTAGTGTTAAACTTGAGGGGTTCTATACCATTGCGCTAGAGTAAGGTTGTCTCCCGTCATGTTTTCCCAGTCCATGACAGGTTATGCTCCTCGCTTCTCATTTTCTGCCCTTTGTCCCTCATCCCAGAAGTTCGTTCCGTCTCCGGTTTTCTTCTGCACGACTTCTAGCCAGGGGACCGAACTCGAAGGGCACCGCTATTAGATTGGACACCCATCCCAACCACGCAAAGAGATCGATAAATTTCGTGAAAAGATGGACATAGTTTTCTCCTAATTCGGTTATTTTGTAATCCCACGGGAACACGTGGTAGTAGTTGTGGAATCCTTCGCCGAAGGATACAGGGATACTCTGATTCGCTAATATGTTCTTGTCGTAAGGGTTGTTGCCCTAGAGATGCGTATCGCTCCTCCTAGACACTCCAAAAACTCTGGTTTTTGGAGTGTCTAGTGACTTCCTGGAGTGTTCAACTACAAATCCTAGTTTTTGAAATTCGGGAAACCCTATGCAAGAGAAACCAGAATCAGGAATACATGTAATAGTGACTTGTTCCAATGAGAAGCAAATGGTATTTCATATGTAGTTATTTTTATCGGACAGTAGGCCTACTCTTGAAATAAATTCCAATCTCGAACTGGATACAGTTTCAATTTCAATCTAGAAGATATTGGAACTCTAACTCATTCAACTAAATGAAATAGAATATTTACGATCTAGCGATCATAAATAATCTATTTAGTTTAGTTACTAAAAAATCGAACCTAATCCCAATTTTAAATTGTATCGAGTGTCAAGAGTAACCCTTCAGATCGCGCTCGAAGCCGTTTCGTTCTCAGAAACAGCAAATTCCACCTGAATGAATAAAAAAACAAACCAGAATAACTATTTATTAAATAACACTATTTTTTCACATTTCATCGCGGTTTTTTTTTAACTGAAATTGGAATTAACTTGGTTTTTGCTGAGTGACAACGTATCTACTATTACAAAAATTGCATAGACATTTAATACGCCATAACATTGAAAACATATGTTGCGCGCTTCCACACCTTGCCATTGTGTTTTGACCCCATTTTTGCCTTAGGGACAAGGGGCTCGGAGTAGCCCTCCCCTAAGCACCTGCCTACGTATTCAGACGTTGAACTCACGGGTACCTTACCCCTAGGGTGGTGGCATATAATAGACATCGATATTTTATCGAGATGTTACTAGTAAGCTCTTAAGGTTCACGATTTTTAACGCGATCTAGCAGATTTGCTATTTTTCAGGTGGTCAGTTAAATTACCAGAGCTCTAAAAATAATTTCTTGTCGTGAACATGTGTTTATCATAGTTCAACGAGGGATAAATTTAAATGTTTTTTTTACTATAAATAGGCTTGCGTTTGACAACTATCTCGCCTGATGGTAAGTGATGATGTGGTCTACGGTGGAGCACGTTTGCCTAGAAGATACATATTCACCGGGTTATAAATTTCGGGAAATATAGACTCCGGCAAAGAGTTCCTCTCTCTAGCTGTGCGCATGAAAAATGTACTAGCAAAACGCTTCGTGCGCACTAGGTGGGTCAAAGTTATTACCCGATACGGTTTTTTGAAACCAAATTAGTATTATTCTATTACAGCCGGTGTCAACAGTTTAAGTGAGCGTTCTATTAGGAAACAGAACAGGCCTACCCAACCATCGGGGAGCATTATCTGTTATCCACGAAATTGCAGACTCCTCCTGTCATGGTTAGCCAACCGCATCCGCTTATCTGACTTGGCGGAAGTCTTCCCTTGAAATATTATTATTACTTTTATACATAATGTTCATGCGTAGCCAAATTGTACATTCCACGTTATAGATAACCGAAAATGAGTCCAAGGAACATCTTCTTCTATATTATTTAAATTTAAATTTCGAATAATAATATTCCATAAACAAAAATTATAGATTTTTGCCATTTTAAATTAATTCGAAATAAATGAAAACGGAAACCTAGTATTTTTGCTGTCACTTCGTCCCTTCCCAAATTTTCCTCCTGTCCCTACAAGGTTGGCAAGGCATAATACAATTTAATATAATCTCCCCTAAACATATCGCTTAAATCAATAAATGAGCAAAATGACAGTAGCAAAGTATTCAGTGACGCTGGCCCGGCTCCAACGGTTCGCCATAATGTTTTGTTTCTTACGATTGTTATATAAATATATGGATATTTGTTGTGTTGTTTATGTCAGCCAGGCATGCCTTTATTGATTCAATTCCATATGTAATTAATATAAATTATTAAGCGTAGTTGCGCGAGCAGACCATTCCAGACCGCAGAGTTATGCGGCGTGGAATGTTCCAATACCGAATGTCTATTAAAATTTATTCTTTACATTTATTTTATCATGGTACGGCATAGTGACCACACTGCACCTGATGGTAAGTGCCGTGCCGTCCAATTAGAGTATCAAGTAGCGGGAGACAATCTATCCCCCGCTACTCAACACAATCATGCCGGCCTGCTTCTTCACACTACGCCATGGGCAAGAAGGTGAAGAAGCGGTCGAGGGTCTAGTATCAGAGTACTCAGAATCCGCAAAACGGCCAAACATCCTACCCAAACTCTAGACCCCGACAAAAAAGACACATTTCAAAGACACTACCGATAAGCATTGTGAAACTTTCTCTAAAGCCCGGTTATGGTACTCTGTCAAAATTAATATTTGATGTATTGGTTTACCACCGAACTTCAAATAAAACCTTCAATAAAAAAAAACTGTTGCAGCCTAATGACACATCATTAAGTTATTTTGTTATGTTCAATCGTCAGAATGTTAAAGTTACGCAATGCAATGACATCGATAACCAATATGCTGCCTCATCAGTCTAATTTCATTATTCGTTCGGTTTCTGTTTTCACGGTTGTTACAACTCGGCTTTGAAAAGTTTTGATTACGTAGTAGTTTTTTTTTCACAAGACCACGAGCCGTAAGAGCTTCTGCATTTAACTTAATAAATCACCATCATGACGTCACTAAAACGAATATACAAGAAAAAAAATAAGTCTATCTACTTTTTATGCATCGATAATTATTTCTGATATCAAAATGTTCTATACAAATAGGTCATTCGAGAAACTTTAATATAACTGCGACCGTAATGTAAAAATAAATGGATGGATGAAAAGTTGCGTGTCAGGCGATGGAAAGTTACTCCAGTCGATAGGCGCAATTAACTGCAGACGACCCATACTTGACATACTTATCTTTAAAACTTCAGGAACTGTTTAAACGCTAAAGGCTATGTTTACCTTTTAAAAAGAGTACTAATCTAAGTTCTAGAGTCAATAAGTCGACAAGGCAAGGATATTCAATAAAAGTTGTAGTGATGTAAATTATATAATAATACTAGCCCCGTATTAAACATTGTCCCACTGCTGGGCACGAGCCTCCTCTACTAATGAAAGCGGTTAGGCCTTAGCCCACCACGCTGGCCTAATGCGGGTTGGTGGACTTCACATACCTTCCAAATTCTTATAAGAATTCCCAGGTATGCAGGTTTCCTAACGATGTTTTCCTTCACCGTCAAAGCAAGTGGTAATTAACAATGAATACACACGTAACTTTAGAAAAGTAAGAGGTGTATGCCATTTTTGGTTTCGAATATACGACTTTCGTCTTCACAGTCCGTACCGCAACTAACTAGCCTTTTGCTTGCTAAGAATGATAATTTATTCAATTTACTATGAGCGGTATTAGATTAGAATTACGTTTATCGAGTAACTTTTTCAATGTGGATTTTAATTCTCATATCCTTGTCTCCCTGTTTAAAATTACTAAAACTAAAATCGTACCTATCGCTTTTCACGTAAAACTAGGCAGTATAGTCAAATGACCATAGCCTGTCCTTTGGACAAAACAAAATCGTACCTCGTTTTATAATCATAACTAGGAAGCAAAAAAAAGAAAAATGGCGAGAAAGTGATGTTTGATTTGTGATTTCATTAAGCGAATTAATTATTTCAGACATGGTTTTGGCCTTTTAAATTGTGATTATTTCAGATATGGCTTTGGATTTTTGAATTGTGACTATTTCAGACATGGCTTGGGCCTTTTGAATTGTGATTATTTCAGATATGGCTTTAAATAGATAAAAACAACAGACATGGCTTTGGCCTTATAAAAATCAGAGAAGAAGATTTTCAATTCGGGAGAGAGATTCGGAAAAATAACGACAGACAAGGCTGCATGGTGGAAAACCTTTGCCTTCTCTTTTATAAAGAGAATGAAAAAAAAAAAATCATAACTAGCTGTTGCCCGCGGCTCCGCCTGCGTGTTAGTTATTTTTGAAAGAAATATACAAAATCCATGGAGTCATCTTAAGGCATTCCATCTTTCTATATTTTGCTACCCCATAGGAACCGTGCATTTTTCCGAGACAGAAAATAGCCTGTCATTCTATAATCCCTAAACTACCACTAGGTATGCCAAAAATGATGTTGTTCCCATACTAATAAAAAAAAAGACTATCCCACGGGAGCCGTACATTTTCCGGAATAAAAGCCAGCGTATGTGCAGTCTGCAATAGACTATAATCTATCTCTGTGCCAAATTTCAACCAGATCCATGCAGCCGTTGTAGCGTGATTCAGTAACAAACATCCATCCAAACATTCGCATTTATAACAGTAGTAAGATAATAAACCCTGTCACACACATTATGACCCCACATTCGGTCAAATCTGTATCAAGAACTTCTAGGGACAGTCCCACAACACCCAGACCTGAAACAAAATATGTCGATCATCACGGAAACGTGGGGTCGAACCCACGGCCTCTCGTTTCATAGCTACTCGCCCGCTGCGCCACGGACGCTTTTTATAATGCAGGAAATTATATAGCTCTAATGTCAAATGAAGTCTACCAATGCGCATTAAGCCAGCGTGATGGAATATGGCCCAACACCTCTCATTACAAGGCCCGTGCAAAGCTGAGGTATTATTAGGTCGAAATATGAAAAGAGTTTCTCTTGATTTATATTTTTGTCGGGGGTCTTAAGTTAGGATACGATGTTTGGCCATTTTGCGGCCTTCCGAGTACTCTGACACTAGCCCCTCGACCGCTTCTTCATCTTCTTGCCCATGGCGTAGTGTGGATAAGCAGGCCGGCATGATTGTGTTGAGTAGCGAGGGATATATTGTCTCTTGCTACTCGATACTTTAAATGGACGGCACTGTGCTTACCATCAGGTGCAGTGTGGTCACTTTGCCGTGCCAGTATAAAAAAAATAGCCTTAATTTCTACTAGCTATTACCTCAAGGCCATATAAGATTTCTAGACATAGAAACATAAAATTAAACCGCCTTCAAAAAAACCCAGACACAACTAAAAAGCAAAAAATAATTGGTTACATTTAAATCAATTAGTTATATGCAATTTAAATCAATTATTTTTGGAGTCGGTGCCGGTGTTGTTTTCTTTACTTTTAGATTTATAAAAACCAAGTCTGGATCTATTTTATATTTTTTTGTATGCCTGATTATTCTGTTTTTCCATAGTTATATGCAATTTAAATCAATTATTTTTGGAGTCGGTGCCGGTGTTGTTTTCTTTACTTTTAGATTTATAAAAACCAAGTCTGGATCTATTTTATATTTTTTTGTATGCCTGATTATTCTGTTTTTTCCATGTTTTGGCTGGCACCGACTCCAAATAATTGATTTAAATTGCATATAACTAATTGATTTAAATGTAACCAATTATTTTTTGCTTTTTAGTTGTGTCTGGGTTTTTTTGAAGGCGGTTTAATTTTTATTTAAAAAGTAATAATTTATTTTTTGCTTTTTAAATAAAAATAAAAGTGTAAATAAAAGTGGTAAATTATATAAAATCGGTTAAAAGCTGCTGAAGATATTAGAATTTACGTGTATTTTAATTTTATCACCCCCCTCCCTCACCCCCACTCCTTTTACCCTCTCTCACTGAAACTTAACTTTTATAATGAACGTAATGCAAAAAGAACCACTGGAATACTACTTAATTTTAAGGAGTTACCCTCTCCAGCTCCGAAGATATTCATCAGATCTTCACCATATTTTTATGGGACCAAATGACAAGCACCAGCTTTCAATCAAAGAAAGAATGGTCGAAATCGGTTCACACAGTACAGAGAAACGAGGTAACAAACATAAAAAAAAAAAAAAAAAGCAACATACAGTCGAATTGAGAACCTCCTCCTTTTTTTGAAGTCGGTTAAAAAAGAACAGTTGTGCACAGTGTTGGCACGTAATTGTGCTATTAAAATTACCGCTGTTATCTGAATCTTCACGGGGCATGGCGGGTGGTGGGTGGCAGGCACTGTACAATTCAATTACAACTTGCTGGTATTTGTTCGTTGAAAAGTTCGACTTTTTATAAAGTGTCTGGAAACTTACTTTTTAGTCTAATAGGTAAGTCTTCAGTTCATCACTTGGTTTGTACCACGATGGTGGCAAACACGCTTACGGCCCGTCTGATGGTAAACGGTTTCCGTAGCCTATGGACGCTTGCAACACCGGGAGAATCACATGCACGTTGTCGACCCTTCATCACTTGGTTATGCTAACGTAAGTCGACTTTTGAGGTAGTTATCTGTAACCAGAGTCTAATATGACATTAATAATAATGTTTTTTTTTATCCTGGCACGGCAAAGTGACCATACTGCACCTGATGGTAAGCGCAGTGTCGTCCAATTAGAGTATCGAGTAGCGAGAGACCTAACCGCTAGAGATCTACCCCCGTTACTCAACACAATCATACCGGCCTGCTTCTTCACACTACGCCACGTGCAAGAAGGTGAAGAAGCGGTCGAGGGTCTAGTGTCAGAGTACTCAGAAGGTCGCGAAACGGCCAAACATCATACCCCAACTCTAGAGCCTACATATAATAATACCCCCAACAAACGTAGTCTTGACTCCACATTAGGGAAACCTGTATTGTGGGTATCAAAATTAAGAGGGACTACGGTCCCACAACATCCAGATACGAAACAAATGTTTGTGGATTACAACCTTATAAATGTACGAAATAAAACTCGTTCGGGGATCCATGGCCTCTAGTGGCCAATGAGCCTCTGCGCCACGGAGTCTCGTCACATTCTTCATTCGTTCATCTCGTTTTTGTTTCATTCGTTTATTTGTCCATTCATCTGTCACGTTCGTCATTCGTTCATTGTCAAGACTATATTTGTTTATTTGAAATATATTATGACTGTTAATGATTCGCATTCGATACAGTTTTACTGGGAATCGATACATATGAAATTCGAGACTGTTTCAACGCGATGTCAAGAGGAAACCACTGGATCTAAATTAGGAACGTAAAACTACTATGGTACCATTGGCGCCGGCAGCGAGGTGCAAGGGGGTGGGTGCACTTGCACCCCCCTGTCAGGAAAGAAAATACATTTTTTTTATTAGGTTACCGTTTGAATAAAAGCTAGTTTAGGTTGCTGACCAAATCATCATCACCTTGTCAATAAATTAAGTATCCTCCATTACATTTATCTACATGATATAGATGTATAGATGCAGGTGCAATTCAAATATATTCTACAATTCACTATTTCGCGTTTCATCTACAACCTATGGAATACGCATAGTTATAGAAAAAATAACAGTACGTGACTGCGGCAAACAAGTTATATCCACACGATCACAAGGTCTGCAGTATCTTAGATTTATAATTATGACGTCATGTATTCCTCCAGCTTTACGCTGAAGATACAAAAAATAATTCCAAGTAGGGCTCTCATTTAATCCTACTAATATTATAAATGCGAATGTTTGGATGGATGTTTGTTACTCAATCACGCTACAACTGCTGAACGGATCTGGTTGAAATTTGGCACAGAGATAGATTATAGTTGAGTATAGCACATAGGCTACGTTTTTTCCCGGAAAAATGAACATTTTCCGTAGGATAGTTTAACTTTTCACAGAGCAAGGGATCGACAAGATTTTTGCATAGTGGCAGTTTATCAGAAAATTACATAGGCTAAATTTTTATTCCGCAAAAATGGACGTTTCCTATGGGATAGCAAAATAAAGAAAGGTGTAATAGCTTAAGATGCCTCCATGGATTGTATACCTTTTACACGCGGGCGGAGCCACGGGCAACATCTAGTATTACATGCATGCGCACTCACGTCTGTGATCCCCGAAGAGGTAGTTAGAGGTGTAACCAGTACACCCACAATGCGCTGAGCTTGGTATTGGTAATGTTTCTGGGCTCTTTTCTCCGCACTTAGACCGTTGAATATCGGGCCATTGTGCGTGTATATGCCAGCTAATAACGCCAAGTAATGCGCTGAGTTTATTACCGTCCCATGATGTGATAGGAGCTTATCGCCATATCGGGCGCAGTCAAAACTCTGGACAGATTATTACGTGATAGAAATACCTGTGGATAAAATTAAAATAATATTTTGTTTGAGAAATAACCATTTCATTCCCTTACATATAGAATAAAAAAAACAAACGAGCCTTACAGTACTCGGATATGATGTGTAACATCTGACATCACACCCTGGTAATAAGCAACGTTAAATCTATAGCCTGAAAAAATGTTTCATCTATTATTTGAAACGATTTTTCGTAACGAAGAATAATTATTTTTAATGAAAATAGTATTTTATTTAATTAACAATATGGATTTTTTTCTATTGGAGAGCGGAGACTATGGACTTATGATAACTAAAATATGAGAAAATTATATTGACATTTCAAAGTATTTAAAGACCATTAGAGAACTGCGTCAATAACAGTAATCCATTCCATTCGATTAATTCGCAGTTTCTAGATAAAGAGTCTTAAAAATCAGTACCATATATTTTATTTTTTCTTACATTATATGTAAATACTTATAGATATTCTATTGAGACGTGAAGATTCGTAATGAAGCCATATTTAACATATATATGTAGCGATTGGAACATCCCCGGAATTTCATAGAACTTGATTTTTTTTTATCCTAGCACGGCCAAGTGACCACACTGCACCTGATGGTAAGCGTAGTGGCGTCCGATTAGAGTATCGAGTAGCGAGAGATAATCAATCCCCTGATACTCAACACAATCATGCAGGCCTGCTTCTTCACACTACGCAATGGCCAAGAAGGTGAAGAAGCTGTTGAGGGTCTAGTGTCAGAGTACTCAGAAGGCCGCGAAACGGCCACTGGCTGACATCCTTGTGTGTGACACTGTGGCGGGGTTTACACCCTGTGTACGGTGGTCGCTATCCAGGCGGATATGAATATCGTACCACCAACAGCACATTTAACATATATAGCGATTGGTTGAGCAGACTTCCCGAAATTTCTTAGAACTGACACAATATGTATTAAGTGCGGAACTTAAACTCATTGCTGAGTGTTTCAAGCATTTCTCGAAACCCATCCCCAACTCCCCTACCAGCCTAAATCAATACAATACACAAATACGACAGAAATCGATGACAGCCTACAAAGTGTTCCAGAATTGAGTTGGAAGGGCCGGCAACGTCTCCGTAATTACAAGTCGACTTCCGCGAAGGTCGCAAGGGGGCCGCACCTCCAGGCGTGCCTCCTACACGACAGGGTTGCCAAAACAACCCGAAACGGTAGACAGCGCCTCTATTGTGCCCTGGCATTGCAGAAGTCTATGGACGGCGGTGACTATTTACCATCAGGTGGCCCGCCTGCTCGTCTGCCTATTCAGGCATAAAAAAAAATGTCGAATCAGGAATCAAGCCGCAATGAAATTGAATGGTTTCATTGATTTGGCTTTTCTTGATAAAAATAAGGTAAGTGACAATAGCGTAGTTTTCTATGTTTAATTTTAATTTGATACCACTAAAATACAACCATACTAGTACAAAGAAGACGTTTGACGAAATCGGAATCAAATGATTCAAAAATGAAGACCCAATAAATATTTTAAAATATTATATGAACAATTAAAGCGCTTAGTGGGAAGATGTCACTGTCTCCCTCGCACGATTACGTCATGAGCCATGACTCATATAGTAAATACATATTATACATATACATTTACGCCTTTAATCCCCGAAGGTGCAACCAGTACACCCACATCACCGAATTTCTTACGGTCCCATAACCCATTATGGGACCGTTCTATCCCAATAGGGAGTGAGCCTATCGGCATACCGGGCACAATACCAGACTCCGGGCTGACACCGAGTATTTATATACAACATGTAACATGATTAATGCACACTCTGAAAGTAGTTTGTTCAGAATAAGCGACAGAATCGATATCAACTATTTTTTAATTGAGGATTTTTTTTTCCAAAAATAATTAACTCTCAAGTAAATAATAGTCACCCTTTAATTTAACGTTCAAGACAAACGAAACTGAAACATAACTCGATACGGTAAAGTTTTTTCTAAATGCAATAATAAACGAACACTTTAAAAATCAATTAATTAAAATTACGAACTTTATGTCGAAAATTAGTACAACTAATTTCATAAAAAACAATATTTATATTCATCTCAGTCTAATTTCAATACAATGAATTATGATTATAATAATATTTTTAAATTGGGGTGTCTGACGATGTGCGTTATTCCCGTTACACATAGTGTAGAAAAATACAATATACTCATACGTGTTAGCATCTTTTTTCATTACCCGTTCTACCCAATTTTAAAGGCTTATTTTGACAGATTTCTAAAATTCTTTTAATAATAGATTATAAATAATGTAATTTATTGCTTTAAATAGTTATAAAAATGTATGCAATCGTGCCAATTTCAAGATCTCAACGCTTTAGAAAAGAGAAATCTGTTGTAACATCTTAGTATTTATTTGGAACCTGCCAACCCTACTGTATACACAGCTATGTACCAATGTTGTCGCCCTAGAAACGTTTCGGGATGTCAATAGAGCAGTGGAGTCGGCAAAGCATTTTTACTCGAGATTTTCTGGCTAAAATATTTTCGTTCAAGTTCTTTTGTCCAGTTTAATATGTTAGCTTCACTTTTCATACAGGTCTAGTCTAGTATTGGGTCGGAAGATAGAGTTTATCTTTATATATGGTTCCTCTTCTATATAAATAGAAGTAGTGAGTTATTGGCCTAGTTATCAAAATTCGTAACTCCAAAAATTCTGTATTGTTTTTAATACCTAGTTCTTATTTCCCGCAAAACACAATCCAAAGTTCCATAGTAATCCATACTAATACTAATACTATAAATGCAAAAGTAACTCTGTTTGTTTGTTAGCTCTTCACGACTAAACGGCTGAACGGATTGTAATGTAATTTGGTAAGGGAATAGATTATATCTTGGAGAAGGACATAGTCTTTTTTTTTTCTCAAAGAACAACCTAGAAAGGGGTCAATTAGGAGGTCAAAATTTGTATGGGAAATCCATAATTCCTCGACTTAGGGGTCTGTTAATTCATATTTTGGGTTGTGGTACGAAATAAAGAAATTCGTGAAATAGTGAGAGAGAGAGAGAGAGAGAGAGACAGAGAGAGAGAGAGAGAGAATGTCCGTCAGACCGTCAGTCCGTACGTACGTCCGTCCGTCCGTCCTTTTGTCTCAAAACTCAACTTTGAAAGGGTTGAAATAAGAATTCAATATTTGTATGGGATATCTCTCATTCCTCAAGTTACGTATCTGAAAATTCATATTAAGGCTTTTGGTAGGAAATAGAGAAATATGTGTTTCAACGTTTTTTAAAAAACATCCCTGAAAGGGGCAAAGTGAGATTAAACTTATGAGGTATTCTTTACATGCAATCTCAAGATTCAGGCACAACAACTGAGAGGCTGCGGGTGCTACAGGTGCCTCAGGGCAGAGGACAACTCCTTGGATTGTATACTTCTGCTCCCGAAAATAACCTCCACGCAGGCGTAGCCGCGAGCAACAGCTAGTCCATACTAATACTATAAATGCGATAGTAACTCTGTTTGTTTGTTTGTTTGTTACCTCTTCACGACTAAACGGCTGAACGGATTGTAATGAAATTTAGTAAGAGAATAGATTATATCCTGGAGAAGGACATAGGCTATCTTTTTCTCAAAAAACAACCTTGAAAGGGGTCAAATAGGAGTTCAAAATTTGTATGGGAAATCCATAATTCCTCGACTTAGGGATCTGAAAATTCATATTTAGGCTTTTGGTAGGAAATAAAGAAATACGTGTTTCAACGTTTTTGAAAAATCATCCCTAAAAGGGAGAAAGTGAGGTTAAACTTATGGGGTATTCTTTAGATGCAATCTCAAGATTCAGGCACAACACCTGAGAGGCTGGACAATCGCTACAGGTGCCTCAGTGCAGAAGACAACTCCTTGGATTGTATACTTCTGCTCCCGAATATAACCTCCGCGCCGGCGGAGCCGCGAGCAACAGCTAGTATTGAATATTTCTGTGTAACATAAATACGTGAATCCATTTTCTAGAAAAAAATCTAAAAATAAACAAACAGTTTATTCTCTCTCTTGTAACTTTTTTTAACAGGAGTTACTAATTTTGATAGTTAGGCCAACGTAATATTAAACACATAGCTTCGATTCCACAGTCAGTTACAATTTACTGTGTCCTGGCTGTTCTACGAGCGATTTTCAGTTTTACAACAGCCAGACTAGTAACAAACATTTTAGATCTCTCAAACATTAGTCTCGGATAAGGATCGGATCTACCTTTAACAGACGGCTTCTCGAAAGTAGGCCGGTGAGCCTATTTTTCTATATCTATAATCTATACTATAATATTATAAAACTGACGAGTTAGTTTGTTTGTCTGAACGTGCTAACCTCAGGAATTACTAGTTCGAATTTGAAGTTGAACATTGAATTCGCGTAAATATAAGTAACCTTTAAATAATTTTAGTGTTGGATAGACAATTTGTCAAGGAAGGTTATAGACTATAACCTATGACTAATAGGAGCGGAGCATCAGTGAAAAACGTTGCAAAAACGGGGGAAAAAAATCCACTTCAGAGTTTCCGTTGCGTGCGCTGCGTAAAGGCGATTCGGCGATAATTGTATATTGTCTGCCCGGTCACCTTTTTAGAAGATAGGCTGCACGTTGGCCTCTGTGATTCAGGCACAACACCTGAGTGATGGGAAGATCGATACAGGTTCGTCAGTGCAGGAGACAACTCCTTGGATTGTATACTTTTTCTCCCAAAAATAACCTCCACGCGGGCGGAGCCGTGGGACAAAGCTATTGTTATACATATAGGGATTGAGTACATAGACTTCTCAGAAATTTCTTGGAATTCGCCGTAATTAATTTCCGGATTTGGGCGACGAATGGCCTTAAGCCATATAAAGGCAATAAGTACGATTTAATAATATGGTGTTGTATTTGATGTCCTCCCCCCCCTCCATATTAATATCTTTTACATCTAAGTACAAGACTAATAAGATAATAATGTCTTACTGCCATTTTCATTAAATAGTAAAATATGACATTGACATTTGACATGTTTCTTCTTTTTTTTTAATACACGTGAGATATCTATATTCAATCTTTATCGATATAGCTCAGTTTCGATAGAGAACAAATGTTATTTTTATCTGATATAGAGCTCTATCTGTATATATAAAAGAAGAAACTGACTGACTGACTGACTGACTGACTGACTGACTGATCGATCAACGCACAGCCAAAACGGCTGGGGTTAGAGACTTGAAATTTTGACAGTAGGTACCTTTTATCACGTAGGCATCCACTAAGGAAGGGTTTTTGGAAATACCACCCCTAAGGGGGTAAAATAGGGGAAGAAAGTTTGTATGAAAATCTGTCATTTTTGCAGTTAAACGCATGAAATTTGGTATTTGGCCTTACAGTTAAAAATTAAAAATACATATTTCAGGGTTTTTGGAAATTCCACCCCTAAGGGGGTTAAATATGGTAAGAAAGTTTGTATGAAAATCCTTCATTTTTGAAGTCTCTCTCAACTTTCAGTCAACTTTTTGTCTCAAACATGACCTCCACGCGGGCGGAGCCGCGAGCAACAGCTAGTCTGTATATATAAAAGAAGAAACTGACTGACTGACTGACTGATCGATCAACGCACAGCCTAAACAGCTGGGGTTAGAGACTTGAAATTTTGACAGTAGGTACCTTTTATCATGTAGGCATCCACTAAGGAAGGGTTTTTGGAAATACCACCCCTAAGGGGGTAAAATAGGGGATGAAAGTTTGTATGAAAATCCGTCATTTTTGAAGTTAAATTCATGAAAATTTGTATTTGGCATTTTAGTTAAAAATAAAAAATATGTGTTTCAGGATTTTTGGAAATTCCGCCCCTAAGGGGGTAAAATAGGGGATGAAAGTTTGTATGAAAATCCGTCATTTTTCTCCCAAATATGGTCTCCACGCGGGCGGAGCCGCGAGCAACAGCTAGTACGAGTATGAAATGAAATGAAATGAAATGAAATCGTTTATTGATCAAGTAGGCAATTACATAGCTCTTATGACAAGTCAGAACATTAAAAAAAGTAGAGAAATTTTAAGAAAAGCATATCAGCTTATGTATACATAACATACATAGCATCATCAATACACTAGCAATTAATTATTCATATGGTATTTAACATTATTATTATTTATTTATTATTAATTATTTTTTATTTTTATATTATGAATTAATATTATTCAAGGTAATACCGGTCAAATATATATATATATTTAAATGGGTTTGATATGGACCATGGGTATTTCCGAGACGTCGCTTGTTTTAAAAGCTACCACCGGATCCAAACGCGACCCCGCCTGAGAAGACCCGGCGAAACAAACTCAGCGGGCTTACATTACCGCTGGATACTACGCGGCGCGACCCAGTCCTGAGAGAATCCAGCAAATCAATCTCAGCGGGCTTGTTTTTGGTCCGGTTCATTATTTCTAGTAGATGACCTGTCACAAATTACATTGCCAATTTATTATTTTATTTTATACGCGATCGGTCGTCATAGTTTATTATATTTTAAGTGTATATAACAACATGTCATTTATTAATATTTTATGAATATAGTTTTTATTTTATTTTGTTATACTATTTGTATACACTAACATGGTGTAAGCTACAGGGCGCCAGGTCGCAGTGTGCAGGAAGAAACCGAATGCCAGACATCCCTATCCTCTAGATATTGTTGAACATTATAATAGCCCCTGTCCATAAGATGACGTTTAATATGAGTCTTAAACATTTTATTGGGCAAATCAATTACGTTATTGGGGATTTTGTTATAAAATTTAACACAGTTACCCATAAAAGACTTTTTAGATCTTACTACTCTAAACGAGGGTACTGTAAGTTTGTTTCTGTTTCTTGTATTAATGTTGTGAATATCACTATTTTTATAGAAATTGCTTATATTTTTACGAACGTACATGATATTTTGATAGATGTATTCAGACGGCACAGTTAATATATTACTATCCTTGAATACTGATCGTAAAGAATCCCGACTACATAGGTCGTATATAGCTCGGACTGCTCTTTTTTGTAAAATAAATATAGTATTTATATCAGCAGCTGATCCCCACAATAGAATGCCGTAAGACATAATACTGTGGAAGTATGCGAAATATACCAACCTAGCCGTTGAAACATCTGTTAGACGTTTTATTTTCCGGACTGCAAAAGCTGCAGCACTTAATTTAACGGATAACCTTTCTATTTGAGGACCCCATTGCAATTTACTATCTAGAGTTATTCCTAAAAATACAGTTGAAGAGACTGAATCTAGTAAATCTCCGTTTAATTTAATACACGTATTTATATTTGGTACATTAGGTAATGCAAACCGAATGCATTTTGTTTTTCCTGCATTTAGTAAGAGATTGTTAGCAGAAAACCAACTTGATATTAATTTTAAAACATTATTGGGCGTAACTAGGTCTTTATCCTTACGATTTACTTTAAATATTAAAGATGTGTCGTCAGCGAATAAGACAATGTTTGAAATCCTCTCTACCATATAAGGAAGGTCATTTATATATACTAAAAACAAAAATGGGCCCAGAATGGAACCCTGTGGAACTCCTATTTTTACTGTAGATCCTATTGATGTGACGCCATCTATAGAAACTTTTTGTTCCCGACCCGATAAATAGGACATTACAAGATCCAGAGATGAACCAGAAATTCCATAATATTTGAGTTTTACAATGAGGGTTCGGTGGTCGACGCAGTCAAAAGCTTTAGAAAGATCACAGAAAACTCCAAGAGCATCCTGAGACCCCTCCCAGGCCTCCAACACAGTTTTTATTAAAATTGAACCAGCGTCTTGAGTAGACCGACCCGTTGTAAACCCAAACTGGTTAGGATGCAATATCATATTCCTATTAAAATGAACTAGCATTTGGTTGAGCATGATTTTTTCGAAGACCTTACTAAGAGTTGGTAATATAGATATAGGTCTGTAATTAACCGCGTCATGTGCACAACCTTTCTTAAAAATGGGTATAATTTTACTAATTTTCATTAGATCAGGAAAAATACCATTAATTATACAAAGGTTAAATATATCTGCTAAAATAGGAGCAATATTTACAATGACCGCTTCAATAGCTTTAATGGATAGCCCCCATAAATCTTCAGTACCTTTTGTTTTTAGAGACTTAAAAACTTTAACTATTTCATAATATGTTACCCTTTCAAAGTAAAAATTGGGCATATTTCCCTTAACATTTTCTTTTAACAATGATTCTGCTAAAGTCGCCGATGACTGCAGGGATTTAGTGGTCTCTACAGGTATATTAGTAAAATACTGCTCGAGATAATTGGCTACATTAAGTTTATCTGAAACCAGTTCGTCATTTAAAAGTAAAGCTATAGAGTCATTTATTCTAATTTTACCAGTTTCAGTATTAATAATGTTCCAAGTCGTTTTTATTTTATTATTAGACTGTCTTAATTTCTCACTAAGATGTGCGGCTTTAGCTTGGAGACATACTTTTTTAAATATTTTTGAATAATTTTTGACGTATTTGGAAAAATTGACATCAGGTGTATAGGACCTTTTGTCGTACAAGTCATATAAAATATCTCTACTACGTCGTATGCCTTTAGTAGCCCACGCGTTAAAATTAGTTTTAGGGTTTAGTTTAAGCGATTTTATTTTACAAGTTTTGTTAAATTCATTGCAAATGTTACTGAACAATATATTGTACAAGTCGTTAGGCCTAGAAGAATTTGGGGTATAAGAATATAATATAGACTTCAAATTATTACTAAAATTATCTAGATTCTTTTTTGTCAATTGCCTGCATGTAATTGATTTGTTTTTACTGCATGAATTATTTTTTATTTTGACCAACTGACATTTGTGATCTGACCGAACACCTGTTGTTACGCATTTATTTGTTATATTAAAATTGGTTATAATATTATCAATGCATGTTGCCGATGCATATGTTACCCTAGTTGGCTCAAAAAACAAACATTTTAAATTAAATGAGCCAAACAACGATATAAATTTACTTTTATCAAAGGAATCAACCAGAATGTTAACATTAAAGTCTCCACACACTAATATCTTTTTATTGTCATTAAATTTTTTAAGGATATCCTCCATTATTGTCATAAATCTTAATAAGTTAGATGACGGAGGCCTATATACGCATAAAAGAATGTATAATTCGGTCTCTGCACATGCGACCTCACAAACCCGCTCAACAGAAAGGTGAGAGATATCCCTTCTTTCCTTAAATTTAACATTATCTCTAACTAATATTAGGGCTCCCCCACCCTCTGCCGACGCTCTATTGAACGAGCTGGCGACCCTGAAGCCATTCACATTGAAGCTCATATGGTGCGCCTTCAGCCAGGTTTCTGTAAAACATAAGATGTCAATTTTATATGTGTCTATAAAAAGTTCTATTTCTAAAATTTTGCCAGAGAAGCGGTTTATATTCTGATGACATAAAACTAAATTATTGTCATTCTTCTCTGTTGTCACCCTTAAATGTTTAAATTATTATTCACCACATTTATTTTAGTAACATTACTAATAGCGGTGGTCCCTGAAAACTTTGTCATATTACTTATGACTGTGTTTGTATAATAGGCTACTGATGTAGCAGTTAAATTTAAAGCTTTTTTAGAAAGATACAATGTACCTCTTGTCAACTTGCCTTTACCAATAAATATATTGGTGTCAAAAAAAGAAAATTTGTCACTATTATGACTTATTAAAAATTGTATATGCCTGTTCAGCATATAAATATTATTATTAACACTATCAGACACATTGTCCAGATATGGGAAGGCACACAATATGATCCTACCACAATTTAGATTCAGCATTGCTTTAAAACAGTCTGTAATCTCTTTTTTATTTAAACTTTGACTATTTCCTACTAGAAGTGTCAAACACGAATCAGTATTATATTTTTTATGTATTAAATTTTCTACTATTTGTAAATATATATATATACTAGTATATATAAGTTTTCGGATGACAAACATGATGACAGCACCCCATTGTACCGCTTTCTTGGCTCAAAGATTTCTTCATTTTTGAAAACTATAAATCCAAACAAACTTTCGTCTAGAGACTCTAGAGCACATTTGTAGATAATAAATTTATCTAATATTTCATGTTCAAATAAAACTTGACTAAAGTACTAACTAAAGTCTTTCAACCATTGTTTTAAAACAAACATGACACTTAGGCTAGTTATAATAATATTGCATTGCCGTCAGATTTATGCATTAGAACTAATTCAAAATTCAGTTGCAAATGACCTTAACAAACATTGCAAGTTAAATATTTTTTTATAAAAAGCATTTTTTGGTGGATTTATTATCACTTGGCAATTTTCAGTGCGTTAACTAACTAGCTATGCCAAACGTCCGGTGAATCGATGAGCACAACAGTTGCCCATCATTAAAACCTCATAAAGGAAGTGAATCATTACAAAAAGATGGTCGAATAATCCGACCGCGTCCAAGATGGCGGCATGAAAGGCCGAAATTGTACACCGTAATTTAATCCAAACCAAACGACGAGAAATCACTGGAAATCTTCCATGTCACGTATCAAAAACATTTTAAGTTATATTAAAACGTACTTTGGTAACACAAAGTCATTTATTAATAAATTACCAATGTACACGAATTTTTACACAATAGCATAGCACAAAAGCGGCGGAATTATCCAGAAAGAGGCATTGAAATGAAAGGTTTCTTCGACAATGTGAAATTGTATCCGCCAGCGACTGTCAGTACCTAAGAACATGAATAGGAGGTAGATAAAGCACATTAGGATCTCAACACCTGTCTAGCCACTTAGAAATCCCTCAACAATAGCCTACAATTAGAAAAAAATAGAGTAAGAAAAAAGTTTAACGAATACACGCAAGCACCCATTAGGTTTTATATAACTCCGCAATAACATGCAAAGTTGTTGTGGTGAATATAAAAATGTTTATAAATTCAGTAAAGTTTGTCTCAAAAGTCATCCGGCGGCCTGCAGACGCAAAATGTAAGTAAACTAGGACACACTTGAACAATTTTGGCGTAGCACAGCAACACAGTGCTTGTAGCCATATATATATAAAAAAAAAACTTGAACAATTTATGTCAAAGGTAATGTTTATCTGTAGAGTGTAAACTATAGGCAAAGACATTGCGCATTCTGCTTTATTAACGTTATGGTAAATGACAAATACAGTTCGTTGTTGTTGCGGTCACGGCATAACATTCCATATCTGCAATCGTAATGCTATAAAAACACAAAAGAACAAAACTACTGGTACATCATCGGCTACGGACTTTGGGCGACTGACTATGGAGTTCTGGGCTCAGGCCGCTTAAATGTGTTGCCAACGGCCATTGTCAAATTGCTAAATTGCCGGCATTTAACAAAAAATTATATCGTATAAATTGGCTAAAATTATCGCACGAATTTTATGCTATATTTTATTTCCTTCGCATGTATTTCTGGCATTGTATCCTTTTATTTTTTATGATAATTTTTATTATATATGATATGCGGTAAACTTTTGGTTTTGAGGTTGGACGCTATTTCAAACAACGTTATTTTGCTTTTTCTTTCAATAAACCTCAGCAGGTTTATCAGCATAAAACCTCGCTGAAATTGCCGGAGCTGCTCGTAAACCGTGTGGGCTGGCAACAATGTTTTCACTCGATGTTCCACGTTCGAAATTCGAAGTGCTCAACCAACGTGCGTGTCGGAGCGGCAACGTCGCCCGGCCGGTAAAAATAGGTGGGTGGTTTGTAACTGCCAAGATAATCTTTGCCCTGACGGACCGCTTTTCATTTTTACGTTTTATACACGTCTAGGTAGATCAGGAATCTGTGCACGTAGGTTTTGTTGTAGGCGCGTTGTTATTATCAAAATAGTAGGTATCACGTTCTCCTACATTAACCACAACAACAATGTGAGAGCGATCGATCGCCTGCAAGCTCGGGGATTGGGACTAAGTTTACTGCTTTCGTACGTCTTTAGTCTCGTTTAGAATGCTTAGAATGCTAGTAGGTATAACGTATATAAATCTTTTTATTATTTTTTAGTAGTGAGAGACGATCTATCCCCCGCTACTCAACACAATCATGCCGGCCTGCTTCTTAACACTACGCCATGGGCAAGAAGGTGAAGAAGCGGTCGAGGGTCTATTGTCAGAGTCTCAGAAGGCCGCAAAATGGCCAAACATTGTACTCCAACTCTAGACCCCCGAGAAAAACCGGATGTACACAGGCTGATCCCGGAACGCGACACACTTGCGTGTGCCACTATGGCGGGTTTTACACCTTGTGTACGGTGGTCGCTATTCGGGCGGATATGAATATCCTACCACCAGCAATAAAGCAATCTAAGTAAGCATTTAGAAGAATAGCGGCTATAGCCTAGTTGTTTGCGGTACGGACTGTCAATACAAAAGTCGTATGTTCGAAACTAGCCCCAATGCCATACCCCTCCGACTTTTAGGTCACGTGGGAATTCGTTGTAAATTATTGCTTGATTTAATGCTGACGGAAAACATCGCTGAAACTTGCATACCTGAGAACTCTCATAATAATTACGACGGTATGTGAAGTCTACCAACCCGCATTAGGCCAGCATGGTGGACTAAGTCCTAACCCGTCATTACTAGTAATGAGGAGGCCCGTGCCCAGTAGTCGGATAATGTTTAATACAGGGCTAGGTATTTTTACTAAGAAAATAACAATCTATTATTTAATCTGTTTAGTTTTGGCCGTGATGATGGCTCAACTGCGAAGCCAATAGCATTGTATTGATTTTTCAAGCCTCCCGAATTAACTGAGCTAGATTAACTTTGATCGTGTATACATAGGTACCTATATAGTTTGCTACTGACCATCTTCAGTTATCTACATAAATTCATTTGTTGTAAATGCCTTATCCTGAGTCAAATATAGCAAAGTATTTAATTATATTGGTTTATTAGACATAACACAAGAACTTTTCGAAAATTTCACCCCTAAGGGGGAAAATAAGGAAAAACGGTTGTATGATAGTTCGTTGTTGAGTTGACTACCTCGGTGGAGCAATTATAGTTGCGCATGTGATACGACTGCTGTGCTGAGGTCTCGAGTTCAATCCCCGGGTCGTGTAAAGTGATATTGGGTTTTTCTATCTAGAAATTCTCAGTATCAGCTCAGAGTCTGGAATCTGTGCCCGGTATGGCGATAGGCTCGCCCCCTATCACATTTTGGGACTGAAATTCGGCAAAAAGTGGGTGTACTGGTTACACCTCTGTCTACCCCTTCGGGGATTTCAGGCGTGATTGTATATGTATGTATGTATGAAAGTTCGTCATATTCGAAGTAAGAAGTGCGAAATTATGTATACGTGTTTCTAGTTAGAAATAAATGAACACGTGTATCAAAATTTTACCAAAATGGGTGAATTAGTGGTTGAAAGTTTCTGCCTGTTACGTTTTCACGGCTAAACCAATGAACCGATTTTGATAAGACTTAGTATGAGAATACCTATGACCTCGACACCTATTAATTTTACCCGGGCGAAGCCGCGAGCAAATGTTTGTATATCTTAAACTTACTGAATAGTCAAAGAAATTAATTAATGCAATTATATTACAAGAATTTTTGAGAATAAAGGGTAGACAGTAAGTAGCATACAGTATATTAAATTTAACTTTATTGATATTAATAACAATATAATTATATCTATACAAATGTATATAAGGTAGAGTTGCCAACCGTCCTGTTTTCCCAGGACATTTCCTGGTTATTAGAGTGTCCTGGGACGTCCTGGCTAGTTTTTAAGCAGCGTCCTGGGTTTTTAAGCAGCGTCCTGGGTTTTTAGGCAGCGTCCTGGGTTTTTAAAGCACCCTTATAAGGTTCTGTATTTTAAAATTAGCACACCACTTTTGCAATCCTTGGTGAGTCTCGGCTCGCAAAAGATGCGTCCTGTTTTTAAATTGAATTGTCCTGGTTTTTCTAATTTCAAAAACTAAAAATCTTGGTATTTGAATTTCGGGGTTGGCAACCCTAATATAAGGTATATGCGCTAGCTGTTCATCAACAACCATTTTAAATACTTAACACCTAACTGACTTCTGCGCCAAAATTATAACATAATAAACATGTGTTGTAAAATTTGTTAATCAACAATGAAGTAACCTACCTATAGCTTCCGTGGCGCAATGGGTAAATAGTTGGCTGTGGAAGGAGAGATCTCAGGTTTGACCTGCACCGAGACAAATGTCTGTACCACAAGTTTTTGGAGTCTGGGTCATGATAGGACCCATTAAGTAACCTCCGTGGTGCTTTACGCCTGGCTTCTCCAGACGTAAATGTCCTTTATTGGAAGTTAACACCTCTTTAGTTCATTATTTGTCTCCCGCTTTGCTATGGAGGGAAGTGGACAATTTATATTTCCAACTCCTCTTATATTTCTATTTGATGAATTTCGTTGCGGGATAAAAGACAATTAAACATTCCCAGACACTCGCCGAGTTTCATTACATTATTTCGGTGTCGAAAATGCGTGCCGCTGTCGATCCTGGTTAAACAGGAGTTACAATGGCGGGTGTGAGGGCGGTAGAGTTTCGAGTCTGGGTGTTGTACACCTTAAGTCTCTTAATCTTGATACGCACGACACAGGTTTGACCTGATGTGGGATCAGAACTATGTGTATGACTCTTGGATTTATTATTATAACCTCAGTCAACAAACATTGAGACCTGCCGGCCTGCCACCACCTCTTAGAGCACTATATGCGATTTTGTATAATTCACATTGTAATAATACAAAAATACTGCTCTAAGGTGGTGGTAGACGGCCTGGTTCTTGTTAGAAAATCGACTGCTTATTTCTAACACGACCAAGGAATCTAACTCGACAAACTCGAATGAGATCTGCTTATATTGCATATAACAAAACCTAATTAATCTTGTACGGAATTTTGTAGCGATCCCTGTTCAGAATTCAACGAGTGACTCCTTTCTTCAATTTTGATATGTGGCGTTATATTAACTACTGTTAGGGGATCTGGTGTATTCAATGAACTGCATCTGTACGATTGAAAACGCTGGCGATATTTGCCAAATCGAGCGTCAATTAAAATATTATTAATGTATTGTTTCGCGATCAGAGTGGAGTATTCATCCTTAATGTTACGGAGTTCTGAAGCGACATATTTTCCATAAACCTCGTACTCATCTGTCCCGTCACCGTCCTTAAGTCTTTTCTTGGCTTTTACTTCATGAGCGTTCATTTTGTCGTCAGTAAGACGCTTCTTTCGTCGTATGTCTACAGAAATCTCATTTTGTTGGAACTCATTGTCTTGTTCCTCGTCAGTGTTGAATTGTTGTGCTTCCGACGCAGAAATACTGTCATCCATCTGAAAAATTATATTAAGGTTATTGTTATAAGGCAATTAAAATCTAATGACTACACAGAACACAGTCTAAAAATTATACAGTCTTAATTTAGCCATCCAGATATTCTTCATGAAGATTTTTTTTTCACGGGTGACACAAAAACAATAGTTATTTTACGCACAATTTTATTTACATGTTATATATAAAATATTATAACAATACGAGAGGATAACAATATTATTTAACATGTATCACAAGGACACCGGTGTTTGGAAAAAGGTAATAAGTAGTGAGTAAAAATACAAGCCAAAATCAACTTTATTTCCATAACATTAACGTTACAAATACGCCTAATAAGCAAGTCAATAAGGGCGAGTATTGCCAGGATATGACAATGAGTTTTGATTCCGCAGCAGATTTCTTCGGCCACTTGCATGCCTTTTATTCATTTACTTAATATTAATATATTGAGCTTATTCATTCAACAAGGTATTGTAAATTTTTCACCTCTAAATCAGCCATAGTTTGTAGTGAATTAGAAGTTGGCAGAAATAAGGTTGGAAAAGCTGATTTCTTTAGGCGTTTCTCGTGATACATTCCGGGTTCGAAATGTAAACAACACACGTAACTATTTTTAAGTTCGGCGACAGTTTTTTTAAACAAATCTATTCTTCCACATTTCTTAACCCAATCAAGGCATCTGAAAAAAGGTTAAGTTTTACTTGCATTATTTGAAATGTTAATGTCATACTGAATTTGAAAAAAATAATATCATATTAATTTTCTAGTATATTAAATTAAAAAAATATTAATTTGCGGCAGCCATATTGTATTTGTAACGTTGAATACTAATTTGTCCAATTTAAACTCCTTAAATCGTGAAAAATTTAAATCAATTGCTCTACGTTGAACATTTGCTGATAAGGAGACACATGGCGGCCATGTTGATTGCATTGTAATAATAAATTCGTTTGCTGGATACTATAAAAATAAAGTAGAAAACAGTCAAACAAGAGAAACTTTAAATTACAATGTACATACAAAAATAGCGATCTAATCGCTATGGTAGATTTTTATATAGTACTAGCGGGCCAGACGTCGTCCTGCCCGGAAAAGCAGCGCCACCTACTGAGTCCAATTGTATTTTCAAACCATCCAGGAACCTATTGAAATATACACACAAAATTTCATCCAAATCGGTCAGGCCGTTTTTGAGTTTTAGCGAGACCAAATAACGGTGATTGAGTTTTATATATAGATAAGATACATGGATTAAATATAATTCATTTCATTATAATACATAGCAAAATCTTACCTTTCCTCTGTACGTGGAAACTGATGAAACTTCAACTGTTTGTTTATATACGCGGATGAACAGCAGTTTAAAACCGAACAAGTAGTTTTGACCATATTTATAACGACGATTAATTAATTTGCAGCCGCAGTGTGTACTGACACCCCGTTCGATGCACACCCGACTACCTTTAGAGCTGTGCGAGTCAGTACTCGGGTGATTACCCGCGTCTCACCCCGCTCCAACGAGCTTTAGACGGCTCTGTTGACAGACTGTATGATTTTTAAACTGTGATTTTGAACGGTGAATTATAGATTCAATTCGAGGGCGAGCATGTATATGAATAAATACACACATAGTTCTGACCCCACACTAGGTGAAACCTGTATCGTGGGTAACAACAACTACGAGGAACTACGGGCCCATAACACCTAGACCCGAAACAAATATCTGTCTGTCATACAAACATTTGCCTCGGAATCGAACCCACGGCCTGTCGTTTCAATTTCTTTTATGAAAGATATATGCTATTAGATATTGGAATCTGTGCCTGAGACGATAATCCTTTTACTTACACAGACAGGAAGCTCGGCGAACTGTTGGCCCACTTTGGCGCACATATATCGAAATACCGGGAAGCTTATAAATTAACTAAATATTATACTCATCACATACAATCTAGATATATAAAAATCCCATTAATTGTAACACTATTTATGTTTATAAAGCATTTAGTTCTTTAACTAGACATTATATTAGATAGTGTTATCACTTTGGCAGTGACTTATTGTAAAATGTGTCATTCCTGTAGCCGTATAATCAATTATGTGATAATTTACAATATACTCACTTGATTCAGACTGGAGTCCTTATTTCCTGGTGTTTCAACTTTCAACAAAAACTGCAACGGTTCGTACGCAAACCATGTTATTTTTATAACCTCTTCACTACTTCCATTTTTATTAGTGGATTTTAATTTCTTCCTTTCCCGTGTAAACTGCGAACGGAGCGTGTGTATCTTACTCTCTACCTCCTTCAGCGGTAGCTCCATCATTTTCGCAATCGAATCCCACGCCTCGCGTTTTATAAATTTATTTTTATTATCGCAGTGTGCTGTATTCCACAAACACTCGAAGTTTTTGTATAAATCTATGAGTTGTAATACTCTTTCGTTACTCCACGTGACTGACATCGCACGTACGTCTACACGTGCCAACATTTGATGCGCAACTAGTGAATGACGCGCGTCATGTTCCGCATCAGCTGGCAACGTCGCGCGCATTATGCAACGTTCAGAAACAACGCAATTGTAGTGAGCAAAGTGAAAGCGACCGCCTCGAGCACGTATATACCAATCATGTATTTTCCAATTGGAAACGTATAGATATATTACATGTTTGTTATTTGTATTTTGTATTCGCGCTATTAAATACAATTACAAGTAATTCAGAATAGTGGTTTCTTATATTTACGCGAATATTATATATTGAAATAAAACGAATTATATCGCGGTTTATTTTACTTTTTTAATCCGACGTTTCGAAGAATTTACAGCCTTCATGGTCACGGGGGAGACTGAGTTGTATGTCATCTCGAAAGTGTAGTGCAATGTTTCTATCCTCCATGTAGTTGATATTACAGTCTCCCCCGTGACCATGAAGGCTGTAAAGTCTTCGAAACGTCGGGTTAAAAAAGTAAAATAAACCGCGATATAATCCGTAAACTTCGTTTTATTTCAATTCAAGGTTTTTATGTGTGAAAATTCAATATAGACAGCTCAGGTTATTGTACGAAAATCAATATCTGTCAGTCTGTACTACTTGTAATAGTTTGTTATCATGTTAGCAGACCAATTTTATCAACCATAATGTTGTTTCAGACGCGGAAATTTTAAGTCAAACCATTTTTCTATTTGTAATAAACAGAACGTGATTTTGAAAATCATTAGTATTGTAACTGGAGTTTGGAATAGTAATGTTTTATTATTGTTACATCACATGTCCACCAACCCAAATTAAAGGACTTCGTTACAGATATGAAAAGTAATAGAAATATTTTCTAGAATGCTGCAGTCCAATAATATTCATAAAAGCATCATTTTATAGTGGTAGAGCCACGCTGTAGACATATTTGTCTACAGCATGAATGGGCCGGCTCGACCGGGGTAGTACCACTGTCTCACAGAAAACCAATGTAAAGTGACAGTTCACTGTCGCGTTTCGTATGGTAAGTGAGATATCCGGAGGCCCAGATTCCCCCTTCCCTTCCCTAACTCCTGTCCTTTAAGAGCGACAGCGCATTCATGATACTTTCGATATTGTGGATGTTCATGGGCGGTGGATATCACTTAACATCAGGTGACCCACTGGCTCGTTTGTCGAACTATGCTATAAAAAAGCCATTCTTCTAAGCGGACGTTTAGCGTGATAAAAAAATGAGTGAAATTCATCAGACGTATTGAGACGTGAGTAGTTTATCTGTCGTAATGGCCGCCCTCGTGACGCAACCAAACGTGTGGCTTTATCGAACATTACTTTTTTAATTGTAGTATTGTTTTTGACAGACGCACGCGTAGATTGTAATTTTTTGACAGCGAACGTCACCTAAATATACTTTTTTACAATGGTGTTTTTAAGGAAATAACTGATATGCAGGATTATTTTATTCGTATGGTTCTAACAGTTATAATCCCTTAGCTAAGAATACAGAAAAAACTGTAAAAAAAACTGTTTTTTCTGTATTCTGAGTCCTTTAGTTACAATTTTTTTCAAACTGCCTCGGTGGCGCAGTTGTATTAGCGCATGCGTTACGAGTTACGACTGCTATAACGGGTCGGGTTCGATTCCCGGGTCGGGTAAAATGATATTGTTTTTTTTATTTACTCAGTAGGTATCAGTCCGGAATTAGGAATTGTGCCCGGAATGGCCCCCTACATTGTGGGACCGCAATGTATTCGGCGAAAGTGGGTGTAGTAGTCATTACCTACCCCGTCGGGGATAACAGTCGTGAGGGTATTGTATGTATGTATTCAAAATATAAAAGTGCCATATTACATTCAGTGAAAGGTGCATCGTGGTAGCTAGCGTATTGGCATGGTAAGTGCAATAAAATGCGAAGTTCGTAGAATAAATACAACAGTTCAGCGGTCGGCAGTCGGCAGCCAGCACAGCGCGTCCGGCCAGCGGCGAGCGGCCGATCGATGCGCGACGTTGCCGCTCTGTACAGTGTACACGGAGCGGCAACTCGCCCGCACGGCTATAGTCCGACCCACAGCTACACACTTCAAATTTCAAAATAAACTACATCTTTCTGTTATGTACTCGGCTGTATCTATACAAAACAGTTAAGGACGTTTCAAATACTTGAGCTACGACGGGAGTAAACAACAAAATGCCTTTTGTTGATGTTACATAATGATTTGTTATTTTTAAGAATATAGTTTTCGATAAGATTACAGATTGAGTTAATTTGTATCGAATTTTCGATACAAATTAAACATAATTGTTAGTAGAAATAGAATTATTGATGACTTTAATTAAAACTAGGTACGTCTTAATTCTGAAAGGGTCATACTATACTTCTGCATTCTGTAGAATTTGGCTTTTGTCACACATAGTATTCCAAACTGGCCATTTTTTTATCTGATGTTCCTTATTTAAAACTGTTAAAGCTGGCTGTTTCTTTTCTTTTTTTATAAAAACGAGAGAATTGACCGAATAACTGTCTGTTCACACAAAACTCTGTGCAGGAATCGAACACGCGGCTCTCGTTTCACAGCATGCTATTGCATCACGCAGGACCAAATCAGTAATTAAAAACCGCTTCTAACACAAAATACGGGAGGCGTTATAGATAGAATCTTTTAGAGATCTGATATTGATGTTTACCGCTGAGTAAAATAACATTTGAGAGCCAGAAATAACACTGTTTTTACGGATATTATCGCGGTTTATTTTACTGTTTTGGCCCGACATTTCAATTTAATTTTATTATTATTGTTAAATAAATAGGTATATAATTATGTGAATGTTTGTCTTTTTGTCATTCGGCTTATTTTGGTTTTTGTCGTTTGTGATACCTTTGCATGATGTGGTCTATAATTTAGGAAGCACAAGTCACGAAATGGAATAGTACAATGATTAAACATGTAAAGTGTATTTTTCGTTGGAGATCCTAATGAAATAAAATAAAGCTTTACAGCCTTCGTCAGCACTAAGCATGTTAAACCAATCAATTCATACTGAAAAATCTATACCCTGGCTCTACTTTTAAAGTACGTTCATAAATTTTTGGACTTCCAACTTGTTAGAAAACTAGGCGGAGGTGTGTGCGTGTGTTTCTCGTATATGAATTGAATATGAATACCGTGTTCTTCATGAAGATGTTTATTCGTTGCGAATGACAAAGAAATAATCCCCGCATGCTTTTATTCCTTTTATCCCGTTTCTTCTCGGGCAGTTTCAAACGTCGAACCCGGTGTCCAATATTGCTAAGAAACTGATCTCATAAAATGTAATAGCAAAGTTGTTAGATCGCGTTTTCTGAAGATAAACACCTCCTTAAATCAAACTTTTTCGTGTATAGTCTATAGTTATAGTATAAATCTATAATATAGAAAAAACGAGAGCTAACAGAGAAGCACTTACAAAAACCATAAATGTATATAGAGTACAAGATATTGTATAGAATCCGTAATAGAATCGGTGTCAGGCATGGCGGACCTGCGTCAAGCATAAGCGCCTATTCAGTGACGCTGTGCGTTAGCAACGACGCTGCAAATGTCTCCTTTAGACTTATTATACGTATATTAGGGCTTTACTTTTATTAGAAATAATGAAGGTATATCCAAGGTATTTTAGAAAGTAGCTGCGGGTACATTAAGAATTACAACCTAAGCGGGGAGTAGTACATGTTTGGTATAGAAGGGAGGGCTTCGGCGCTTCGGTGACCAGTCAGCAGATGAGTTGATAGCCAGTACATTCGTGTTTCGTTCGCGGTTCAGTAAGTGTAATCAGTTCAGTTGGTCGTGTAGTTCAAATCAAAGGTAATGCTTACCGTGCGCATATGAGATTAATTATAAAAAAGTCTACAGTAAATCCTGACATGCAGTTGTTAATATTCTGCACTGAGATGTGTAAATGTAAATGTAGATGTGTGTTCAGTGACAATTCAATCAGTCAACGGAGTGGTAATAATTGTATTTGTGCCTTTTAAAATATCCACCTTGCGTAGTTTTGTTGTGATATTGGGTTTTTCTATCTCAGTATTAGCCCGGAGTCCGGAATCTGTGCCCGGTATGGTGATAGGCTCGCCCCCTATCACATTATGGGACCGAAATTCGGCGAAAAGTGGGTGTACTGTGGTTACACCTCTGCCTACCCCTTCGGGGATTACTGGCGTGAGTGTATATGTATATGTATGTATGTAAACAGAATCAATAAGAAATTGTATTTATGAAGCCTTTGTCACTGCAAGATTCAAAATAATTCTTTTTTTACTGCCTTTCGGCTTGTACTCCATTAAAAACAACTGACACACATAAAGCCTTCTCTCCGATTCTATATAGAAAGTTCTGGAATTGCGAAACGGAAACAAGCACGTAAATTTCTGTTATATAGCTCTAAGGCAAAAACAGGAACTTAAGTTCGATATTTGATCCTAAATCACGTCTTAATGGCGAATAGATTATGATCATAAACATTTATATCGACATCAATAAATAGTGTAAAACTACGGATGCCCGCTTACTTCTTTGAAACTACGTATTCTGAGGCGGCTTTCGCTATCTTTGAGTTTCTTCTATAAGATTTATGTATAAACACATTATAATTAAATTTATAAATAGTAAAGCCACGCTGTAGACATATTTGTCTACAGCATGAATGGGCCGGCTCGACCGGGGTAGTACCACTGTCTCACAGAAAACCGACGTAAAGTGACAGCTTACTGTCGCGTTTCGTATGGTAAGTGAGATATCCGGAGGCCCAGATTCCCCCTTCCCTTCCCTAATCCCTATTCCTGTCCTTCAAGGCCGACGCGCATACATGATACTTTCGGTATTGTGGATGTTCATGGGCGGTGGAGATCACTTAACATCAGGTGACCCACTGGCCCATTTGTGGGAAAATACTATAAAAAAAGAGAAAGGTAGCTTTGTGATCAATTTGCTAAATCTTAGATAGATCAAAATAATTTGCCAAGGAATTGGTGGTGGTCGTACAAACCCTACGCAGTGTATCTTTAGCATTTACAATATTTTGTTCTTATACTTTAAATAAACATGCCTGACTGCTGTGCTGAGGTCTCGGGTTCCATCCCCGGGTCTGGTAAGGTGATATTGGATTTTTCTGGCTATAAATACTAATACATAATAATACCGTAGTATGTACAGTTTTATAGTAGTTTATAGAGTTTTTTAACTGACTTCAAAAAAGGAGGAGGTTTTTTATGTATGTTACCCGATTACTCGAAGACGCCTGAACTGATTCGAGAAATTCTTTTTTTGTTTAAAAGGGTATACTTCCCAGGTGGTCCCATTGGCACCAAGTCAGGATCTGATGATGGGATCTCAGAAAATCAAGGGCAACCCTCAAATTTTATAGTGAGGCATAATTTGATTTTTTATTGAAGTCGGCGTACTTTTTATGGATTAAAAAACTTTTACTTATGTTATTTTACCATGCAAGTTTTAGACAGCATGCTGTAATGTAAATATATACCCAAAAGAAAAGGCCAAGGTTTTTAACCATTCAGCCTAGTCTATCGTTAATTTGTTCAATTCCAAATGGGCCAAAGGCATGTCTGTTCTTTTCTTAAATTTAAAGTACATAAAAAGCGTATATTTTACATGCTTCACAATAAAAAAGCCCTTCCTACTTTAAAACAACAGTGCGTACAGACTGATTACAAGAAAGTCCTTGAGCCCTTACATCTAGGGAAGATCGCTCGTTTGACCTGTTTAATTTCGCTATTTGCCCCAGACGAATCCCGAACTCGCACGAACGCGGCCGGAGATACACGAACTAAATACATTTGATACATACACATAAAGATACATTCGAGCGGTGGGAATATGCAAGTGTGCATCACAGGGTTTAAAAAACACATTGATTGGCAACATTAGGGGTTTGTCGTACTTTTAGTTCATATCAAATCATGGGACTAACTAATCCAGTATTTTCTTTACGCAAATGTTTTGTATCAAAAAGTATATTACGAGTTAGTCTTGGAAAGGGGTTCAGTGAGACGACAGTGCACTCAGAAAGCCGTATTTAACCTTTTGTAACATTTAATTGATCGTCAATAAATCCTTTAAGTATTATCACTCTTCCAAAATATGATACTTCCTTCACCTATAACACATTTAATTATAGTGCGTCGCACTCAAGTTGCTTCGGTAACTATTTATGTGATTATAAAATTCACAAAAGCGGCTAACTTTCACAGAGTCTAAGGGAGGATTTAAGCTGAGTGCTGCAATATATAAATCTCTAGTCTCTAGAGATGAGTTGAATTTATCATTTGTTCATTAAATACTGAGTCCCACGGTTATACTGCTTTTTGGGTCATCAGCCTGTGATAGTGCGTATATTACTTATTTATAGACATTATAGATCTATGTTCATTCGCAATTAGTGTATTGATGAAATAAGAATTACCCAGCAACATTAGAAAGTAAATACCTACAAACTAAAAATATTCATTTATATAGTTTTTTAGGAATAAACACTATAACAATGCTTGATAGTATATTTTTTTTATAATTTACACATAAAAAAGGTAACTAAAAATTTATGAAACCAACTAAATTTTTTCCGCTTATGCTGGACTGGGCATAGCTAATATAAGGGAATTATGGGGGATTTAATCCCTCGTGAGTTTATAAAGAATTGTTACGTCGATGTGAAATTGTAAATGACATCTGGGCAAATCTGGGGTTCTCATTCATTGCACAACAGCTGACAACCCTTTATTTGTTGGGAGTTGTCCGTTTCATTCGTGAATCCAGTTTTAATAGATATGGAAGCGTGGATCGTTTATTCATATACCAGTAAGTCGCCAGTTTTCAACTACATATACGAAATTTCTTCTTTAGAATAAGTGGAAAGCAAATTATTAGTCATTATTATATTTCTTAATTAAATTTTACAAATACATAAACAATTTACACATTTATATACATTTTTCTTACATGGTTTTATTCTATGAACATTAATCATAATATCAAATAAAGGAAATTGCTTCACACACCGATCACATCCATAAAGTTAAAATTTCTAAACGAATTCCAATAACTTGAAATCTCAGTACCGTTGTCAAAATTAGAACTTATATCCGATACAATTATAAAATTTTAATTCCAAAGAAACCGAAGTACGTTCTTACAATGTATCATTAAACATAATTTAACATTTTACCGCGCACTCTATTCCACATTTGAATAGTCTATTGTCTATGTAGTATGCACATTACTGGGTGTTGGCAACAGTGTTGACAAGCCTGGCGTCGCGCGGAGGGTTGGCAGGCCTGCGCAGGTAGGTAGAAGGGTGGTCGTGCGGTGGCCTCTGCAGACGACCCGGGGGCGGTGGGGGCGGGGGCCTGGTCTGCTCCACCCGGATCACTGGCGGTTGCACTACGAGGTCCTGGCGGGGCGGCATCGCTGGAAATACAGAGAAGAAATGCAATTGAAAACAATGTCTTCAATCCAACGAGTAAGGATAAAGGATCATGAAGAAAGATGTTTTAAGCGGTTTCTTTTTTTCAATGAAATTATTTTAAGATATTTGTTACTAATGGTGACATGTAATTTGTGGGAGGTCTGTGGTTTAGTATTTTATGAAGACACGGGCTCTCTGTGAGTCATTGCATATTTTTTTATTGCCACGTGTTACATAGCTAGTAATGTTTTCTAGTTAATAACAATAAAAAAGCACAGTTCAAAACTTTGAGTGTGCACGTTGTTTGCACAATCTATAATTATAAGAAATTTTAATAAGAAATTTTTGGTGTATTGTTGTGGAATGTCATCTGTGCCCTGACATAGCTAAACTGTTAGCCTACAACAGATTTCCTTTAAAATGTGTATTTTACGTATATTTTCAATTCCGAATATAGTTATCAAATATTACATTTAGGACCAGGTCGTGGGGTCGTTTTAGCAGTCGCCCGTTCTCTCCGAGTTTTATTGAGGGATTTCAAGTCATTCTTCAATATCCGTTCTAAGGTCGATTTGGTAATATTCAAGGCCGCTGCTCTTTTGCGTAAAGATAGATCAGGATTTCTACGAAGGCTATCAGCAACTTGTTTTATTGCTTCCTCCGTCCTTGAAGTTTTGCTCGGGCCTGGACGAGGCTGGTTTAAAACAGATCCTATAGATCGGAACTTTTGAACCCATTTACGGATCAAGCTTGAGCTTGGTGCGTCTTGCACTCGTTTTATTTTGCGGTGCAAACAGAATTTACGTCTAGCTGTGACGTACGATTCTCCTCCCTTTAAATACGCCTCAATAACGAACGCGCGGTCCGCTCCCGACCACTGCGACATCGCGACTGGCGCTATCTATGGTTGGCAAAAAAACGATTTACGATGCGCGTGAATGTTGCCCCCACCAAGAGAACATTTTAAATATTCAAATTAAAGCTTGATTCTGCTGTGAATAACTACTTGCCAAGGTAGGAACTAGAAATATTCAGACAGAAAGTACAAAAAGTATCAATATAAATTTTAATAAAACGATTAAAATATCGGTATGGAACACCTTCGTAAAATCAAAATCAAATATTTATTGAATTCAAGAAATGTTATACATTATTTAGATTCAAACTATTTTTACTCTACCGCCAGTTCGGAATGCAGTATCGCTAGAGAAGAACGGTCAAGAAACTCTAGCGTTGCTTTTTTCCAAGATCGGTTAACAATATTTGGTAATACAATGATTATCATATACGTATGGTACGTATATTTGAATTTTTTTAGGTTGTGAACATTTTGCATAAATTTCGGTGCAATTTCAGTTGATCAGCACCGGTACGGCATCGACTTTGCAAAGACCTCTACTCTATCATTCATAATGTATAGATATTGTGACTTTCGAGAGATAATTTTATGTAAGTTTAAAATTTTTAGTAAAACTAAAAAAGGCGGGTTAGTCTAGTTTGGAGTGGCACAGACCAGCTCGAAATGGCATACAACTTGTTATAGTTACTTGTGTATTCATTGTTTTAATGGTGACGGAAAATATCGTGAGTAAACTTACATACCTGAGAATTCTCATAAGAATTTTACATACATATAGACTCACGCCTATAATCCCCGAAGGGTTAGGCAGAGGTGTACCCAGTACACCCACTTTTCGCCGATTTTCGGTCCCATAATGTGATAGGGGGCGAGCCTATCGCCATACCGGGCACAGGTTCCAGACTCCGGGCTAATACTGAGAATTTCTAGATAGAAAAACCCAATATCACTTTACCCGACCCGGGGATCGAACCCGAGACCTCAGCACAGCGGTTGTAACTGCGCCACCAAGGCAGTCAGCATAAGAATTTTAAATATATGTTAAATCTACCAACCTGCATTAGGCCAGGGTAGTGGACTAAGGGCTATCATAAGCGGAGGAAGCCGGTGCCCAAGGATAGTGTTTAACATAGGGCTAGCATTATTATATATTAATAGCTGTTGGAAGTTATGTTTGGAGAAAAAAGTATATAATCCACGGACAGAAGAAGCAAGAACAAACATTATGTTCCACCGAGTTGAGGTGTATACTCCACACCGACGTTAGTATGCTTCATGCCACCTACGAATGCACATCAGTTAATTTGAGTTATTTGTAGCGACATTCCCGAACAAATCTGCCTTAAATTGATTTACAGTGAAACTACAGTTAGTTAGTGAAATTACAGTTCCAAGGAGTCACTCTCCGGGTTTTCGAGGATATTGGGATCCTCGGCGTCAATATATCGAGCTTGGTCCACTTTAGGAGTCAAGTGGAGGACAAAGCCAAATTGGCTAGCAAAAAATTGGGGATCCTGAACAGAGCGAGGCGGTATTTCACGTCGGGCCATAGATTGGCGCTTTATAAAGCGCAAGTCCGGCCCCACGTGGAGTACTGTTCTCATCTCAGCGCAGGAGCCCCGAAATTCTTGCTAGACCCACTTGACTCCTTACAGAGGCGGGCCGTTCGAATTGTCGGGGATCCTGATATCACGGATAGCCTGGAACCGTTGGGGATGCGGAGAGACTTCGGGTATCTCTGCTTGTTCTATCGGTTGTTCCACGGGGAGTGCATCACCATTTTATCATCGCACCACCCGACACCTTTAGACCATATATAGAGAGACTATCCCGCCCACACACCCGCCATTGTAACTCCTGTTTAGCCAGGATCAACAATTTTTTCGACACCGAGTAATGAAACTCGGCGAGTCTCTGGGAATGCTTCATAACTGTCTTTTATCCCGCAACGAAATTAATCAAATAGAAATATAGGGAGGAGTTGGAAATATAAAATAGACCATATATACAAACATATAAAAAAGTAGCACAACAAATAAAACAGAAAACATTTAAAGCACTTACAGTATAATACTACTCTTCGAATTGGAACATCTGTGTTCAAAGTTTGACCAAAAAGCCCATAGACTCAGCATTTGCCAGGTAGGAAGATAGAGCCTGGCGCTGATATTCTGCCTAGGACTTATTTTTTTTATTTGTATTTCAGATAATCAACACATTTCTATATAACTGATTTATCTGCCTCTTAGCTAAATCCTAACACCAAACAAAGTAGTATCTAATCTAAGTACATTATCTTTGCAAGAATACGTGCTATTTTTATTTCTAGAAGCAATGTTATCTCCTTTGTGGGGGATAAACATTACTTTCGGTAATTTTGCGTAATAAACTAAACTTTAGTGTTTATATTTTACTAGACAATTTCACACTACCGGTAGATTACCTCGTTAGTTATGCAAGCTGTACGACATAGGTATGTGGACGCTGGTGGTAGGATAATCATATCCGCCCGAATAGCGACCACCGTATACAAGGTGTAAAACCCGCCATAGTGGCACACGCAAGTGTATCAGGTTCGTTCCGGGATCAGCCAGTGTACATCCAGTTTTTGTCGGGGGTCTACAGTTGGGATACGATGTTCAGCCGTGTTGCGGCCTTCCGAGTACTATGACACTCGAGCCTCGACCGCTTCTTCACCTCCTTGCCCCATGGCGTAGGGTGAAGAAGCTACACAGCAGGCCGGCATGATTGTTTTGAGTAGCGAGGGATAGATTGCCTCTCGCTACTTGATACTCTTAACTGGACGGCACTGCGCTTACCATCAGGTGCAGTGTGGTGACAAAGACTGTATTTGATTTTTTCGATAAGAATTTCGAGTAGCACAGTCGTTCCATCAAGCTCATTAATTTATGATTAGAAAATACGTCTGATGGATTGTCATTCATATGGATGCATACTAATACTATAAATGCGAAAGTAACTCTGTTTGTTTGTTTGTTACCTCTTCACGACTAAACGGCCGAACGGATTGTGATGAAATTTGGCAAGGAGCTAGATTATATCCTGGAGAAGGACATAGGCTATCTTTTTTCTTAAAAAACAACCTTGAAAGGGGTCAAACAGGAATTCAAAATTTGTATGGGAAATCCATAATTCCTTGACCTAGGGATCTGGAAATTTATATTTAGGCTTTTGGTAGGAAATAAAGAAATACGTGTTCCACATTTTTTTTCAAAATCATCCCTAAGGGGTAAAATAGGGGATGAAAGTTTGGATGAAAATCCTTCATTTATTAAGTACACATGAAAAATCGTATTTTTGTATAATATACTTTTTCTGAATGCAGTAATAGCCTATTTGGTTGCGGTACGGACTGTGAAGACGAAAGTCGTATGTTTGATACCCAAGTGGCATATACCTCTAACTTTTCTAAAGTTATGTGTGTTTTAAAATGTTAATTATCGCTTGCTTAACGGTGAAGGAAAATATCGTGAGGAAACCTGCATACCTGAGAATTCTCATACGAGTTTCGAAGGTATGTAAAGTCTATCAACCCGCATTAGGCCAGCGTGGTAGACTAAGGCCTAATCCCTCTCATTAGTAGAGGAGGCCCGTGCCCAGCAGTGGGACAATGTTTAATACAGGGCTAGTATTATTATATTAATATTATACTTTTTCTCCCAAACATGACCTACACTCGGGCGGAGCCGCGAGCAACAGCTAGTATTTAATATTGGTAGATTATTTAGATCGTAAACTATCGGTCTCATTCTATTCTGTGTTATGTTTTAAAATTAAGGTTATCTTAATATATGTTGCTTATTGTTTTTGTTATTGTTCTTCAATAGTAGATTACATCTTTTGTTTTATTTGTTATTGAAAGTTAATAAATTTGTCGGAGCAACATGATAACGGATACTCAATTGAACTTTTAAATAACTTGTTTTATTGTAAAATGTCTACCGCCACTTGTTTTGTTATTTTGAGGGTGGGTTTGACTAGTTTTATCGAGTGATGTCGCACACAGAGTGGGGCACAATAGAGAATATCACAATAAACGCGTACACCTTGTCATTTGTAGAGGAATTCCATATTCAATCTTGAATAGCTAGTAACTTAGTAGTCGTAATGCCGAAATACTGTGTAAAGTAATAAGTTAACGTGTTGTGAAACTGTAATTAGTATCAGTTATAGTAATTTAGATTGTGCTGTGTTTATAATAGCAACCATGAGAGTTTCTTGCCAGCTCTTCCCCATGGATGACTGCATTCCGAACTGGCAGTAGTTTAATAAACTCTAAAGTCTGAAGTGTTAATCTTAAGTTTTACTACCGAACTATTATACGATGAGCATCCTGACAATATCTGGAGATCGGAGAGGGATGTGTAAGCCCTCTCACAACCCCGGCCTGTGGACATACTGAAGACATATTAAATAAACATATCATAAATATTAAGCTGCAGTTAATTGCAGTTTATTTACTTATTAAAGACCACGGAATACAACCAACATAACAAAATAAAATACACAGAGTTAGTATTTCTGATCTAGATTGCACTCCAAAATCTGTGCCCCAATCATCTGTATATATAAAAGAAGAAACTGACTGACTGATCGATAACCGCACAGCCAAAACGGCTGGGGTTAGAGACTTGAAATTTTGACAGTAGGTACCTTTTATGACGTAGGCATCCACTAAGGAAGGGTTTTTGGAAATACATCCTCTAAGGGGGTAAAATAGGGGATGATAGTTTATATGAAAATCCGTCATTTTTGAAGTTAAGTTTATGAAAATTAGTATTTGGCCTTTTAGTCAAAAATAAAAAAAATATATATTTCAGGATTTTCGGAAATTCCACCCCGAAGGGGGTAAAGTAGGGGAATGAGTAATAAATATGTACATACGCAAAAACAATATAATTAAACTGCCTACCTTAACAAAGAAAGTTACGAAATGTGCAAAATTGGAACCAAAGACTGAAAAAAAAATTCTTTATTGATTTTATAAACTTCGTCGAGCTATTATCAATGAAAAAGTTTGTCCTTACTTAAGTGTATACTTTAATAATATATAGTAGTATAAACATAGCCGAAATTGAGTTCCGATTAGTAGGCCTACTCTTGAAATAAATTCCAATATCGAAGTCGATACAGTTTCAATTCCAATCTAGAAGATATTGGAACACTAACTCACTAAATGAAATAGAATATTTACGAACTAGCGATCCTAAATACTCTATTTCCATTAGTTACTAAAAATTCCGCCGTATTCAGTTAAATCGTGCGTAGGTATTGCTTTCAAGGGTGCCAATTGTATAGTTTTAGAATCCAATCCCAATTTTAAATTGGAATCGGCTGTCAAGAGTAACCCTCTAGGTCTCCTTGAATCAGATGTTGATTCATGCACAGAGGGGATATGTATTGCCGACAAATTAATGGGTCCTACGTATATGGACCAAAGTGGACATTAAGGCAGTTTTGAATTTTTGATGGAAAATGCTTCTTTTCAGTCTAATCAATACCTAAGGTGGACTTGCTTGGAAATGCTATTTTGTTTTTATCGTGTAAAAAGAATACACCAGAATCAAAATTTGGTAGTATCTCCCGTAAAGTTTTGATTTTGCACTTTGGCCCTTCTATATAGCACCCATCGAAATGAGGTTTGAGTGAAAGTTCTTCATTCGTGATGCCCACAAGACAATATCTTAGTATGCATATACACTCACGTCTGTAATCCTCGAAGGGGTAAGCAGAGATGTAACTAGTACACCCACATTTCACCAAGCTTATTAGCATCCAATGATTTCAGAGGGGAGTCTATCACTATATCATGCACAATTCTGGACTTAGTAACTCAATTTGTTTCCAAATCTTGTTTGCATCAATGAAATGGCATTATCAAGCCGGCTTTCTACCATCCTACTACTGCTGGTGGTAGGATAATATTCACCTGGATAGCCACCACCGTACACAGTGTAAAACCCGCCATAGTGGCACACGTAAGTGTGTCGCGTTCCGGGATCAGCCAGTATACATCCGGTTTTTGTCGGGGGTTGGAGTTGGGGTACGATGTTTCGCCGTTTTGCGGCCTTCTGAGTAATCTGACACTAGATCCTCGACCGCTTCTTCACCTTCTTGCCGATGGCGTAGTGTGAAGAAGCAGGCCGACATGATTGTGTTGAGTAGCGGGGGATAGATTGTCTCTGGCACTCAATACTCAAATCAGACGGCACTGCGCTTACCATCAGGTGCAATGTGGTCACTTTGCCGTGCCAGTATAAAAAAAAGACAAGCTGACAATAACTAGTATTCTAACGTACTTACCTCACACAATTGAATAACACACAACCATATAAAACTGAATTAAGAACGCAAGCTGTGTAGAACGCAGTCAGATTATTATTATGAAAACACTACGTTTCGTTGATTCTATGCTTATCACTCATATCTCGGATGTTATCAACACGATTGCTGTATCTAATCCTGTGTAGTGTTTTTGAGTTGAATAGTTTGCACATCGGTTCGGCTTGCAAATGGAATATTCCTTGTTTGACCCGTCTTGAGCAGATCGCCTCATTTTATAAAGGCATTTTAATGTGTCAGCTTATAAATAACACGGTCACAAACATGGCCTGGACCCCTGTCACTGTGACATCTGTGGGGATCCTAGGCCTACTCTTGAAATCAATTCCAATCTCGAGCTCGATTATAATTCCAATCTAGAAGATATTGGGCCTCTAACTCACTCAACTAAATGAAATAGAGTATTAGTTACTACAAATTCCGCCGTATAGTCAGTTAAATAGTGCGCTAGTGTTGCGTTCAAGAGTGCCAATTGTACAGTTTTCGAATCCAATCCCAATTTTAAATTGGAATCGAGTGTCAAGAGTAACCCTCCTGATGTCAGGTATCGGGAACTCCGAGAGACTTTTGGTCTCACCTGCCCTGCAGTGGGACAGTATACAAACAACTTTATAGTATGTTTTATAGGGTTCATATAATTATTATTTATTTAAAATGCATTTCCCTTATTTTACTTGTTGATTCAAAATATTGAATGATGGTATCTTTATATGTAATTAAACGATAATTTCATTAAGATGATCTATACACATAAAAAACAATCAGCAAATCAAAAATATACAAATCATACCTACTTTCAACGCGCAAACAGTCATAAAGGTTAAACAAAACGTGTGTATGTATGTTTTATCAGAGAAACATTTTCTACGTAAGATGGTTCGATTTGTATGACAATTATGTAAACAAAACTTCGTCGCCTTGGCCTTGCTAGATTTATTTTATTCTAGCACGGCAAAGTGAGCACACTGCACCTGATGGTATGGATGGCGAATAGCGAGAGACAATCTATCCCTCGCTACTGAACACAATCATGCCGGCCTGCTTCTTCACACTACTGGGCAAGAAGGTGAAGAAGCAGTCGAGGTTCTAGTGTCAGAGTACTCAGGCAAAACGGCCAAACATCATACCCCAACTCTAGACCCCTGACAAAAACCGGATGTACACTGGCTGATCCCGGAACGCGACATACTTGTCTACTACTATGTCGGGTTTTACACCCTGTGTACGGAGGTCGCTATCCGGGCAGACATGAATACCCTACCACCAGCAAACCCTAGATAAATAATAAATAAATAACACCCAACAGTCACACACATAGCCCCGATCCCACACTAAGATACAAATCTTGTGTCGTGGGTATCAGGGTCTACAAGGGACTTTCGGTCTCACAATACCCAAATCCCGGACAAATATATGTCTGTCACACAAACATTTGTCCCTCTCTCTCGTTTCACAGCCGGCTACTTGCCTAATGCGCCACGGAGGCAAAAATAGATATAAGATAATGTGAGTATAAAAGGAACAATTGGGAGGAATACTAGAACTGGCCGTATGACGTCTGGAAATATATGTGAGATCCTACCCAATGACAGCTATGACCGCTGACCATACAAACAGCTGAAGCGGTGTTTTCCAGCGCCCGAAGTGTTAATATAATATATAATTATACGAAATGCATATGTAGCTACGTAAACGTTTCCATATTGCTATAGAACATCAGACTATTACAAAGTACAAATACGAAATATTTTTAAACTGAGCGTAAATATACTCCCTTCTGAACAACCTACCCCGACCATGCCCGGGTGAATACTGGCCGACGAATAGGCAATAGCGATATCGCTCCACACTCTGCGCAATATTTACGTTCCAATAAATATTGGACAGGGCTGATTTATTGAATGCTGTATTTTTTTAATTTTAATTTTTGGCAAAGGTTCATTTATATACAGAATAATTTCGTTCAGATAAAAAAGTGTGAAGAAGTTACACAGCAGGCCGGCATGATTGTGTTGAGTAGAGGGGTAGATTGTCTCTCGCTACTTGGTACTTACTGTAACTGGTCGGCACTGCGCTTACCATCAAGTGCAGTGTAGTTTACCGTGATTGATTGAAAATGATTAGTTTATGACACTAGCACGCTGCTTATTAAGATAAATTCGTGGGATTAAGCTATTAGCCTCTGAAAATGAGATTCAAATATGAAACCAATACGTTGAGTGGGTAATTAAGGCTCAAGACCGCGTAAAAGGGCACCCATGCGATGGACCGTCAAATCAAGTCTGCTGTGAGCGGTGAATTGAATGAACCAGGATCTCCACCAACAGGAAGAGATGGCAAGATATCGTGAGGTGAAGGAAAAAACTTCATGAAGACCACGACCGCTCAAGAGTGATACGAAGGAGTAGAAGAAGGGTAAGTAAACTAGTAAAAATTTGCGATTCCGGCTACAAATAGAATGCGTCACATCTTTGGGTGAAAGTATTTTGTAAAATTTTAAGAGTACAATAAGAGAACGTGCTGCAGAACAAGGTTGCAGAGTATGACTTAAAATAACGCTTTCTTACAAACATTTATATATTATCTACCCTAAACCATTTTACAAACGCGTATTATTAAACTTTCGTGCGAATTAGTGATTTACTTCGATATTTGATAGGTTATATATGCCTGTTATATAATTGCTTAATAAATTAATAATAAAATATAACTGTATCTAATATTAGGGTATTTACTATTATTAGAAATACTGAAGGTATAACGGAGGTATTTAGGAGACTAGTTGGGGGTAGTTAATAATGACAACCAAAGTGGGAGTAGTAAATGTTTAATATAAAAGTACACCGACTTCAATAAAAAACAAATTATGCGTCACAATAAAATTTGAGGGTTTCTCTTAATTTTTCTGTGATCCCATCATCAGATCCTGACTTGGTGCCAATGGGACCACATGGAAAGTATACCCTTTTAAACAAAAAAAGAATTTCTCGAATCGGTCCAGGCGTCTTCGAGTAATCGGGTAACATACATAAAAAAAAAAGATTCCGACGAATTGTTAACCTTCTCCTTTTTTGAAGTCGGTTAATAATAAAAACAGAGTGCCTTCCGCGCTCCGGTGTTCAGTTCAGAAGACTAGTGGTGTAGCAGTGAGTTGGTTTTGAGAACATTCGTGGTTCGTTCGCGGGGCAGTAAGTAATTGTAAACGGTTCAATGGCGATGTTGAGTTTAAAAGGGTAATGCTGGTAGATTAATTATAAAGAGAAGCCTTAAGTGAATCCTGACATGCGTGTGTGTTAATATTAAGCACTGCGAGATGTGTAACAGTGTCGTGTAAATCAATTAATAAATTATAAATATTGTATTTGTGCCTTTTAAATATCCATCTTGCATAGTTTTGTTGATGTTCCTAACACTAAATTTGATTCCTTTACGAGCATATTTGACGGAGACTATGAGTATGTCCGTGGCGCAAGACTGACGCGCGGGGCCACATTCGCTTCTCCATCTAGCGGTCATGCTCTTTGTATAGGGATCCTAATGGCCCCATCACGGTAGCTATCGAGACAGCACTGTCTGGGTAGTAAAACATCTGTAAGTAGAAAACGCTGAGCCAAACGTCATAGTTTTGTGGATGGTCACGTCACACGACAGGCCATGGCAGTTAGCGTTTTGGTGGGAAAAATAAAATTGGTTTATAAAAATGCAAATTAAATCCTGATAACTTATGTTTTATGTTTATTAATGATAATATTTTAATACAGACCATGAAGAATAATATAAAACGGTTTCCCAAAAACAGTGAACTAGACTTTTCTACTGTGAACACACGTCCTCGAGTAGGACTAGCCGCCGACTCGAAAGAACCTAATTGGAGTTCAGATTCTCGATACAAAAATATACCGAGATCTGATACTATCCCAAACGACGAGGGGGTTCAAATGAAGGTCTAGAAGGCGTCTTTGAACTTACCTGTGGCCAAACATGTTTAGGCTAAAGCGCCATAAGCACTGGCAACAATATTAGGTGAAGCTGTAAAACTACAAGCGATCAGAACAGATTCATACTAAAATAAATAATTTAAAAAATCATAAACCCGACTGCAAAATGACAATTTAAAAGTAATGCACTAAAAAGACGAAAACAAGATTGAGAATAGAAAATAAAATTAGTTGCAAGCGGAACCTATTAATTTTCTTTCGGTTGTTATTTGCAATTGGCAAATTCGCCTTCCTTGACCCTCCCTTGACAGTCGGTTAAAAAAAGGTATGAACGTTGCACGTGATAGACGTTTTTCACAATACAGAGTGAAACTTCTCCCGCCATCGTAAAGTTCAACGCGTCCTTGGAAGTTCGTTCTTTGATTGCCCCATTGTTTGTTATAAAGTACGTATGGCTTCGAAACGGTGAATAGAATAATAATAATAGATTTAATAATAAAAAGTAAAATATAAGCGTAGAGTTTCCAAGCTCGTAATACAGTAAAAAATGTAATTGAAGATTGCAATGAAAAAAACCAAAATAATTTTATAGCTGTGCCACTTACAAAATGTGTAGATAGAGTCGCTAATTGCACGGGGTTAACCAATCTGGCAATTGAACCTATAAAAAAGATGCAAAGGTCGCTGGTGATGAGTCTTTAAAATCACATTTCATCCCTTACTTTGTCCACTTTAGGGATGATTTTGCTAAAAAGTTGAAACACGTATATATTATTTTTTACCAAAAGCCATTTAGGCTTTTGGTAAATGAATGTAATAAATGTAAATGAATTTTTAGAGCCCTAACTTGAAGAGTTATTGCCCATGCAAACTTTCAACCCCTATTTCACCCGTTCAAAATTATTTTTAAACAAATGATGTCTATGTTGTTCTCCAGAATATAACCTATCCCTTTGCCAAATTTCACTACGATCCGTTCAGCAGTTTAGTAGTGAAAAGTTAACAAACAAATAGAGTTACTGTCGCATTTATAATATTAGTATGGATTTATTAAAATGATACAGTTGAGAAGAAATACTAAACATAAAATATCGTTGCACTTGCATAAAGTAAAATCAACACAAGTGTCCGAGATCATGTAGGTCAAAATATTTGTTAGAAATGACTAGATTTGTGTATACCGATGGATAGAACAGTTATGAGACATGTTTTATGGGTTAAAAATACTCAAATGTTGAAGAATAATATAAGACGAAAACGGAGTAATTGAAAACACAATCGACGAATGTATATCCAATTGGGAGGCAGTAACGTCGAGGATGAAAGTAGCCACAATTCTGACACAACGTCAAGCGTCCACACTACTACATTCCTTGCATATGCATGTATGTTTAGGAACGGAGGAATGTGCGCATTAATCTCACATGCAAGTTTTTATTGTTGAAGATCATCGGATGTTTTGCCCTTGAAATATGTTAAATAATAAAGATCATAATATCTCTTTCCACAACGGTATAGTATATTGTTAGTTTGAGTAAGCTAAGGTATTTAGCAGTGCGCGCTCAGTTCTATGCGTCTGCCTGCCGGCTACCGCGAATGTACATTTTAGTCCCGATTGATAGTAACAAACCGCCATGTCAGCTTTTAAATTATAAAAAAAACTTTCTATCTGCCTATATTCATAATTCTCATGCGCGAATATGGATTAACCCCAATAAATGAATTACCCTTTACGAAACATGTTAAATGGGGAACATCCCAGTCCATACAGCTTATACTGGTTCGTTATGGATCAATAAAATAAAATATTTCAAAAGAACGCCATCTATTGAAGAATGAAGTTGAAACTCCATCAGAAACTTTTTTTTGAATTGTGAACAGTTGAGAGTTGGACTCGTAGGAAAACTAGCACGTGGGTCTGCAACCGAAAAAATAACCACAAAAATGTAAATACTAGTAATAAATTTTTAATACAGTCATTACAAATATTTAACGCGCTTTCCTTCATATTTTATTCTCTAGCTATGACAGCGCCATCCCAATACATGTGGACCACTTGTGGACACATAAAAACAAAAATATATTCTTCTAGAATCTAGGCTAACTTTACATCATTCGATTTTGACAGCTGATCAATGTTGCTACTCTCTATTTATTCCTTACTACTGTAAATCTTTATATATATAATTCTACTGTACGTGTGTATGTCACTGAACTCCTCCTAAATGGCTGGACCGATCAGAATTTTTTTTTGTATGCATTTGGGTGGCACCCTGGATGGTTTAGATTCACAATTGGACCCGGTAGGTGGCGCTGCTGTCGATGTGGCGCTACTTTTCCGGGCAGGACGACGTCTGTCGGGCCCGCTAGTTATCTGTTATCTGTATATATAAAAGAAGAAACTGACTGACTGACTGACTGATCGATCAACGCACAGCCTAAACGGCTGGGGTTAGAGACTTGAAATTTTGACAGTGGGTACCTTTTATCACGTAGGCATCCACTAAGGAAGGGTTTTTGGAAATACCACCCCTAAGGGGGTAAAATAGGGAATGAAAGTTTGTATGAAAATCCGTCATTTTTAAGTTAAACGCACGAATATTGGTATTTTGTATTGTATACTTCTTCTCCCAAACATGTCCTCCACGCGGGCGGAGCAACAACTAGTTTTATATATTTTTGAAGTGTTAACTTCTTATGGGAGGGTAAACCGTAACGTTACGCGTTCATACTTCGCCACTCTGTCTGGCTTCTTTATTAATTTCTATTTCTGTCGTTCGATAATCTCTGTGCTATATATTTTTGAAGTGAAACTTCTTTAGCATCGTTGTGATTTGATTTGAGTGGGATCGAGTGGGGTCGAGTGGGATCGAGCGGAATCAAGCTGGATCGAGCGGGATCAAGCTGGATCGAGCGGGATCGAGTGGGTAAAATATATTTTATAATCAATAAAAGATTTTCTTAATAAATAACCTTTCCTCACATTATCATATTAATATACATAAAGTTTAAGCAATAACCTAAGCTTTTCTCAAGTTAAACAATTTCAATATTAAATAGTTCAACAAACAACAAAATGGTTATATTCTTTTCAAGCTCGGCACAATGCGATACTACATTCAAATATACTTTTACTATTACTTTTTGTGAAGACGTCATTTGAGTTTACAGAATTATGAATATGCAGGAGAAGTATTTTAGAACGTAGTTAATTTTAATTGTTAATTGGCAGTTCCATTTTGACAGTTCACCTGTTCATATTTCACGCTGTTGTAATAGCCATTTTAATTGGGTGATATCGATTTTTCCTACTAGATTGGTACCGGTCTATTCTAGATTATTCTTTCATTTTCTAGAATCTGCTAACATTTCGTGAGTAATAATACTGTTTAAAAGTGGTTAGCTGGTGACAGTGTCGTTATTTATACATAACGTTCCTGAAGTGAGGTTTTGTGAAGGCTGCATTGTATTTGGAAAAAATGAATTCCCATAATGCAAATAACGAAGTGGCCGGGGCTATCGCGTATCCTGGGAGAAGTGGAGAGAGTCCCGAACTGCAGCCGCGCCAGCCGAGGAATTTGCAAGTAAGTTTCTTGTATTATTGAATTTTTCACAAAATTGATATTGATTGACGTTTTTTATAGTTTATAGCTAAAACTTATTAGAGCTGCAAACTGTTTTAATATTGTCATATTTCCCTTTTTTATCTATTGGCAGTGTCATCTCTTCAAACATTTATTTCAACAGGTGAGGCGTCATAGTTAGAACCTTTAAAATATAAGAATAGTACTGCATAGGTATTTGTATGGTAATGTAATACATTCTTTATTATTGTGTTTGTACTTTACCTTTAACACGTTGGTGGACAGCACTGCCTTGGTGGTAATGCGTGCTAAGACACTACTAAATTTCGTCTAGGCTCGCAAAAGATGCGTCCTGTTTTTAAATTGAAAAGTCCTGGTTTTTCTGACTTCAAAAACTAAAAATCTTAGTATTGTATAGTATATATCCTAGTATAGGGAATAACCATATCCTACGGTGACAGTTTAACATGCCGCTCCATGTAATCGTATTAAAAATCCATTGTAATTCGTACTTATATTATAAAGATAAAAACTTGGACGTTGACAGGTGTAGTGTCATAACATTTTGCTCTGCTTGACGCCTGGGGGCGTTACTGTCCACCAAAGTGTTAAGACTATAGTAAACCTTTAATACAAAGAGTAATATCCCACAGTAGAGAACCTTTGCCCTCTTTTGTATAAAAAACAGAATGAAACAAAATAAAGAGTAATATCTACGATTTAATACCAAGAAGTCCTATAATACTCTCAGAGTGCAGTACAATAATGCCTTTTGAATGATGATGGGGAAAGCATGGTTTTGTAGTTGCTCAACTATGTTCGCCGAGTCCCGAGTTTCAGATTTTTTTGCCATTATCCGATCGCGAATTACATCATTTTGGTCTCGGCTACGGGCTACGAATAATGGTACTTTAAAAGCTGTATCAGAATGTCCAAACAATGCTTTTGTCAAACACTGGTTGTATGTGCACTGCAGTGGGAACCATAATTAGTAATAAGCATGTAGTTGTAGTAATGGTTTAATTTATACATGTTCTTTTTAATTTAATTGTTTAATTTTGTTTAGTTTATTGTGTAATTTATATAGACTGTATTGTCTGAATTAAATGAATTATTATTATTAATACAGTGCCATGTTACTCTAATATATTCATAGACCATTATTATTGACCAACATTACTAAATAAAATCCTTGTTTCTTTAAATATTTCTGTATTGGATAACTTCTCTATTCCATAATCAAACAAATAATAATCCAAAAGACTTTATTTTCTCAAGCATTTAAACTTAAGTGTTCCCTTTTAAAATAATCCACAAATGTCAATTTTTACATACGAACACAAAGCATAACGGGTGAATTCATTATTCTTCGTAAAAGCATAAGGACTTGACAACATGGTTTACAAAATTAAATAAACCCAATAGTTCCTGACTGCATTGGTGGCGCTGTGCTGAGGCATCGGGTTCATTCGCCAGGTTGGGTAAAGTGATATTGGGTTTTTCTATCTAAAAATTCTCAGTATTAGCCCAGAGTCTTGAATCTGTGCCCAGTATGCAGATAGGCTCCCCCCTATCACATTATGGGACCGAAATTTGGCAAAACGTGGGTGTACTACTACCCCTTTGGGGATGACCGGTGTGAGTGTATGCTATAGTTCCTGGAAATAACAAAAATATTTGGAATTCATTATGAATAGTTACAATAGCTAACAGTATTAATCTGTGTTTTCTGTCTCTCTGTTGAAATCTATTTCCACTTGCTCTGTATACAAATTTAAGCATATGTTTCTTTATATTTGAATATAATACCAACCCCGGAATTCAAATACTAGGATTTGAAGTTAGAAAAACCAGGACAATTCAATATGACGCAACAGGACGCATCTTTACTATTTCGCTACTCGCCTCACAGCAGCACAACTATAATGCTTGATGAAACAAAACCCTATAATATAATACCCAATTAGATTTTCAATACTCATAATGTACGGCCTCAGAACTCTTTGCAATGTTTAAGTTTCTCAATTCTGAGTTTATATTGGTTTGTTTTCGTGTTTATATGTATAAACAATTAGCTAAATAAGTAATCTGTCACTTCACTAGTTTTAAACATAATTCTTTGTGGATAGCGTTGTGGGTAGTATATTTAACTATTTGTATTGTGAACATACCTAATGTAAAATGTATAATATACTACTGTTTGCTAACCTGAATAAATTAAAAAAATAATTGTTTTAAAATAGTGTAAACACTTGCGAGCTGAGATGCAGCTGTACTTATTTATTTATGCTTTTAAGCATTCAATACTTTGATATGTCTAATTAGTTTACATTTAGTAGTTATATTTATTCTTTTGTTCTAGGGTTTATTGAGGTTTGCTATGGAAGCCACCAAGTCGGAGGATGCTCCTGGCAACTCCGAATTCGGGCCTATGGATGAGGAGGTGATATTTTTTTCATATTTTATTGTTGTCAATTAAAAAACAGAGATTTGTAGTGGCGAAAAAGTCGAGTCTGAATTGGTTATGGTAAGATTGGGTATGAATTGCAGAAGTTATATGACTAAGTAGCCTTATTGTTCTGCCCACACACTTGCTGCAAGTCTTGTAACGTAGAATCAACAATAGTACACAAGTTTAGCCATTGTCAATCATAGCGCGTGAAAGTAATAAATAAAATAATACTAGCCCTGTATTAAACATTGTCGCACTGCTGGGCACAGGCCTACTCTACTAATGAGAGGGGTTAGGCCTTAGTCCACCACACTGACCTAAAGTGGATTGATAGACTTTACAAACCTTCGGAATTCTTATGAGAATTGTCATCTATGCAGGTTACTTGACAATGTTTTCACCTTTACCTTTAAAGCAAGCAATAATTAACACTTAGTAAAAACACACATAACTAGTAAAGTACATACACCTCTGGTATGCCATTTAGGTTTCGTACATACGACTTTCGTCTTGACAGTCCGTACCGCAACCAACTAGGCTATCGCTGCTTAGGAGTGGAAGCTCCAATGAAATTGATCAGAATGTATTTATATTATTTGTCCTTTACAGAGAAAGAATTTCCTAGAGGAAGCTCTTAGAACCATGACGGCTAACATGGGAGAGCTTCTGTGCAAGGCCATCAAGGTGCTGGGCAATGCGGAGCATGTTCATTCTATACAACTTGGTGAAACTCTGCCTGAGGACATTCATACTGCATTCAATAATCTGCTTGAGGTTGTTGATGACATTGACATTGCTAATGGTACGTATTTGAGGGTAGAATTCACACTTCAAATTCTAAAAGGATATAATGGTTTCTTACGTTTACGCGAATATTGTACATTGAAATGGTGGAGTCCGCCCCGTGACCATGAAGGCTGTAAAGCTTTCCAAACGTCGGGATAAAAAACTGCGATAGAATCCGTAAAATGTGTTTCATTTCAAACTAAAAGGATACTTTGCTATTTTGACTTTTTTATAATCAAATTAAATCTTTTATTTGTAAATGTACTATAGGTGTTATGTTTAAGGCTAGTTTATGTTATGTTTTAGTTCTCTACATTTTACTTAAAAAAAGTTTACAAAATCTTTTCTAATTTAAACAAAGTAAACCATCTTCTACTTTAAACATATGTTTGATAGTATTGTTACATTCCATTAATTTAATTTTTGACTTTATAATTTGTTTAATATTCTCGGTCTGAGATATTTTATATTCTACTAGTGGACGCAGGCAGACGTTGCCTATGAAACTAACTATGAAGACTGAATTGTCGGGAAAAAATCACACTTCTACAACAGCGGCACACGTAAAAAAATTTTCATCTGAAAAAAGAATTTTCCGATATTTTTTCCCGCGTACCGCTTCAACAAAGCGCGGCATCTCTTCAGTCTCAGGTCCATTAGACGAGCATTCAAACGATGTCCTGTTTTTCTTCGATATGCCCGAAGCCCTAAGTCTTCATTTAACACCCTTTTCACCGTGGTTCTGCTTAACCCCATCTGAAGGGCCAACAGTTTCTGCTTACGTTTGGGATTTCTTTGAATTCGCGCCTTCACAGCTTTTATCACTGCTGGAGTCCTAACAGACCGAGGGCGACCACTTCTTGACCTGTCATCTACACTAGAGTCTTCATTGTATCGTTTGATGGTACGATAAACGAATCTTTTGGCTATATTCAAATTTTTCAGTATGTCAAAAATTTGAATTGGCGCGTAACCGCAACGATGCAACGCAATTACTGCAACACGGTCTTCTTTAAGCGTCCACTCCATATTTAAAAATGAGTAAAATTCTAAAAAGTATACATTTTTATTTTCATGAACAATTTGAAATTCGAATTCAATAAACTTGTTTGTGGCCAGCATTCTAAAATAAAATTTTTTACTGTGTGACAATACTTATGACCTGACTAGGTAGATCAAATAATTACATCATTTCAGATTTCTGCAAGATGGGCGGCTTCTCCATATTCCCCGTGTGCTATGGCAGTGAGAACGAACAAATCCGTCTGCTGGCTAGCTCTGTGCTGGCCGAAGTGTGCCAGAACAACCCGTACAGCCAGGGGCGAGCGCTCGAGTGCGGTCTGCTCAATGTCCTGTTGAACCTGGTCAATACTGAGAGACGGCTGGCGCTCTCCAAGTGCCTCTCAGCTATATCATGTGAGTTGACAAGACAATTGACAGCCTCCGTGGCACAGTAGGCGAGTAGCTGGCTGTGAAACGAGAGGCCGGGGGTTCAATTCCCAAACAGGGACAAATGTTTGTGTGACAAACAGATATTGGTGTCCGGGGTCGGTGGTTGTGAGACCTAAAAGTTTCTCGTAGTCCCTGATACCCATGACACAAGGACTCTTATCTTAGTGTGGGATTGGGGCTATGTGTGTGACTGTTGGGTGTTATTTATTTATTAGTAAAGCGCAAATCTAGGCAAAGTTGGTAGAGATAAGTTCACTTCATCACAAGTAGTTGATATGATAGTTTTGTTTTATTCATATAATTGCTGGTGGTAGGATATTCAAATCCGCCCGGATAGCTTGCACCGTATGCAGGGTGTATAACCCGCCATGGTGGCATACGCAAGTGGGTCGCGTTCCAGGGTCAGCCAGTGTACATCCGGCTTTTATCGGGGATCTAGAGTTGGGGTGCGATGTTTGGCCGTGTTGCGGCCTTCTGAGTACTCTAACGCTAGACCCTCGACTGCTTCTTCACCTTCTTGCCCATGGCGTAGTGTGAAGAAGCTACACAGCAGGCCGGTTTGATTGAGTTGAGTAGCGATAGATTGTCTCTCCCAACTCGATACTCTAATTGGACGGCATTGCGCTTACCATCAGGTGCAGTGTGGTTGCTTTGCTGTGCCAATATAAAAAGAAGAAAAGAATAAGTTATGCTGTATAAAAGACCTACTACCAGACCTTAAGACACTGAGTTCCTGCATAGATCAGATTACAATAAATGAAATTGAGAGTAAAAAGGTTACACCATTCGTGACAATATACAATTCAGTCCATCACAGGGCCAAGCCGGGTTCAAGGCTGTAAAGCTCATAAGTAAGACTGTATTTTTAACTGACTTCATAAAAAGGAGGAGGTTCTCAATTCGTTGGAATCTTCCCACTTCCCGGATGGTCCCGTTGGCACCAAGTCAGGATTTGATGATGGGATCTCAGAAAAATCGAGGGCAACCCTCAAATTTCATAGGGATGCATAATGTGTTTTTTATTGAAGTTGGTGTACTTTTTGAGGCTATCATAATGGTTTTTCCCAAACAGGTATATCTCGTGATTACGAACCTTCATGCCAGGAGCTGATGACCCAGGGTGGCTGCGAGACCATCGCACAACTGCTAACCGCAGACGAGCCAATGGTCAGGACCAAGGCGGCCTTCCTCATCAGATATCTGAGCCACACCTATGCTAAAGCTAGGAGTGAGTATATTATTAAATTTTAATTACAAAAAGGTATTAGGTATTTGATAAAGGTATTAGGAAACTTGAGAGATTGTCTACAAATTAATATTGGCTTGGTTATTTGCACTATTATGTGCCGGCTTAAAGGACACTGAAGAAAGTTTCATGGACATTGAAAGATGTCTCGGAATGATAATGATAAAACAGTGAATTGTGCCATGTAGTAGCATATCTTAAATCTCGGTTACGTCCATATTTTGCAAAAGTATGGAACGTGTACTGAATGGCAGGCTCATGGCATATCTAGAAGCGAATGACCTCCTAAGTGACCGACAATACGGATTTCGCCGAAACCGGTCAACTGGAGACCTTCTAGCGTATGCCACTCACATCTGGAGCGAGGCTGTCGAGAAGCATGGGGAAGCGCTTGCCGTTTCACTTGATATCTCGAAGGCCTTCGACAGAGTGTGGCACGATAGCCTCTTAAGCAAGCTTCTTTCATATGGCTTGCCCACTGGGTTATGTGCATGGATATCGGACTTCTTGAGGGAACGATTGATTCGAGTGGTCATTGATGGCTGCTCCTCCGATCTATTGGCTATCAATGCCGGGGTACCTCAGGGGTCGGTACTTTCTGCGACTCTATTCCTGCTGCACATCAATGATCTGCTTAAGCCCGGTACTTTTGGGTACGCTGATGACAGCACAGTGGTAGAAAGTTACATATCTAATGCACAAACCAGTGGAGTGCAAGTCCAGGCCCTCAGGTAGGCCATGGTAGAACGCCTAAACTTGTCCTTAAAGGCAGTCTCCGATTGGGGCGATGCCAATCTGGTCAAGTTTAATGCCACTAAGACCCAGGCTTGTCTATTTTCTGCTAAACGGAGTCCCTTCCAACTGACTCCTACTTTCAGAGATGTATCCGTACCGATAACTGACCACCTAGAGATTCTTGGCGTAACTTTGTGTCCAACTCTCAGTTTTGGCTCCTACATTGAGCATAAAGCTCAATTGGCTGCCAAAAAGCTGGCTATCCTTGCCAAGGTGAGACGGTACTTCACGCCGGGACAGCTCCTTGATCTGTATCAAGCGCAAGTCCGGTCGTGCATGGAGTACTGCTCTCATCTTTGGGATGGATCGGCCAAGTACCAGCTTGAGGCGTTGGAGGCAATCGAGAGTCGCGCCAAGAGGCTCATAGGCAACGATTCCATAGTCGAGGCAAGGCTGCAAAGATCGACGTAAAGTTGCCAATTTATCGGTTTTTACCGGATACATTTCGGCGAGTGTGCCTTGGAATTACACAATTTAATTTACCAACCCCTTTCTATCATCGGACGACAAGAGACTCGGCGAAGCGTCATCGATACATGGTTGATATTCCACCAGTGCGCACGAAGCGTTTTGCTAGTACATTCATCATGCGCACCGCTAGAGAGTGGAACTCTTTGCCGGAGTCTATATTTCCCGAAAATTATAACCTGGGTATCTTCAAGAGTGAATAGGTATCTTCTAGGCAAGCGTGCTCCACCTTAGATAACATCATCACTTACCATCAGGCGAGATAGTGGTAAAACGCAAGCCTATTTAGATTAAAAAAAAATATATTAAAGCTAGTTTTATGTAAATTTTTAACCGACTTTAAAAAACGGAGGATGGGATCTCAGAAAAATCGAGGGCAACCTTCAAATTTTATACAGATGTATAATTTGTATTTTATTTAAGTCAGTGTATTTTTTATGAAATAAAGAACTTTTACTTGTCTATTATAATGCGCACCGACTATACGTAGTATTTACATGAGACCTGCATTATAACTGTATTGATGACTTAAGTGACTGCATGAGTATGTAAGGGGAAGCCTGAAAGTAGCACCAATTGGCTATTTGACAACATTGAAAATACACTGCAAATTGTGGTCATCCTGTTAGACAATAGCTTAAAAAACCATATTTCACTTCATTTTAAACAAAAAAATGTATATTTTTTGCAAATTAAACGAAATAAAATACAACATTTATTTAAAATTTTATCTGTGATGTGAACGCTCTGTGATTGGTTGCAACTCTGGTGACGTCACACGCAAGTAAACATAGTAGGGGTGTGACATTGAGTGAAAAAAAAACGATTTTTCTCACTTGAATAATAATCGATTTTAGAAAAATCGATTTTTTATAAGAAAAATAAACGGTTTTTTTCTTAAAATTTTGCGTAGTATGTTTTTCTCTGTAGTAAGAAATTAATATTAACAATTTACTAGGAGTCTTCAGTTTGGCATTGAAGTCACCCATTTCACCGCTGTAGGAATCCTTGGTACGAGACATAGCTTTCCCTATGTCTTCGTACGTTGGGGCGTACACTTGTATAACCTTCAGAGTATATTTTTAAGATAAGGTACGCCACTCGAGCTGATACGCTGCCAACTTCCACAGCGTTGCTTTTTAGTGACTTGTGGATAATAAATCCGACGCCACCTTGGGATGGTTGGTGTCCTTCTCGGAAGTAGAGTAAGTGACCAGAATCTAGGGCCATCTTCTCCTCCTCCTGTCTTCGGATATCGGATAGCCCTACGATATGCCAGTTAATGTGACTTAGCTCTTCTTCCAACACAGCGATGTGCTCGTCCAACCGCAGAGAGCGTCCGTTGTACGTCGCCAAAAATTGTTTTTTGTGGTACCCTACCGTAGCCCGGGTATTGTAATGGGTGCCTTCAATGCCAATGTACATTAGTACAAGGACACGGCGAATCGAGGGTAGGATCATTCGGCTATGGGTGCAGGAATCACAGGGGGCAAATGCTAGTCAACTTTTTCGAGACCCGGGGCCTCTTTTTAATGAATTCATTTTTCCAGAGGAAGTGGACTTGGCAAAGCCCCAATAATGTCACCAGGAATGAGAGCGACTTCATTATGACTAATAAGCGCCAAATATTCAGAGATTTGTCGTGATCAGTAGGTTTAACACCGGTAGTGATCACCGACTGGTAAGAGGTACTCTGAATATAAAAGTTATTTTTTTTAATTGGTATATTATTTTGAAGCTCATTACGATTACGATTGTCTTTACACGCTTTATACTAGCTAAAATTGTATCCAAGTAGACTAAGTATATATGTAACGGAACCCTTCAACGTTATGTTCACCACCTTCAAGACATCAGATTTACTTGAATATTTACACACGTATCAAGGACCTATGATCACCAGGTTCACCAAGATATAAAAAAATATTAGGTGTCATTTTAAAATATATTTTTTATGTGGTCTTAATTTGTAATCGAATATTTTATTATAAGTAGGTACGTTTGATGCTGTTTCGAGACTAAGAGCATAAAATAAATTATATTTAAAAATAACACGCTTAATTAGCTAGCCGAACTAAAAAGTTGAAAATAATATTAATTTCATTGCGAAAAATTATAACTTAAAAAAAACTAAAAAATATCACGTTTTAAGGTTAAGGTTTTCAAATATAATTCCAAGATCTTTGAATCTAATAAGTTCATTGGCACACTGTTTAACGAAGAAAGGATGTAAGCCAGACCCTTGGAAGAGTCAAGATTTTTAATAAAAAATATCGATATATCGAAATATCGATATTTTGTTTCGTTATATCAAACTCCGATATTGATATATTTAAAAATATCGATATATCGAAACTCCGATATTTTTAAAAATATCAACATCCCTAGTTATTAGCTTGTTTACTTGCATGTGACGTCACACCAGCGCCATTACAAAAATAGCGTTTTTGCCGCGGTTTTGGAGATTTAAACTTTAACATTGATTTTTATTAAAAATACTGTATATTTTCCTGAAATATCAATGTAGTGTGCTTATTATGTAATAAAGAATAGTTTTAAATCATTATCGAAAATGAGTCAAATAGCCAATTGTGGAAAAGATGAGGAGTGCTAGGTTAGCTTGGTATGGGCATGTGATGAGGAGGGATGAAAGGCATGTGACAAGACTGGTTGTCAATATGAATGTGGATGTACGAAAGAGTCGTGGGAGACCAAAAAAGAGATGGATGGATTGCGTGAATGAGGACATGCGCATGAAAGGAGTGAATGCAGATTTGACGCATGATAGGGCTGCGTGGAGAGTCAAAACCATTTGTGCCGACCCCACTTAGTGTGGGATAAGGGCAGGTAGATGATGATGATGATGACTTAAGTGACTGCAGGTTATGTTTTTGTTCATTATAGCTAACTAGTTTTACATATGTGTTTGTGTTAATAGATGGTTAATTGATAAATTAATAATTAGTTGCTGTATAAAAAATACTATTTGAAATGAGATTTTGTTAAGGTATATTTACCTCAGAAAAATAAATCTTAATTAAATTTTGACTTCAGAAGTTGATAAAAGCTCAAAGTAGTTTCGTCTAGTTAAGTCGAAACCGACTCTGATAGTTGGGACAGACCGTACCATTGTGTACAATGTCATTATAAGTTCTTTTTAAAGACAAATGTGGTGTATACAATCATCAGACACATTACAATATTTCAACTCATCCCTAAATTTCTATTTGATTAATTTCGTTGCGGGATAAAAGATAGTTCAGTATTCCCAGAGACTCACCGAGTTTCATTACTCGGTGTTAAAAGCGTACCATTGCCGATTCTGGCTAAACAGGAGTTACAATGGCGGAAGTGTGGGCGGGATAGCAAAAAAATAAGTGTGTGCAATGCACACATTTTTTTCTCACACAGTAGAAGTGAAACTTCAGAAAGGTTACCTACGAGTAAGCTTTGTAATACGCAGGCACATATACGTGTATTTACACACATACTAAGTACTAACTACTAAAATATTTCAAAACCATTAACCATACTACGTCAATGACAGTAACCGATTCGATGCCACTCGATCCCACTCGAATCTCCTCGAATATATATTCTATCTCATTCTCTCTTAGGCTTAGTCCTATAGATTTATGTGTTTGTCTCTTTTTACTGTCGTTTTTCGTTTCATCGAGTTTCCAATCACATTGATTCTAAAAAAGTTTCACTTCAAAAAATCTTCAAAACATCTGCTCATCTCGATTATCTTATATTATTTTCAGAGCAATTCATCATCCTCAACATAATCAGAACCATTGCGGAACAAATCAGGACTGGTCGGGACAACACTTCGGAGCATCTCCTGTGCATCATGCTTAGTTTGGTCAAAGATGGGAACCCCACAGCCTTAGCCCAGTGCCGGGAGCCCAGTCTGAACCTAAAGATTGTGTTGGAGAAGCATCTAGAAAATTCTGACCTCGTCTATGACATGTTCAGGGAAGAGAAGGAGACTTGCGAGGAGATCTTGAAGAAAGTCTTTGACGGGTACACTCCGGTTGAGATTGTGGAAGAGGTGGCTGATAGGTAAATTTCTTTTGAATATTGGAGGATTTAGTTTGGAAAGTCGTGGAGAGATTTTTTGGGTTATTTGCAATTGAGTTTGCGCAGGATAGGAGATTTTTTGTTTTGGATCAGGTTACGTTGGCATTAAATAATATGTGTTAGTTCAAAGTCACTGACCATCAGAAGAATAGTATCATAATTATTTTTGGATAAATTATTTGATACAGAAGCTGATTTTTTTTAAATTACTTTTAAACATTGCTTGACGCATTAAAAATATATTATTATATAATTACATTGATTTTTACACTATTATGTTTGCATATTGCTGTAATAAACAAAAAACAAAAGAAAAAATATAAAAAAATGGATTATAAAGAAATTGTCTGATGTATTTTTTTGTCTTCTACATTTGTAACGTAGCATTAGCATTATTGTTGTATTTATATGAATTCAAAGAGTTCATTTAGTGTTGTAATGTAATCTTAATGTGTATTTATAAATAATCAAAACTCATATGTATTAAACACTTACTCAAGTAGTTCGTACCATAAGTCTCACACATATACTCACGCCTGTAATCCCCGAAGGGGTAGGCAGAGGTGTAACCAGTACACCCACTTTTCGCCGAATTTATTACGGTCCTATAATGTAATATGGGGTGAGCCTATCGCTATACCGGGCACAATTCCAAACTCCAGGCTGATATTGAGTATTTTTTAAATAGAAAAACCCAATATTAAGTCTCCTAATAGCTTTTCTGACTACACACAATTTCTTCACCACACAGTCACACATAATCCTGACCCCACACTAGGTCAAACCTGTATCGTGGGTATTAACTATGAGGGACTACGCACAAGACTAGAAACACATATTTATTGATCCCACTTTCAGTGCGGGACTCGAACCTACGGCCTCTCGTTAGTGTACTATGGAGGCTGTCGAATAATAAACATTTAGAAACTTGCCTATTCAAGTAAATATTATCTATTATTAATTAAGACTGAGTTATGACATAACATTCATACATTTATGGCAACATGAGCTGGTGGTAGGATATTCATATCCGCCCGGATAGCAACCACCGTACACAGGGTGAAAAACCCGCCATAGTGGCACACGCAAGTGTGTCGCGTTCCGGGATCAGCCAGTGTACATCCGGTTTTTTGGGGGTCTAGAGTTGGGGTACAACGTTTGGCCATTTTGCGGCCTTCTGAGTACCCTGACAATAGACCCTCGACCGCTTCTTCACCTTCTTGCCCATGGCGTAGTGTGAAGGAGCAGGCCGGCATGATTGTGTTGAGTAGCGGGGGATAGATCGTCTCTCGCTACTCGATACTCTAATTGGACCGTACTGCGCTTACCATCAGGTGAAGTGCGGTCACTTTGCCGTGCTAGGATAAAAAAAACATTCACTGCAAATTATACAATGGGGTAATGAAATAACGCCAAAACCCAGACACGCCTACTGATTTTTTATAAATTACCACTATAAAATAATAAATATTAATTCTAATTAAATATTCTGAAAAGTTTGTTTTCCAATAAAAAGAAAATGAAAACTTTGCCTATTGCGCTGAAAATACCCGCGTATTTATTTTAATTGTCGTTCGTGGTAGTAAGAGAAATTTTGAAAAATTACCTACCTAAATAAATAGGTGCTTATAGCATTGTTAAAAATATTTTCAAGGTGGCTAAAGGACATGTATCTATGGCTGAATATTTTTTTTCAGGCTACGCGTTATTTCATGACACGCTTTATTGGGTTATGCATTTACATAGTTTGTAAATATTTTGTTCAGTCATTTATATTTATATTTGTTTGTAGTTTTAAGTTTTTTCAAATGTCGCAAGATTATTGTACAAATTAGAATGTTTTTTGTAATTATTTTTTAATAAAACCTGTGCAAGTAAATGTATTAAAAATGGCGACTCTCTGAAATTGTGGTCAGCATAAAAGTTTTTATTTTTATTCTGTCGTAAAATCGTTTTTCGCTACAGGCTGCGCCGATAAAAGGCTTAGGCTGTTTCTGGTAAACTACAAGTACATAATAAACCTTTTATTTGTATTCTCGGAAGTGTTCGGAATTGTCAACAAAAAGTACGGTCTGAAAAATCAACTATTCTATGTATTTCTTATTTTTCAAATAAATTTACTAGTACGAAAAATATATCAAGAAAATTGTAACACTCATTAATTTTCATTTAACAACTGATTTCAAGATAGAAAAAATGTCAATATTGCTTGCATTGCATTTATGTATGTCCCTTACACAATTTTCCTGCCAAATGTGGTCTGAATTTCTTTTTGTACTTGATATGGTTTACAACACTTCATATAAATATCCATCGACTGTTTCTTTTTCCTTGCCCATGGCGTAGTGTGTAGAAGTTACACAGCAGGCCGGCATGATTGTGTTGAGTAGCGAGGGAGAGATTGTCTCTCGCTACTCGATACTCTAATTAGACGGCACTACGCACCATCATCATCATCATGCAGATTTGATTGACAGATTTCTTTTTATCTTGGCAAAGTGACCACCACTTTGCCAAGATAAAAAGAAAGTAATTTTTAATATTTTTTGCTTGTGCGGGTTGTACAAATAATATTGTTTTGCATTCATTACGGGTTTTGAATTGTCTGCATTCTATTTTACGTCTTTAGTAAACTCATTCGTATATGCGATTACGAGGATTCATGTGCTAATTTTGACTATTGATTTAGTTTATTTTATACTCATTGGGGCATTACTAGATTTATTAACATTGAAGACGCATTTTTTCAAATAAAGGCACACCAACAAAGGCCAACACTATACATTATTAGGTATATAATACTAATAATATATAAAACTATAAATTTTTATAAAGAATTGCTATAGATATTACCGTCAACATAAAAGTTTGACACATCTTTGTGTCAAGTAAAGTGAAAATTTGAAGAATTTTTTTTTTACTGCCTTGATAGGCTGACGAGCAGACGGGCCACCTGATGGTAAGTAGTCACCGCCGCCCATAGACCTCTGCAATGCCAGGGCACAGCAAAGCCGCTGCCTACCGTTGAAGGACTACTCTTTTTAAGCCTCGTTTAAAGAAGGACATGTCATAGCGCTCAGGGAACACCGCTGCAGGGAGTTCATTCCAGAGCTTGCACGTACTTGGTAAAAATGAACGCTGGAAACGAACCGTGCTAGACGGAATCGTTTCCAGGGCGTGCATGTGGATTGAGTGAGCACCTTCCAAAAATCGTTTTTTATGTATTAGGTATTTAGTAAAAGTTCTAAAACAATTGTAAAACCAATCCTGGAATTTGTAAAAAGATAAAACCGAAGATAAATCAGTTAATGTCTGCTCACTCAATCCTGATAACGGGCAACCCAGATCTACAAATGTATCAAGTTTACATATAAAATTTGGGTTCTAGGATTTAGTAAAACCTTAATGAAGTCACAGTATTTAATTTCAGATCACCTAGTGCCCTATTTAAAAAGTTACAAATTGTTATTGGTGCTCACTCAATCCACATGCTTTGAAAAGTCAAGATTTCTTACGAATTACCTATAAAATCAAGTTTAATTATATTTCTAGATTTAGTAAAAGTAGAATAGAAATTTGTAAAACACAAAACGAATCACTATCATGCTTCGTTTTTGAAAAAATAATTTTTATAGGTGCTCACTCAATCCACACGTTTTTGAAAAGTTAAAATCTTTCATATCTTTAAATCTGTAAGCGCTACAAAAAATGTGAATACGTCAAGATTTAGTAAATTTTTTTACTAAATATTGGCTATTTCACATTTTCGATTTTTTGCTTACTTAAAGAGATATTACTTTTTTAATGTTTCCATACAAACTTACAATGTAGGGTCGCCACACGTGTCAAAATACAGGATATTCTACTAAATTAATTTGTGTTTGCCTATATGTAAATACCTTTTTTTTAGTGCCTCGATAGGCAGACGAGCAGACGGGCCACCTGATGGTCAGTAGTCACCGCCGCCCATAGACTTCTGCAATACCAGGGCACAGCAAAGCCGCTGCCTACCGTTTAAATACCTAAGGGAAACACGCACGGGCCGGTAATAAGCTCAGCGAAACGTCGATACTAGTTACACCTCTGCCTACCCCTTATTTTTTTATTTCAGTAAAAATATAAAAAAATATATCCTTGAAATGCTATACATTATTTAGATATAGTCAATCTTTTTTACTCTACCGCCAGTACGGAATGCAGTTTTACTAGAGTGTGCAGTGTTTTAATGTAGGGTCGCCACACGTGTCAAAATACAGGATATTCTACTAAAATAATTTGTATTTGCCTACCTCTTGTTATGCCTATATGAATCACGACGATATAAATGATAATAATATGATGGGAGTGTAATAAGCTCAGCGACACATGGTTGAATTAATTTATTTTTAACTATTTATAGGAACCCAAATTAATATTATCAATACCACCTAGCACCAATTTACTAATTAATTCATATGGGAATTCTGAACTCCTACTTATTATATAAAATAATTGAAACATACTGATATCTGAATTTATTCTTTTTAACGTGTTATTTAAATATTTAGGCACGAAGCTTAAATACAAATGTGACTATTAAGTATATCTAAATAAAAGTTATAATAATTTTGTTACTTTAAATAAATCTGCGTAGTTACTAAAAATATTCTATTGACATTTGGTGTTATTGTATAAATAACACCAAATGGCTAGTCTGCCAACCCGCATTAGGCCAGCGTGGTGGACTACGGCCTAACCCCTCTCATTAGTGAAAGAGGCCCGTGCCCAGCAGTGGGACAATGTTTAATACAGGGCTAGAAGTAGTATAAATAAAAGGCGTCTGTACTAATATATAAAACAGGTAAAATTTGTAAGTTTGAATGTTCGGGGTAATCTACGGTTCTACGGAACCGATTTTGAAAAATCTTTCACTGTTACAAAGGTATTTTAATGAGTTCCCTGAGTGCTATAGACTACTCTTATTCTAATTTTTATTCCTGAAAATGTTATCTCGTGGGATAGACGGGCCGGGACAAACATATTTTTAAGGCGTTCGCGAAGTTCGCGAGGACAGCTATACCAAATATCATTATTAGCCAAAAAACAAAGTGCCGAAACTTATGCTGAGAGTAAAATACGACAACTGACCAACGCTGACATGGCTAGGTTTTATATATTTTGTATATTGCCATAGTTTGATGTGTCACGGCACTCTACTATGGGGTGGTGCTGCTGACAAGAATATCATTTTACTCTCCAAAAGCGAGCTATAAGATCTATCGCTAAGTTCTAGACGTTCTTGGGGAGGAAAATTCTTCTTTCAAGGGGCTTTGTATACGCTTTTACAATAAGGTTCCCAATCATTTTAAAGAACAAAATAAAAGATATTTTAATGATACTATTTAGCCTATTACAACATTTCTGAATATTTAGATGATCCAAAGGCTTCGGAATATATTATGCTATTACTTAGAAGTGTAGCCATTAAATGCTAATTAGGAACCTTATATATAATATATTTCATTTCCTTAACATTGCGAACTTATGTGAACAGTATGCCTTACATGACTTTACTTGATTTTAGTGTCTAATATTTTAATAGTCGTATTCTGTCTGTGCTTGCTGCGGCGTCATGTGCGGAATCGGTCACTTCCCTGTGACATGGTTGAGGAGGTCGATGGCTGGCACATGCGTCATTAATTGTGAACGGGTGCTGCTCTTGTGGACTGGTCTACTCAGACTGTTTCAGTAAGGACCAACTGCTCAAGAAATCGTCATTTTTATCTATTTCACGGCGGTCATGTGCAACATTAAGCCTTGTAATAAGTTTTATTTCACAATATAAGGCAACCTAATTAACATACATTGAGCTGCTCTAATCTAATCAATTGTATGACCAAATATTGTTAACCGGTGTTCGAAAAGAGCAACGCTACAGTTTCTCGTCCGTTATTCTCTAGTAAAACTGCATTCCGTACTGGCGGTAGAGTAAAAAAGATTGACTATATCTAAATAATGTATAGCATTTCAAGGATATATTTTTTTATATTTTTACTGAAATAAAAAAATAAGGGGTAGGCAGAGGTGTAACTAGTATCTACGTTTCGCTGAGCTTATTACCGGCCCGTGCGTGTTTCCCTTAGGTATTTAAACGGTAGGCAGCGGCTTTGCTGTGCCCTGGTATTGCAAAAGTCTATGGGCGGCGGTGACTACTGACCATCAGGTGGCCCGTCTGCTCGTCTGCCTATCGAGGAACTAAAAAAAAGGTATTTACATATAGGCAAACACAAATTAATTTAGTAGAATATCCTGTATTTTGACACGTGTGGCGACCCTACATTGTAAGTTTGTATGGAAACATTAAAAAAGTAATATCTCTTTAAGTAAGCAAAAAATCGAAAATGTGAAATAGCCAATATTTAGTAAAAATTTTTACTAAATCTTGACGTATTCACATTTTTTGTAGCGCTTACAGATTTAAAGACATGAAAGATTTTAACTTTTCAAAAACGTGTGGATTGAGTGAGCACCTATAAAAATTATTTTTTCAAAAACGAAGCATGATAGTGATTCGTTTTGTGTTTTACAAATTTCTATTCTACTTTTACTAAATCTAGAAATATAATTAAACTTGATTTTATAGGTAATTCGTAAGAAATCTTGACTTTTCAAAGCATGTGGATTGAGTGAGCACCAATAACAATTTGTAACTTTTTAAATAGGGCACTAGGTGATCTGAAATTAAATACTGTGACTTCATTAAGGTTTTACTAAATCCTAGAACCCAAATTTTATATGTAAACTTGATACATTTGTAGATCTGGGTTGCCCGTTATCAGGATTGAGTGAGCAGACATTAACTGATTTATCTTCGGTGTTATCTTTTTACAAATTCCAGGATTGGTTTTACAATTGTTTTAGAACTTTTACTAAATACCTAATACATAAAAAACGATTTTTGGAAGGTGCTCACTCAATCCACATGCACGCGTTTCCAGGTAGTATGGATGAACTCTGTTGCGGTGTCGGGTGGTGCGATGATAAAATGGAGATGTAGGCACCATTTTAAACAGTAAGTAATTAATAACAGACTCCTACAATATAAAAACACCCTTAAATTACAGCAGGTGGCTCTTTACTGTCTTTACTTGTTAGTGTCCATACTTTGTGTAATTTAGCTCGATCGGAACATTTTTAATTGTATTACATGACATTAGCAAAATTGTGGAATCATTCCTCCGAAGACCATTGAAATAAGAAAAATAAGAATTTGTCATGCACTATATCAAATCTGTTATCTGTTGTCTCAAATAAGTATATTGATGTGTAGATCCTACCTAACTTCCTAACTTGTGATTTCTATACAAAACAGGTGTTGAAGAAATAACGAATGTGACGTAAAGAGAAAATTATCAAGGTTAAAATCCTATAGGAATAGGTAATTAATCAATCTATCTCATCTTTTTCGAGTATTTTTTCATGGAATTATTCATATACTGAAAATCCTAAGTATGTTTAATACTTAGATAATAGATACTTTACCTTCAAATCGGTATACTAAAGTGCCAAACAAACATTTTTAAACTACCAGTAAATAAAACTCCCTACGTGGGACCTTTTATTAGTAACTCATTTCTGCATCACGCTGTATATTCCCTATTATAATAGTATAGTACGTCATATCTATAATGAATGTAAGGTCACTTTTAACCATGTAATTCTGAATATGTAACATGATTTACTGAATAAACTTTTTACTTAGTCAATGTGTTTTATTTGTAAAAGTAGCTCTTAATCAGTGTTACCAGATGAAAATAACAAACTACCGTGTCAGCAGACAAAAATTACCGTGTTTGAAGTATAATTACCTTAGATTTATTTTTGAATTACAGTCTATAATACCATGTCAATGTTTAACGAAACAAAACGTTATTCTTTATATTTTTTATCTAGAAATAAATTATTCGTCCCAAAGTTCCACTTCTTGGTCATAAATAGGCGGAGTCATCTTTTTAAACATGTCTATACCTCTTTCTAATGCCTACCATAAGCTATCTGAATTCGATTTTCAATTTTTTATGATTTTTGGATTCGAATTCGATTATAATTTACACGGTAATTAATATTAAAAAATACCGCAGGTAGTGACACGGTAATAGATTACCGTAGACCGTGTTTTGGTTAAAAATACAGTGCATTTACGGTAATAACCATGTATCTGGTAACACTGCCCTTAATACACACATTTGAAGATGTAAATGGGCTTGGATTAAGGGTAACATGCTATATAAAGGGTGGGTATTAAAAACAAACTGATGGCAATTTTTTTGTCACAATCATTTTTAAACATGCATATACACTCCCCTGTAATACCCAAAGGGGTAGGCAGAGGCGTAACCAGTACACCCACTTTTCGCCGAATTTATTACGGTCCCATAATGTGATAGGGGGCGAGCCTATCGCCATACCGGGCAAATGCTAGACTGCGGTCTGATACTGAGTATTCATTAATTATTTTTAAACTCTACTTTAAATCACTGAAATTAAATTAGTTACTGTCAAACGCTTCATATTCCGAAATCGTTTAAAATAAAACTTATTTTAGAGACACGATCTTAATCTAACCCAATTCAATTACATCATAAATGTTTGTTTTTATGCATTTAATTAGGTTTATTTTATAATTTTTTAACCGACTTCAAAAAAGGAGGAGGTTAACAATTCGTCGGAATCTTTTTTTTTATGTATGTTACCCGATTACTCGAAGACGCCTGGACCGATTCGAGAAATTCTTTTTTTGCTTAAAAGGGTATACTTCCCAGGTGGTCCCATTGGCACCAGGTAAGGATCTGATGATGGGATCTCAGAAAAATCAAGGGAAACCCACAAATTTTATAGTGACGCATAGTTTGTTTTTATTGAAGTCGGTGTACTTTTTATTAAATTATACAGGTACGTTCTTGTAAGATTTTGTCAATTCAGTTTATTAATTTTATCTGTTTAAAGATAATTTAATACGGTGTAACGACAGAGTAGCTATCCAATGTATAAACTAGAAGCATAAAAGATATTTTAATTTCGTGCAGAGTACAACAGAAATGGCACCAATGTATTTTTGTAAGTGAAATACATAAACTCATTTGCAAAAAAAAAACGGGCATCTAAGCAATGAACCATTTCAAATGTTACCATTGGTTTGTTTGATAATTATAGGTAGTTTTCTTTCACAATTTTGTAAATTAATAAGCAAATAATCGTTTTCGTCAGTATTATCATAAAATTTATGGGTTTTAATGCTAAAGTTCACTAGTAGTGTGTGCTCGCTAGTAGTGCATATGCTCGTGAAGTAAAAGTTAACAAAGATTTTTGTTTGTTTTGCTTTAATAAAGTAAAAGCAGATAAATGTTTAGTATCGAGTGTGACCCCCTCTAGCTGAAATCACAGCTTGAATTCGTCTGGGTATGCTAGCGAGGATATCCCGGATACTTGCTTGCGGAATACGTTCCCACTCCGCGGTAATCACATTCTTCAGCTCTCTGATGGTCTGCGGAGCCGGTTGTACTGATCTCACGCGTCGTTTCAGAACGTCCCAGACATGCTCTATAGGATTGAGGTCGGGATTCGAGCTGGCCAATCCAAACGACGAATGCCGACCTCTTGCACATACGCTTCTACATCGCGAGACCGGTGGGCGCGAGCGTTGTCGTCCATAAAAATTGAGTCTTCGCCTAAAGCAGCCAATGCGGGTTAAAACTTCCGTTATGTATCGATGTCCAGTCAGTGAGCCGTTTTCAATGAAGACTAACTCTGTACGATCCATCCATCAATTTATTCCTGCCCAAAACATAACAGAGCCCCCACCATAAGGTGTGATTTCTTCAAAACAAGCCTCCTCGTCTTCGTAGCACTCGCCGAAGTCGATCTTCACCGAACAGAGATATCCTGGCTTCATCGGAGAACAATACCCTATTCCAGTCTTCTTGAGTCCATGACTCACAATTTCGAGCAAACCTAAGCCTGGCAACTCTGTGCTCACGGAGTAACTTAGGGCCGCGGGCCGGGCGATGACTGCGTATATTGGCCGCGAGAAGCCTCCTCCTGACCGTCCATAGACTAATATGCACATTTCTTACTTCTTCGAGGTTGTTCTTAAGGTCCCATATACGAAGACTTGCGATTTCTCAATGCGCGACTCACAAGAAAACGATCATCCCGTGGTTGGGTACATGGTTTTCTTCCAGAACCAGGCCTTTTCTCGACGGAACCGGTGTCTTGATACCGCTGCCAGGTCCTTTGAACCGTCGAGCGACTCACACTTAGCCTCTGAGCCACGAAGCATTGGCTGCAAACCTCTTCGAGCAGCGCAATAATTTTGGTAGATTTTACCACTTTCTCTAACATTATTGAGACAGCTAAACAGCAATAAATGAAGCTTTGACAATTAAGAATATGTTATAAATTCATAAAAATTGACTAAAAGTTATGAAAACCGATATTATCTTTTGGAACTTCGCACCAAAAATGTAGGATAAAAAGTGGTTTTCTGTAAAAACGAGCATCAAACGAAAATTTGAATTTAGAACGTACTGTTTTAAACACCACGGCATTTTTAAAACCGGCCAGTAACATGTACAAATGATTGAAATCATTTTGGTACCGTATTTTTTTAAAGAAGAATTAAAATCAAAACCGCCCGTTTTTTTTGCAAATGAGTGTATAATGATTATACTAATGAGTTGTGAGATATGTGGGATTGCTTATTCGGGAAGAAGGGATGCATGTTTTTTTTATCCTAGCATGGCAAAGTGACCACACTGCACCTGATGGTAAGTGCAGTGCTGACTAGTTAAAGTATCAAGTAGAGAGAGAAATAGATATGTGGGTAAGTATCTTTGAATTAAAAACAAACATTAATCACTTATGAATTTAATCTCCTTAAGTACATTGTTTTGTATCTTTTTATCATTGATGAGCCAAAGATACAAAAAATATTTACACATTTCGACAGCCTCATTACAACACAACGGAAACCACCACCGAAAAGTGGTATGGCTATTTTAATGGGATGTTTTTTTTAGTGCCTCGATAGGCAGACGAGCAGACGGGCCACCTGATGGTAAGTAATCACCGTCATAGACTTCTGCAATGCCAGGGCATAGCAAAGCCGCTGCCTACCGTACCGTATGTAATAATAGCCGTCAATATGTGCTAGGAAGTTAATGCTTGTCATTCGTCAACAACCATGACAGGGTCAGCTGGTTCGTCATACTCCAGCTTTACGGGTGTCAAGTCCTCGCTAGTCCAGTCGAAGTCGATGCCGGTCACCTCTGTGAACCAGTCCTGGTAGTGGCCGGGACGGACGAAGCCTGCAACGATGGATTGATCAATAAATCAAGTTAAATACACCCAACAGTCACACACATAATTCTGACCCCACAAGGTAAAACCTGTATTGTGGATATCTAGAACTGCTAGGAACTACGGTCCCACAACACCCAGACCCGAAACAAATATCTGTCTGTTACACAAATATTTGTCTCGGTGCGGGAATCGAACCCACGGCCTCACGTTTCACAGCCGGCTACTCGCCCGCTGCGCCACGGAGGCTGTTAAAAATTAGTTTATTCTATATTAGAATTCCCAACCGTCCTGTTTTTCCATGACCTGATTAAGTGTCCTGGATAGTTTTAAGCAGCGTTCTGGGTTTTTAAAACGCCCTGATAAGGCCCTGTATTTTAAACAGCCCCACTTTTGCAACCCTTACGGTACGAGTGTTTTTAAACTGAATTGTCCTAGTTTGTCCAACAACAAATCCTAGTTTTTGAAAGTCACAGATGGCAACCCTGTTCTATATACAGTGTGTTGCAGAAAGGTGGTACTAATTAAAAGTTTTAAAGCAGTTACAGGACTTATGTTAAAATATTAGTGAAAAAAATTATTTATATCTATTAGAATTTGAACATTTTATTAGCATTTTGTAGCGTAACCTTAAAACAACTACTTCCTACGTAGTTGTTCCTACGTAGGTAAGCAGTTCTATAAAACTCAGACCAACACAAATATATGTCTGTCACACAAACATTTGGAACCCGCGGCCTTTCGTTTCATAGCTGGCTACTACTACTCTACGTCCAGCGTCTACTCGGCCGCTGCGCTATGGAGGCTGTCAAAACCTATTTATACATATTTTAGTTGTTAATAAACCAAAACTTCACTTTTTAATATTTAAGGCCAATCTTGACACAAACCTGAGGGAATTGCGTTGTTACAACCGGAGATGTGTCCGAAGCTGACAACTCCAATCATGGTGGGCTTGCCGTCTTCATCCACGATGGTAAGGGGGCCACCGCTGTCACCCTGCGACAAGAATCAAATAAATAACACCCAACAGTCACACACATAGCTCCGATCCCACACTAAGGTACGAGTCTTGTGTTGTGGGTATCAGGGACTACGACTGACTTTCGGTCTCACAACACCCAGACCCCGGATACAAATATTTGCCCCGGTGTGGGACTCGAACCCACGGCCTCCCGTTTCACAGCCGGCTACTCGCCTACTGCGCCACGGAGGCTGTCAAATCAAAATATTGTAGCCATGAAATGCATTGTTTAGAATTTGGTGGTAGTTTCGGTAGACGCAAGAAACTGTCATAGGAATTATTTGGAGAGAGAGAAATGAAAGTAAATTATAACCGACTGTGGATTATAGAGTATGTGGCGGCACTCAGCGCGCATCGCACGATTGTCAAACGCAACGTCAACCAATTCTGAATTGCGGTAGAAAATTTGCGCGATGCATCACATTTTAAGACAAAATTACCTATGTTTTGCCATTATATTTGAGTTTCTTACTAAGATCGTTATTTTTTTTATTTTCAGTGTCTTTGCCTTATATGGATTGTAAATGTCCGAAATAAAATGATTATTATACATATAAGCTCCAAATATAAACGGTTGTAGGAGTCGCGGCGAGTCAAGCATAACACCCGCTTGAGTGGAGATTTCCTCGTCGGTAGAGGAACACTAACACCTGGTCCTTTACACTATTAAGTTCTTTTTATAACAAAAAACCATATAAGTGGGTCACCTGATGGTAAGTGCGCCCATGATATGAGAAGATGCGTTTCCGATCTTAATGCCATGCCAAAAGGCCTAGGCAGAATATCAGCGCCAGGCAGTATCTTATCTACCTGGCAAATACTGAGCCTATGGCATTTTGGTCATACTTCGTCCAAAGTATGGCATTCTGGTCATACTTTGGACACAGGTGTGCCGATTCCAGGAGTAGTATTACCCTGTTGGTGTTTTTAAATGATTTCTGTTTTTTTTTGTAGTAGTTCTTTATTTGTTTGTGTGTATGGTTTAAAATGATGAGTAAATAAAGTTTATTTTCTGTCTTTCCATTCGTATAAATATCATAAACTTTGCGTCAAATTCTATGAAACATCTGAGAAATCCAAAACGATGACAGCCTCCGTCCCAGGATATATGGACGGCCCAACTGTCCTGCGCTTAGGACGACTACTCCTGTACAAGTCCTGACAATAATACAACCGACAGTCGCACACGAAGTAAACCTGTATCGTGGGTTTTTAATCCTTGCACGGCAGAGTGACCACACTGCACCTGATGGTGCACAGAGTATCAAGTAAAGAGACAGCAATCCCTCGCTACTTGACACAATCATGGCCTGCTGAAACGCTTCACACTACGATTAAAATACCCAAGGTATCAAGGACTACGAGTGTTTAAAGTCTTTTCAAAGCTACTCGCCCACTACGCTATAGATGCTGTCCACTTGAATGAGTAAGAAATATGCTTTGTTACCTGGCACGAGGACTGGGAGGTGTAGTTGTAGAATCCGGCACAGACTGTCTGCTCTTGAATGACGCGGCTGCCAGGGTACCAGGACATGCACTCCTCGTTGGTGACGCCTCGTAGGAACACCCATAGCAGAATCTCGGAGGCGGCACCGCCTGTTCGGTTTAATAATGCAGTGTCATTGAAATATTTAAAAAAAAATGTATACTACGATGATGGCAAACAAGCATACAGCCCACTTGATGGTAAGCGGTTACCGTAGCGTATGGACGCTGGCATCGCCAGGAGCATCACATGCGTGTCGACCCTTCAAACATTTATTCAATACAATAGACATTTATTTTGTATATAGTATAAAAGGATCATTAAATGTCTCTACAAGATTAGTTTTTGTATACCATAAAGCCGAAACACCCAAATTAGATCTTGGTATAAAAGATCAGATAAATATGTATAATAATAATAAGGAAAACTCACGCGGTGACATGCAAAAATAATGTATCCCGTTTCTTGTACGACGCATGGACATACGCGGACATTGACCCTTTTAGCAGCCGGCTGAGGTTAGGTAGGTATGTATCGATGAGCGACCGACACGCGCCGGATTTTTATTAAGTAATGAACAAGGTAACCAGCTTGACGAAAATTTTTATATGTTTTTTGGATACACATATAATATGATAAAAATTTGTGCAATGGATTGTGCTACTGATTCTCAACAAACTACTTTCGGCTTTGTAGTATACTAAAAATAATGTGGTATATATCAATTGTTATGAAGCTAGTTGGCGACGACTTTTCCGACCCCTGAGAAGAAATGCCGCAATTAACTCACAGGTTAATGTCTAGACATACGAATGTAATGTAGGGCAAATTCTGGAATGGTCATATAGTAGAAAAGCCTTCTCAGTACCCATCAGATTTAGGAAGAGTACCTACTGTTATACGATGTTTGTGAATTGTAGAAAAGATGAGGACTGCTAGATTAGCTTGTATGGGCATGTGATGAGGAGGGATGAAAGGCTTGTGACAAGACTGGTTGCCAATATGAATGTGGATGGACGAAAGAGTCGTGGGAGACCAAAAAATAGATGGATGGATTGCGTGAATGAGGACATGCGCACGAAATGAGTGAATGCAGATTTGACGGATAATAGGGCTGCGTGAAGAGTTCAAACCATTTGTGCCAATCACTTAGTGTGGGGTAAGGGCAGGTAGATGACTCTTATACGATGATTCGAGTTATTTCTTGTTATCAATTATCATGTGATTTTGGCCGCCCCTAATATCTGGTCGCCCTAGGCCCGGGCCTACTGGGCCTTAGGGCAAATCCGCCATCGATTATAGTAGGATCCTTGATTATAAGTAACCTATAATCTATATTGAGTATTCTCCAGTATATGTATATGTACCGTTCCACAAATCATCAGTGCGTCCGAAGCCGCTCACTACCAGACGTAGGCCGTCGTAGTTTGTATTCTTCTGTTCCCTGCTCTGGAGACGGCATGGCTGAACGCTAGCTGTATACAAAAAGTATACAAAGTGTTATTATTGGGGCGAATTATAATATACTATGAACATTTGCAATGAAAGAAATGTAGGTACATAATTTTGAGCAATTGTTAAAACACCAATAAAATAGAAATTGAAAGAATTCTTACAAACATAGCTCGTATTGATGCATTGAATACTAATGGTAGACTATCCCGTCCAATAACCGCCATTGTAACTCCTGCTTAGCCAGGATCAAAAATGGCACGCATTTAACACTGACTAATGAAACTTGGGAGGCCCCGCGAACTGGCTTTTATTCAACGAAATTAATGAAATAGAAAATTAAGTTTTATTTTTATTTATTTAAATAGACTCATACACGGGGACACATAGTCCTGACCCAACACTACATTATACACTAACATCACATAAACATACATGTAACATAAACATTTGTCTCGGTGCGGGAATTGAACCCACGGCCTCACGTTTCATAACCTGCTATTCAGCCTTCCCTCAAGACACTGTGAACTCCTTCTGCGTAAGTCGGACTACAATAAATAAAAATTAAAAAACAACTATATGGAGGGTAGAAACATTGCACTATACTTGCGTGACGACATACAACTCAGTCCGCCCCGTGACCATGAAGGCTGTAAAGCTTCGAAACGTCGGGATTAAAAAAGTTTAATAAACCGAGATACGTACCGTACGGACTCTTAAGACAAAAGTTGTATGTTCGAAACCCAAATGACATACACCTCTGACATTTCTAAATTTACGTGTGTATTGAAAATGTTAATTATCACTTGCTTTAACGGTGAAGGAAAACATCCTGAGGAAACCTGCATACCTGGGTATCTTAACAGAATTTCGAAGATATGTGAAGTCTACCCACCCGCATTAGGTCAGCGAGGTGGACTAAGGCCTAACGCCTCTCATTAGTAGAGGAGGCCCGTGCCCAGCTGTGGGTCAGTGTTTATTACAGGGCTAGTAATATTATTATAAACCGCAATAGAATCCGTGAAATTTAGTTTCATTTCAATGTGTAATATTCGCGTAAACATAAGAAACCATGATGATGCTTACGGCCGTATGGAATGAAAGTGTCTAAGCCCATCAGAGCGATATCAGCAGTCTGAACACCAGCGAGAATTTCGTTGTAGTCCGGATGGATGTACTTCCTTGTCGTCTCGGCTATGAGGGCGGGACGCGTCAAATTCGTCAGACCGAAGCGAATCACGAAGGAAATACGGCTGTGGGAGTAAGGTTAGTTTGGTAAAAGCTGCGATGTATATATTTATCTATAGCATAAGTACTTTATGATTCGATTTAAAAGTATTTATGATATAGATAGTCATCAGCGAAGAGCATCCGAACTTTCGATTAATTAAAATACTCACATATTAATCCCCTTTATATGGGGATTAAAATTACGAAGTGGTAGAGCCACGCTGTAGACATATTTATCTGCAGCATGCATGGGCTGGCTCGACTGGGGTAGTACCACTGTCTCACAGAAAACCAACGTAAAGTGACAATTTACTGTCGCGTTTCGTATGGTAAGTGTGATATCCGGGGGCCCAGATTCCCCCTTCCTTTCCCTAATCCCTATTCCTGTCCTTTTAAGGCCGACAGCGCATACATGACACTTTTGGTATTGTGGATGTTGATGGGCGGTGGAGATAACTTACCATCAGGTGACCCACTGGCTCGTTTGTCGGACTATGCTATAAAAAAAATACTCACTTGGCAACACAGTGGGCGGCAGTAAGGACCCACTGGTTGTGGATGACAGAGCCTCCACAAGAACTGACCCCGCCGATTGCGCTCACCATTCTCAAGCTTATCTGGTGGGGTATTTGGTCAGTTTCAGCAGGCCAACCGGATACGATCCTCGAGGATCCTGTAACAATTAACGTGTATTAACGTGATGACGCAGAGAATATCAAATGATCGGCACCGCGAGGCACCAGATCGAGAGGCCGGCCTTGTGCGAGATGGACAGATGAAATCACAGAGGTGGTGGGTCAAACACGGCTGGAAACTGCCCAAAATAGAGATAAGTGGAATTCCTTGGAGGAGGCTTTTACCCGAAAGGGGTGTGGGAATCGAATCCGCAACTTCTCGTTTCACAGCCGGATATTCGCCCACTGTTGCATAGAGCCTCCATCAGCATCATCCTCAGTCATATGTTTCGAGAAATGTGAAATGAAATTATATTTTTGACTGTATGACTAACGTTCTCTCTGAATATTTGTTCATCAATCAACGAACCATCTTCGATCTGAATTTCAATATCAAAGACATAGAGAGTGGACCGAGCGTTTCTATCCAGCTATTATGTGAATACAGGCAGAAAAATATGAGAGAGAAAAAGCAAACGTACGGCCAGCTGTTTTCTTTTTCTAAAATTTTGATTGGTCAACGCCACAGACTGACAGCCTCGGTGGCGCAGTTGTAATTGCGCATGCGTTACGACTGCTGCGCTGAGGTCTCGGGTTCGATCCCCGGGTCGGGTAAAGTGATCAGCTTGGAGTCTGGAATCTGTACCCGGTATGGCTCGGATAGGCTCGCGCCCTATAACATTATGGGACCGAATTCGGCGAAAAGTGGGTGTACTGGTTACACCTCTGCCTACCGCTTCGGGGATTACAGGCGTGAGTGTTTACGTATGTATGTATGTATATCTAGGCCACAGACTTGCAAGAGCGAAAAAAATTAGGTAGGTATTGGCCGCACAGTCGCTTTGTATCTTTCTACAAAGTGGTAATGAAGATATTCCGTCCATTTTCAATGCTATGTTCAATGCTTAAATGTAGAATCATTCTAAATATAAATTATCTTTATCCGTTATGGGTAAAAACTGTCACCGAGTTGGTGCCTTCTGACCGACGACGGCGTGGTAGGCCTAGGAAGAGATGGCGGGATGACTTAGACGCCTTCGAAACTACGTGGCCCGAAAAGACACATAATAGGGATCGGTGGAAGCAAATGGGGGAGTCCTTTGCCCAGCAGTGAGACACAATAGGTATTTAATTATTATCCGTTCTATTCTGAAAGGAAGGTTAATTTGCAGTACGTTATAGCAACTGCACTCTAATAAATATGGCATTTGTATACCTCTGAGATCCTCGATGACGGCATGGCTATCAACTCTGCTAAGCGGCTCTGCCTGGAAAATTAAATTTTATACACGAATATCTGAATTATCAAAGATAACATGTTAATGAACATGAAAAAGATTTACAGATAAGAATTATAAGTCGATAACAAAACATATTAGTCATCATGTTCTTATGATTTAATATTACGTAACGGTTTCATTCAATGTTACACTATCTTGTAATAATGAAATAAATCTCTCGCCCGTATGCAAAATTGATACCTTTGGTTTGTATTGGGTTGGTTGATATCTGGCGCCAAACAACGCATAGCTTCTCATATATATCAGTCTTGCATAAAGGTGGTTTTATGTGTATAAAGCCCGTAACCCTAAGTTAAAGCCAAGTCAGTTCAAAATGACAGTCTTGCTATAGGCGGATTTGTCATGATGCGGAACCTAGTGTGAGCAGAACACCAGGTAGCAATGTAGAAAGAATGGTTAGGAATGAAAAAGATGTCAGAAATTGCAGGTTATTTTACGTCATGAAGCAAACTACAAATATAGAAAGAAAACTAGAAGACATAAATATTTATTGAATTTACAAACATTATTTACATTTAGCTTATCTTTTTTACTCTTCTACTAGTTCGGCTAGAGAAAAATGGGCAAGGAACTAGCGTTGCCATACGAAAAACAGTTTAAAGTGTAAGTAGCAGACAGACAGTCAGCCCCGTGACCATGAAGGTTGTAAAGTTTGCAAAAGTTGGGACTTACTAATAAATGAACTAATAAAATCCGCAAAAAATTGATTTGTTTTAAAACAACACATACATATACACTCATGCCTGTAATCCCCGAAGGTGTAGGCAAAGGCGTAACCAGTACACTCACTTTTCGCCGCATTTATTACGGTCCCATAATGTGATAGGGGGCAAGCCTATCGCCATACCGGGCACAATTCCAGACTCCGGGCTGACAGGCTCGCTCGAAAAGTGGGTGTACTGGCTACACCTCTGCCTACCCCTTCGGGGATTACAGGCGTGAGTGTGTGTGTATGTGTGTTATATAATATATATTACCTACCTGTGAAAAGCTCAAAAAGGCCAAAAGGCCAATTAAGTACGCGACCGCCATCCTACACAACCACAGCTAAACTGTCTGGATTACGCGAAGAAATCACATTAGCCTACTGTCACGATAACCCAATCTGGGATAATGTTAATTACAGATTATTATAATTAATGGGCTTTTTAATCTTAATATTTAGTGGTCCGTACTTCTAAATGAAATAAATAAATAACACCCAACAGTCACACACATAGCCCCAACCCTACACTAAGATACTAATCTTGTGTTGTGGGTATCAGGGACTACGAGAGACGCACGGTCTCACAACACCCAGACCCCGGACACAAATATCTGTCTGTCACACAAACACTTGTCCCGGTGTGGGAATCGAACTCACGGCCTCTCGTTTCACAGCCGGCTACTCGCCCACTGCGCCACGGAGGTTGTCAAATATTGAACTTACCCCGTCTGTCTGTCACCGATAAATATAAGTAGCCTAGTTCAGTGGTCGGCAACCTTATCCAAAAAAGCCAAATATAGAAAATACACAATTGAAATTTATTCAAAGAGCCATTTTTTAAACTTGAACTATGCTTTAGTAGGAGACATTACGAAAATGATTACGGTTAAAAGTAGGTATACTTTCGAGCTTGCCTTTGTCAAATAAGTCTTAGTTTAACTAACAGTAAATTAAATTAAAATTTGGAAATTCCACGCCTGCACTAAACATTTCGTGGAAGAGCCTCAGCCGAGGAACCAAAGAGCTTCATGCGGCTTGGGAGCCGTGGTTTGCCGACCATTGGCCTAGTTGGCAGTGGTACGGACTGTCAAAACGAAAGTAGTATGTTCGAAACTAGCCCAAATGGCATACACCTCAGCATTTTCTAAAGTTACGTGTGTATTCATTGTTGATTATCGCTTGCTTTAACGGTGAAGGAAAACATCGTGAGGAAACCTGCATACCTGAGAATTCTTATACGAATTTCAAAGATATGAAGTCTACCAAGCCGCTTTAGGCCACCGTAGTGGACTAAGGCCTAAGCCCTCTCATTAGTCATTAGTAGAGGAGGCCCGTGCCCAGCAGTGGGACAATGTTTAATATAGGGATAGTATTAATTATATTTAGTGTTCTATACTTCTAAATGAAATATTGAACGACTTACCTTAGTGTCTGTCTGTCACTTGCGAGAGACAATCTATCCCCCGCTACTCAACATAATCATGCCGGCCTGCTTCTTCACACTACGGCAAGAAAGTGAAGAAGCGGTCGAGGGTCTAGTGTCAGAGTACTCAGAAGGCCGCAAAACGGCCAAACAACGTACCCCAACTCTAGACACCTGACAAAAACGCTGGCTGATCCCGGAACGCGACACACTTGCGTGTGCCACTATGGCGGGTTTTACACCCTGTGTAAGGTGCAAGCTATCCGGGCGGATATGTATATCCTACCACCTTTCTGTCTTATTTGTATTGTACCTACGGAACACTGTTCGTGCAAGAACGATTTACACTTGACTGGGTTTTACATGTAGGTACTTTTGTTTATCCATTTGCGTATTGCGGATGTCTGGTATTTATGAAGTCGATAAGTACTTGTTAATTGTCTGATTTTCATTACTGTAATACAGGAAACTACAGTATTGCCCGTAAAAAAAGTAACAATATTCAAAACTTTGATTTACTAATTATCATAAACTTATTTTTTAATCGCAGCAGCGATAGCCTAGTTGGTTGCGGTACGGACTGTCAAGACGAAAGTCGTAGGTTCGAAACCCAAGTGGCATACACCTCTAACTTTTCTAAAGTTATGTGTGTAATAAAATGTTAATTATCGCTTGCTTTAACGGTGAAGGAAAACATCGTGAGGAAACCTGCATATCTGAGAATTTTTCGAAGGTATGAGAAGTCTGCCAACCCGCATTAGGCCAGCGTGGTGGACTAAGGCCTAACCCCTCTCATTAGTAGAGGAGGCCCGTGCCCAGCAGTGGGACAATGTTTAATACAGGGCTAGTATTATTATTATTATTATTATATTTTTTAATCTGCATACACGAGAATTTTCATACGAATTACAAAGATATGTGAAGTCTACCATCCCGCATTAGGCCTGCGTGACTAAGTCTAAGGACTAAGTCGTAACCCCCATCATTAGTAAAGGAGACCCATGCCCAGCGGTGGGAAAATATTTAACAGGACTAGTATTATTATATAATTTTAAAAGACGCACTGGGTGTTACAAATGCAAACCCCTCTACATCAATACCTACTCTTTTAAGCCACGATTTTCCGGTTTCACGCTTATTAATAAATGGACCCTGTTAGCAGAAAGATCCAACCAACATTTTTTTTGTGAAATCGAGTTAATAGGCTATTTGACAACATTAAAAATACACTGCAAATTGTGGTCATCCTGTTAGACAATAGCTTAAAAAACCATATTTCACTTAATTTTAAACAAAATAATGTATATTTTTTGCAAAGGACAATGGGCGAATTTGTATGAGCCCTGTCCCCACCCACCAACAGACACCATACATATACATTATTATTAAGTGTACTATAAAAACTCTTACCACATCATTTAAATTTAATAAATCAATGGAGATTCCTTACAAAATAAAAAAAAACATAAATTAAAAATGTTCTTAGTAAACTGCTATTTTATTGCATTTTTTTACTATTTTGACATACATACATATACAATCACGCCTGTAATCCCCGAAGGGGTAGGCAGAGGTGTAACCAGTACACCCACTTTTCGCCGAATTTCGGTCCCATAATGTGATAGGGGGCGAGCCTATCGCCACACCGGGTACCATTCCAGGCTCCGGGTTAATGCTGAGTATTTCTAGGTAGAAAAACCCATTATCACTTTACCCGACCGGGGGATCGAACCCGAGACCTCAGCACAGCAATCGTAACGCATGCGCAATTACAACTACGCCACAAAGGCAGTATTTTGACATACTTTTAATACATATATAAAGAAATATGGTCGCGTAATATTTTGTTACATTTGATAGGCAATTTCACCAGGAACTGTTCGCCAAGTAACTAAACCTTAGGAACTACCAATAGCTAAAACAGCCTGTTTGGATATTTGAGCTTAGAACCTTTGGCATATTTATAGTACAAAATCTGATGCTGATCTGATGATGGTAGGGAAAGGAAAGATAAACTGGATCCTGGAAAATGTAATAGTTGGAGACGTCTTGTTTAATCGTATATGTTTAATACTCTGTGTAATTGCAGAAGTTAAAATCTTTCCACAACAGATGATAGCAATAGCAAAAATACTATCGGAGCTCGTGAACTACATTAGTTAAAAACGTCGCGTTTGGAGATAACGTTTAAAAACCTAGGCAATTACAGAAACACCCTACATACGTGGTGCAACACGACCGCCATTCATAGCATGAATGGCATGAATACTTTTTAGTACTTTGTTTTTACAAATATCAAAAGAGATTTAAAATAAAGATTGTCTTATGAAAAACTATTCATTTATGGTTGTTCTTATTTATTGCATATATTTTTAAAGTAATGATATCAGACGAATTAAAAACATAATACTATTTTATTATAATATTTACTAACGACCCCCGGGTTTGCACGATTGTTGTCAACCTTTGGAGACAGGTACATGTCAATGTGAACTCTTTCTAGATCATTTTAAAATCATAGTGCATTATTTTGATTAACCCTTATGGTTTAGCCGGAGTAAGTTTTTTTTTTGGCGCGGCAATGTGACCACTCTGCACCTGGTGGTAAGTGCAGTGCCGTCCAGATAAAGTATCAAGTAGCGAGAGACAGTAATGTAATCACCCGAAAATATAATTAGACGATACGATTATCAAACGTTGAGTTTACTGTACATTCTACGAATATAATATGTAAGTATTAGGTATACATTTAAACCTTTGGGAAACTGCTCCGAGACGGAGAGAACAGGTGGTGCAACTGTACTTGACAGCGCTGGAAGAGTACAGAGAGGCTGTGCGGGCCGCACAGACGGCCAGCTGGAAGAGGTTTTGTACTGCTGCTGAAAAGGAGAGCATGTGGGACGGGGTGTACCGAGTCTTGCGGAGAACGGAGCGACGCCGTCCGGAGTGTGTGCTGCGTGCAGGAGACGGGCACACATGCACACCTTTGGAGTCGGCTAAATTATTGGCTGACGAATTCTTCCCGGGGGATGACCCGCATCTGGATACCCCGGAACACGCTGAGATACGAGCAGTTGCCGACTCAGCAGTTCTGGGGGACAGATGTGGGTCTGACGATCCGGAGTTCACCGACACTGAATTGAAGTGGGCGGCCAATTCCTTCTCGACCAGGAAAGCTCCCGGTCCAGATCACCTCACTGCGGACGTATGCGTAAACGCCATCGCTGCGGATGGCGAGACTTTTCTGGCCCTGGCAAACGCTGCACTGCGCCTCGCATGCTTTCCACAGCGGTGGAAACGGGCAGCCGTCTGTGTCTTTCCCAAGCCGGGCAAAAGAGATCCTGCCAACCCGCGCTCCTATCGTCCCATAGGACTGTTGTCGGTCCTAGGGAAGATAGTGGAGAAAATGTTAGTTGGCAGGCTAAGATACCATCTCCTGCCCACAGTCCATATGAGGCAATATGGCTTTATGCCGCAGCGCGGGACCGAGGACGCCCTCTATGACCTAGTGCATCATGTACATGAGCAATTAAATAAAAAGAAAATTAATATATTAATATCACTGGACATAGAGGGCGCCTTTGATAACGCGTGGTGGCCGGCCATCAAGCTGCAGTTGGCTAACAGGGGATGCCCGAAGAACCTATTCTGTTTGGTTTGCTCTTACCTGCAGGACAGAAGCGTGGAGATTGTGTATGCGGGGGTGCGCCACGAAAAATCGACGGCAAGGGGCTGCATCCAGGGCTCTATAGCAGGACCAACGATGTGGAACCTAGTGCTGGACCCATTGATCCGTGACGTCTGGGGGTTGGACACGTACTGCCAGGCGTTCGCGGACGATATTACAGTAATTATCACCGGAGACAAGATCGAGGATCTGGAGAACAAGGCCAATCAGGTGCTCCGCTATGTGCACGAGTGGGGCATAAAAAATAAGTTAAGATTTGCACCGCAAAAAACAACAGCAATGCTGATCACTAGAAAAAGGAATGTTAGGGCCCCGGTCGTGCAAATGGCGGGGCATAACTTGACCCTTGAGAAACAGATCCGACTCTTGGGCCTTGTGCTGGACGACAAGATGTGTTTTGGACCACACGTGGAAATGGCTTGCAAGAAAGGAGTTAATATATATAAACAACTAGAAAGGGCAGCCAGGGTCACGTGGGGTCTAAACACGGATGTCGTCCGTATAATCTATCAGGCAGTTGTTGAGCCAGTTCTGCTGTATGCGGCGAACGCCTGGTGTGGGGCAGTGAGGCTAAAGTACGTGGTAAAGAGGTTGCGTGCCGTTCAGCGTTCCTTTGCAAAGAAAATTGTAAAGGGGTACAGAACGATATCGTTTGACGCCGCGATTACGATAGCGGGCCTGCTGCCTATTGAGTTGAGGGTAAGAGAAGTGGGAAACTTGTACCGGGTAAAACGGGATGGACTCTTAACAGCGCTCCCGGGTAGGTCCCTGGAAAAAAAGATCTGTCCGAGTGAGATGCCTCATCCCGCGTGTTGGACCTCGGTTGCGTACTCTGTGCTCGGGTCCGGAGAAGAGGAGGTGGCACAGCTGGAGGCAACTGGACTGTGCGTCTACACCGACGGCAGTAAGATAGAGGATACAGTGGGTGCGGCCGTCTCGGTCTGGAGGAACGGTGTGGAGATAGGTTCAAAACTATTAAGTCTTGAATCTTATTGCACCGTTTTCCAGGCTGAGATGCTCGCGATCTTGAAGGCTACGGAGATAGCAAGAACACACAGAGCTATAAGAATAAATATCCTTAGCGATAGTAGGTCATCACTTGACCTGCTGAGAGACCCTAACACTGCCAACCCCGTAGCCTTAGAGATCAAAAATAATATCCAAAGACTTTCTGCTGGGGGTGTCGACGTACGTATGTTTTGGCTGAGGGCCCATGTGGGTACTCCTGGCAACGAACGTGCTGATGAGCTGGCGAAACATGCGGCCAGGGACAGGGGAGTCACCCCCGACTACGACAGGTTCTCTGTGGCTTGTGCGAGGCGGAAAATCAGGGAGGAAAGCATTGAGGCATGGCAAGAAGAATATCACGCGATTCCGCCCAACAAAACCTTCAAGGTATTCCTCCCTGACGCCCTGTCAGCCTACGCCTACGCGAAGACCACAAGGCCAAATGCTCTTATGACTCAGGCCTTGACGGGACATGGCGGGATCAGCCAGTACCTCCATAGGTTCGGGCTCCGCGATACACCTTGGTGTAGTTGCGAGCCTGGGATTGTGGAGGACGTGGTCCACCTACTTGTTGAGTGTCCCCGCTTCTGTCGGGCCCGGTATGAGCTCGAATGCGAAATGGACGTCATGGTTGTCCCGTTAAACTTTCCGCAGCTTTTGTCCAAAAAAGAAACTAAAATAAAATTTATGGACTTTTGTAAAAAAGTAATGCGGAGAGTTTGCCGGGAGAACGGCAGTACAGCGGAGTGGTCGTTGCAGTAGATAAGAAAGTAAGGAAAGAAAGAGAAAAAAAAAAAAAAAAAAAAAAAAAAATATTTTAAAAAATAATTAAAAAATGATATATTTTATTAAGTATAAATTTAATATAAATTAAGTTTATAAATATTGTAAACTTTGGCCAAAAATATGGAATTATAAAAATAAAAAAAAAAAAAAAATATATGTATCAATAATTAAATGAAACAGTTGCTTAGAGTAGGCAACCATTGTAATGATGTTGGTTTATTGTAATGTTAATTATAATTTATTTTACTTTTAATTACTGCTATCTCTATTGTAGGCATCAATTTATTTCAATATGTATGTATGTGTGCGCTTCTTACTTTTGATGGGACAAGATAGTGTAAAGATACTCTTTTGTATACATATATCGTAATGTTATTGTATTGTAATGTAATTTTAATTCTATTGTTTAAAATAATGTAATGAAGTAATTTGTAATAATGTTATGCAATTTATAATAATAAGCAATAATAATTGATAATTCATAGGTAAAAAATAATTAGATCACTACAATAATAGCACCTGCGCTGTTTACCTTTGACAAGGGCAAAGGTAGGACAGTGCAAAAAATATATATATGTGCGAACAAGGTCTCCTGACAATTCAGGAGGACGCAATAATAAAATAAAAAAAAAAAAAAAAAAAAAAAAAAACCTTTGGGAAAATATACAAATGATAATTATCATGTCGAGGCTGTCGAGAGGGCTTATACATCCCTCTCCGATCTTCAGATATAGTATCACAATGCAATCGTGTGATAGTTCAGTAGAAATAACACAAGTTATTTAACAGAGTTAAATAACTTGTAATAACTTCAGAGTTTATTAAACTACTGCCAGTTCCGAATGCAGTTATCCTATGGAGAAGAACTGGCCAGAAACTCCATGGTCGCGTTTTCGTGCAAGAAATCCCAGTTTTCTTCCATCCCCGTTCTTCAGGGTGTTCCACCCGCAATGCGGAATGACCTTAGTGTCCTAGGTATGGATATCCGCTGCGATCTTAATCCAAGGAGTCACATCGAGGGCGTAATATCCGCCACCTCCCGCAGGGTCGGAATCCTGAACAGGGTGCAGCGGTTTTTCACGCCCGGTCAGCTCTACCGCTTATATAAAGCGCAGGTGCGGCCGGGAATGGAATATTGCTCGCACCTCTGGGACGATTCCGCAAAATACCTTCTTGATGCCTTGGGTGGGTTGCAGCGGCGGGCCATCCGCATTGTGAATGATGCAGACGTGAGTAACAGTCTGGAGCCGCTACAGCTGCGTAGGGATATTTCCTCGCTTAGCGTGTTCTACCGTCTGTATCATGGCGAATTCTCTGAAGAATTGTTTGATCTTATCCCATTCTCTCCCTTCCATACCAGAACCACGCGTACTGGATTGAAAGAAAGAAAAGATTTTTTATTATCGGAACGTTAAAACACATTAAAAAAAATGCAAAAATTACAATAATAATAATTGATCCGACAATGGAGGTCCCTATTCAGCTGCATGCTGTAGTACAGGCTAACCCATACTGCAGCGCTGGTTTTCGATAGAACTCAACCAGTGACGTACACATGTTATACAAAATAAAAACTCTTAAAAACTAGCCAGTATTAAATATAGCCTAGTAACAAAAATAAACCTGAATTAAGCGCAATATTGCGGATCCACAGCTTCGTGGTATCAACTACCCCGGCCCGAACCAAGAAGTTCGCAAACTCTTATTTTTGCCGCACCATCAAGCTGTGGAACAGTTTGCCAGCTACCGTGTTCCCTCTTTCCTATGATCCTGGGTCCTTTAGCCGTAGTGTGAAGAAGCTAAACAGCAGGCTGGCATGATTATGTTGAGTAGCGATGGATAGACTGTCTCTTGTTACTCTATCTGGAGGTGAAGTGTGGTCACTTTGCCGCGCCAGCATAAAAAAAAAAGTTGACGAATCCTTCGTTAGGTCCCCCTTAGTCTCGTTGAGAACGCGAGTCGCTACCGCAAAACTGCAACCTTGTCGGTTTTATGTAAAACAGCGGTAACATACCATTGAGGTAGGCCATTAAAGCTGTAGAAAAATGATTATAATGTAGCTCTACCACCTATATACTATGTTATAGCACGGCGTAATATAATAAAATCAGCAAAAATTAAATTTTCTATATAAAACAAAAATGTGAATTTAAAAAAAAACTCAATACTTTTCGTTGTTGTCGTCATACCAAAAAATCATCACCTTGCTAAGATTAATCGATTGAGACCAATTTCAAACCTGTTGACGGGTGGGGACACTTGACCCATTGTCCTTAAACGAAATAAAATACAACATTTTTAAAAAAAATTATCTGTGATGTGAACACTCAGTGATTGGGGACAACTCTGGTGACGTCACACGCAAGTAAACATAGTTTCTTCGAGTGATTTTATTACGCGTTTTATATTTTCTGGGTGATAAATTCTATTGTTGATCTGTTTTTGAAGCAGTTTTATGATAATTGTTAATAAAACAATTATCATATTACTTAGCTTTGCTTATCATTATTAGCTTGTTTACTTGCATGTGACGTCACACGTGTCATATGATCAGCGCCATTACAGAAATAGCGTTTTTGCCGCGGTTTTGGAGATTTAAACTTTAACATTGATTTTTATTAAAAATACAGTAGATTTCCCGAAAATATCAATATAGTGTGCTTATTATGTAACAAATAATAGTTTTAAATCATTTTCAAAAATTAGTCAAATAGCCTGTTACATGGCCTTATTTTTTTTTATTCTGGCACGGCAAAGTGACACACTGCACCTGATGGCAAGCGTTGTGCCGCCCCGTCCAGTTAGTCTGGACCCATCTCCTAATCAAGTGTCATATGTGCACAAAAGATCCAGCCAGTTTGATGACATTTACATTTTGACAGCCTCCGTGGCGCAGTAGGCGAGTAGCCGGCTGTGAAACGAGAGGCCGTGGGTTCGATTACCACACCGGGACAAATGTTTGTGTGACAGACAGATATTTGTGTCCAGGGTCTGGGTGTTTGAGACCGTGCGTCTCTCTAGGTCCCTGATACCCACAACACAAGACTCGTATCTTAGTGTGGGGTCGAGGATATGTGTGACTGTTAGGTGTTATTTTATTATTATTATTCGTCTAAAAGAACTTGTCATGTTTTGTTACCCAACTAATTTTCAATAATTTACTGCATAGTACTATTTTTAAATATGTGTGGGATGTGGTGACTAAGATATAAAGAGATATGCTGAGATGGTTTGGCCACATGGAGAGGATGGATGAAAGGCGAGTTACGAAAGCTATTTATCGTGCAAATGTGACTGTAAGAGTGGGTAGAGGGCGCCCAAGGAGAACGTTTATGATATATAATCAGATAAACGATCTTCTCCTAAAAGGACAAATCAGAAGTACCTCCAACCGTCGTAAATGTATGAGAAGGTGTATGAATGTGGAAGAGGCGAAAGAGTGTGTCAGGATCGTAGCTTGTGGCACTCAATAGTCTCTGCCTACCCCCATGGGATACGGGCGTGAGTGTATATGTACTATTTTTAAATTCGTTTAAACTGCATTTAATCAAAAGTATGAAAACGTTAGTTGGATCTTTTCTGCTTAATTAAACATCAAAATGATTAAGTAGAAAATTATCACTGATTAGTTATCTTCATTCGATTAGGTGTTATGTATAGACACATCACGTGCAAGCTTTATTTCGTTAATTAATGACGATTCATAATTACCTATTTATATAACGTCACATCCGTATTATAAAAAGTGTAGGTAGATGTTTATAGTTTGTTTCGCCGGGTCTTCTCACGCAGGGTCGCGTTTGGATCCGCTGCTAGTTTTAAAACAAACGACGTTTCCGAAATACCCATGGTCCATGTGTAACCGACTTAAAAATATATTAGTTTGACTTGTATTTCTTTGAATAATATTTTATCCTACTTCCTACTAATATTATAAATGCGAATGTTTAGATGGATGGATGGATGTTTGTTACTCAATCACGCTACAACGGCTGGACGGATCTGGACGAAATTTGGCACAGAGATAGAATATAGTCTGGAATAGCACATAGGCTACTTTTTATCCCGGAAACATGCACAGTTCCCGTGGGATAGTTGAGTTTGTCACGGAGCAAGGGATCGTCATGATTTTTTGCATAGCGGCAGTTTAGGGATCAGAAAATGACATAGGCTACTTTTTATCCAGGAAAAATGCACGCTTCCTATGGGATAGCAAAATAAAGAAAGGTGTAATAGCTTAAGATGACTCCATGGATTGTATACCTTTTCTTCCAAAAGTAACCGCCACGCGGGCGGAGCCGCGAGCAACATCTAGTATAATATAAACTAAAAAAAACGTTATTAGGAAACGGTAGTCAGCGGCTCTGCAGTGCCCTGGCATGGCAGAAGTCTATGGGCGGCGGTGACTACTTACCATCAGGTGGCCCGTCTGCTCGTCTGCCTATCGAGGCACAAAAAAAAAACTATTGATAGTGTATCGATGATGCTATATATTGTATGTATACATAAGCTAATATGCTTTACGTGAAATTTCTTTTTTAATGTCCTGACTTGTCATAAGAGCTATGTAATTGCCTACATCATCAATAAACGATTTCATTTCATAATAAATAAATTTAAAAAAAGCGTGGCAAGACTACCGTTGCTTTGAAAGTGAAGATAATGTTTTCTGAACAGGATTTCATAGATTCAATAAATTGAATTTATTGATAATGAGGTATTGCGTCTGTACTGAACTTTTTAGACAGTCCGTGATGTAACTGGCGAGTTGTGTGAAACGAGAGGCCGTGGGTTTGATCCATGCACCAAGATATTTTTCTAATCCACATATATTTGTTTGACTGCCACGGTGGCGCAGTTGTAATTGCGCATATGGTACGACTGTGCTGAGGTCTCGGGTTCGATCCCCGTGTCGAGTAAAGTGATATTGGGTTTTTCTACCTAGAAATTCTCAATATTAGCCCGGAGTCTGGAATTTGTGTCCGATATGGTGATAGGCCCCCTATCACATTATGGACCGTAATAAATTCGGCGAAAAGTACTGGTGTACTGGTTACACCCCTGCCTACCCCTTCGGGGATTACAGGCGTGAGTGTATATGTATGTATATGAATATTTTTTTCGGATCTGGATGTTGTGGGTGTGGTCCCTCATAGTTCACTCACGACACAGGTTTAATTAAATGTGGATTGTGTTGAGTGGCGGGAGATAGATTGTCTCTCGCTACTCGATACTCTAATTACGGCACTGCGATTACCATCAGGAACAGTGTGGTCACTTTGCCGTGCCAGGATAAAAAAAAAAGAAAAAAAAACAGGACTATGTATGTGTGTGACCTTTCTGTCTACCATTTGGGTTATAGGCGTAATGGTATTGGGGTAAAATAAAGCTACAATATGAAAATATAGTCAACATTATATTTTGTACAGTAAGCACGGAAATCGTATTAGGTACTACATATCACAAGACTTAACCTCTTAATAAAGTGTACACTTGTCAACAAAATTTCTAGTATAGGCACTTTTTCTTTGCAACCTTTTTATTCCGCACGTAATTTAACCTATTTTATTAAATTAGGCAAAGAAATGTATATTTTTTTTACTTGTGTGTTGCCAATGTAAAAAAAAAACTTTGTGAATTTTTGCTGACAAGTGTAGTTTCTCTTAAAAATACATTAAATTGTATACTTATGACATAACTAATATCTGAAAATCTTAACATTAAATAACTAGAAACAATATTCGCGTAGAAACTTGTATTAAGTACTTTCCCAATGTGACTGTCCCACCACATGCCCTAGCATGAAAACACCTATGTTTTCCGCCCTTGCGTATCGAGCATGATATATGCACCAAATGCGTAATTTTTTTTTCTTAGTGCCTCGATATGCATTATTGCAGACGTGTCACCTGATGGTAAGTAGTCACCGCCGCCCATAGACTTCTGCAATGCCAGGGCACAGCAATGCCGCTGCCTAAAAATATGCACTACAATCATGTGCTAACACACTAACGTCCGATTACAAACTCAAGCATTTAAATCGTGTTAAACGTTTGAGATCCTCTTATTTATAAAATAAGTAGCCGTTAGACCATCGGCCATTTGAGCAGCGTTTAAGTAAAAAATCATTTTGTATGAGTAAATGTAATTTACTTTTATTTTTGTCGGGGGTCTAGAGTTGGGGTACGATTTTTGGCCATTTTGCGGCCTTCTGAGTACTCTGACACAAGACCCTTGACTGCTTCTTCACCGTCTTGCCCATGGCGTAGTGTTCAGAAGCAGGCCGGCATGATTGTGTTGAGTAGCGAGGGATAGATTGTCTCTGGCCACTCGATACTCTAATCGGACCGCACTGCGCATACCATCAGGTGCAGTGTGGTGACTTTGCCGTACCAGTATAAAGAAAATGTAACAAATTTGTTTTATAGTTAGCAATCCTTACCAAGTAAGAATCATTTGGCGTAAGATTAGCGACGCATTACCAACGACTCCTGATTGTTGGGTATGTAGTAATGCTTCGCCAAGCAATCTTACTTAAGACGTTTCATACTTGGAAAAAACTATAAAACAGAATCTTTCCTTAAATAATTACTTTTACTCGATAAAAAGTTTTATAAATACAGGTGTTAGTGTATACGTTACGTCGAAAATATAACTAGTGTGTGGGCCTGCCTTAGTAACTTCTTCATATGATATATTCTGTTAAATAGTGTGGTGGTATATAAGATACCAATATAGATAACCAAGATAGATAATAGCAGCGATAGCCTAGTTGGTTGCGGTACGGACTGTCAAGACGAAAGTCCTATGTTCGAAACCCAAGTGGCATACACCTTTGACTTTTCTAAAGTTATGTGTGTATTAAAATGTTAATTATCGCTTGCTTTAACGGTGAAGGAAAACATCGTGAGGAAACCTGCATATCTGAGAGTTTTTCGAAGGTATGAGAAGTCTGCCAACCCGCATTAGGCCAGCGTGGTGGACTAAGGCCTAATCCCTCTCATTAGTAGAGTAGGCCCGTGCCCAGCAATGGGACAATGTTTAATACAGGGCTAGTATTATTATTATATATAAGATACACACTAACACAGTAGGTGCTTTGCCGCAAGTAAGTACTTCGAAAATTATTTGAGCTAATTTCTTATTGAAATTATTATATTTGAGTGCCTCGGTGGCGCAGTTGTACGTACGCGGTACTCTATGCTGAGGTCTCAGGTTTGATCCCCGCGTCAAGTAAAAAATGATGAGTTTTTCTACCACGAAAAGCCCAGAGTCTGAGATTGTGTGATATGGCGATAGGCTTGATATCACTACATGGAACGGTAATAAGCTCGGCAAAATATAGGTGTAGTGGTTACACCTCTGCCTGCCTCTTCGGGGATTACAGGCGTGAGTGTGCATTTGTTTAAAGTTAAAACAATTTCACTGTAAAGAGATTCTCTTTGGACAAGATAATAACAATTTAAATGCATCTTGTCATCATTAAATTTGTAGCATACTGTATAAAACAAAAGGTGTTACACAAAAGTTTTATAAAAAAAATTGAATACAATTTTAACTTCTATCTAATCTTATCAATAACTATATTACAATGAAAAAAACATAAGAAATAGAAGTTATTTTGGAATACTTACATAGATTGTTCTAGCCATAATGTTTTTTACATTAATGTTTATAAAGTTTAAATAATGAACATGTTGAAAAAACTATTTCCAAACATATTTTTATAAATATTTTTGGAACTATATACACAGTAAAAATTGCATCACATGGACCAATATTCACTAACAATAGAAATATAAAAAATAAAATCCATATTATTCAATATAACTCAGCGATCTATATGTACTACGTACTAGATACGGCGACCAGAACAAACATTATGTTCCACCGAGTTGAGGTGTATAGTGTATACTCCACACCGACGTTAGTATGCTTCGTGCCACCTACGAATGCACATCAGTTAATTTGAGTTATTTGTAGCAACATTCCCGAACAAATATGCCTTAAATTGATTTACAGTGAAACTGTTAATAGTATATGAGGCAAATAACATAATTTCATAACGTTTAGAACTTAATATCAATAAATATTAATTAATTTCAATTCTGAATACGGGAAGTCTATATTTCACAACAAAATTCATTATATAGTTTGTCCCGTTTTGGCGCGCGGAAAGTCCCATTCGAGAGACAGTGACGGGAGTTATAACTTCCAAATAGTTCTTAGTAAAATGATAGATGGCATTAGTGGGCGGACAAGGTTCTCGGAACATCTTTTTTGTTCGACAGTTCGTGTCTATAGAATATAAGTCAATGATATAACTAAAGATTTTCTCCTCAAGCTTGATCGTTGACTCAAAAATCTTAGAAAATAATTTACAAAACATAAAATCTTCTAGCCGTGGAGGGCTAAGCGTATTTCTTTATAACCTACATTATTCATGTAGTCTTGAGACTACGATGTATAGCTATTATAGGATTTTGTGTAAGACCCGTTGGCAATTGAATCGCAAAAAAAAACTATCCGAGAATTATTTTCAGCAAGATATGAACGTAATAGGTTTAGGATTGAAAAAAAACATAAAAAAATCTTTTCCTGTGATTTTATATATTTTTTAAGTTTTGGAACGGTTTTTTTAAAACGGTCACTATGGTATTTTTTCTTTTAATATATTTTACTGTTCTGACTTTGTAAAGAATAGCATAATGTTAAAAAAATATTGTGACAAGACGATTCATTTCCCAACAGCTTTCGAAAAATTGTTATTCCAATCATTCAAAAATGCACTTTATATTCATCACTTTTTGAGCTATTTTACAATGGATTTAACCCATTGACGTATGTCAATTGTGACATGACACCGGGAAATGACATTTTGAATATTTTTTATTCGCTCCATAACGTACTGGCTAAGGTCAGCGACCATGCTGCCAAGTCTTAAAATTATAAATATGACAATTAGCTAATCACTACATTCCTGTCGTAGTCCATAGACAGGTCAAGACGTCACAGTGACAGACACATGCTTCTTCGATTCCAGTACATTGTAGTACACGACGGCGTCATGAACGGTGGGGAAAGTGTCAAGTTGAAGTCTGTCTGATTCCAAAGAATTGTATTTCTCTATCATTTCTAGCATTGGGCCTGTGAAAAAATGTAAGGTTAAACATTTTATATATTACTAGTGGCCCGGGCAGTATTGCTACAGACATGAAAAAAGTTTTAGCTCTCGACAAATCTTTAAGCTCGAACCAATCATATATATTCAACATTTCATTGAATTCGATGTTTGGTTTCGGACCAACATTGTGAATTTTATATATTACGATAAATTATGCGTCGAACAAAAGTTTGAGTACCGGTGGATTTATTTAATACATTAAATTTGAATCTTGTATAAACAAAGTCAAACAACTAAAGGCTCAATTATATTTCGAAATTAGTTTGTAAAAACACTATGCCAAATTTGAGAGCAGGCAGGCGAGGGTCCAAGGATTAATAACAGGTGCAAAATAATAAAAGCATATTGAAAATTCTTTCTAAAATTAACTAGTGTACTAAGTATTTAAAATCTAATGATACAATATATTTGGTCACTGTAGCACTAGCAATACTCACCCTTATTGACGTGCGCATTCAGCGTATTTGTAACCTTAATATCATGGAAATAAAGTTGATATTGGCTTGTATTTTAATTTGCTACTTATTACCTTTTCCGAACACCGGTGTTCTTGTGATACTTAGGAGGATAATCAACGGCTTCCTTGACAATAGCTATGCCAGCTTGTATAAAGTGTACTTACCATTAGCTCCCGATAGTAATACTGTGATATTACTATTGACAAGTTCTCTTTGAACTGCTATCAGACTCTTGATGCCTGGAGCGTCCACGTAAGATAATGCTGTGGCGTCAATTATTACACATTGGACCTGGAAATAAAGAATTTATAAGTATAATAATATCAGCCCTGTATTAAATATTGTCCCACTGCTGGGCACGAGCCTCCTTTACTAATGAGAGGAGAGGGGTCATAGTCCACCCCGCCTAATGCGGGTTGGTTGACTTCACATGGCTTTCAAATCCTTATGAGAATTCTCAGGTTTGCTCAAGATTTTTTATTTCACCGTTAAAACAAGCGATAATCGTCAATGTACACGTAATTTGAACTAAAATACATACATATACACATACACTCATGCCTGTAATCCCTTATGGGGTAGACAGAGGTGTAACCAGTACACCCACATTTCGGCAAATTTATTACGGTCTCATAATGTGATAGGGGGCGAGCCTATCGCCATACCGGGCATAAGAACCACTGACCACTCACCCGATTACTTATCGTAGGGTCCCATTCATAAGATTCACTTTTGGTCAGATTATTGTCTTCGTCGGGTAATGGCTCCGCTGGTTTTAAATATCCAACTTTTCTGAACAAAGTTGCTCGGAACAGATTCTTGGTGGCGAAGTTGAGACCACCGCAGTAGTGGAATATTTTGATCCCTGGAAGCTCTTCTGCCTAGAGAAAATAAATAGCAATACATATTTATTTATGTCATTTTTTACTTAATTTTTAAATTGTTTTGTTCCTACAAATAATCTATAAATAAGTAATTGTTTTCATTTTATAATTATAATTTTTGTTTATTAATTTTAGTCTTTTTTTGGATTGTCTCAGGACTGGGTCGCGCCGCGTAGTATCCAGCGGTAATGTAAGCCCGCTGAGTTTGTTTCGCCGGGTCTTCTCAGGCGGGGTCACGTTTGGATCCGGTGGTAGCTTTTAAAACGTGCGACGTCTCGGAAATACCCATGGTCCATATCAAACCCATTTAAAAATATGTATATTTGATTGGTATTCCTTTGAATAACATTTAAAATAAAAACCTTATAAATGAATAGAGTAACTGCTAGTGTATTGATGATGCTATGTATACATAAGCTGATATCCTTTTTCTTAAATTTCTTTACTTTTTTTTAATGTACTGACTGATCAATAAACGATTTCATTTCATTTTAAGTGCTACTGGCAGAAAAAAGGAATTAGGTTGAGCTAGTAATAAACATTACAACAAAAGAGCTCGAGTGTAACGTAAATACTAGCTAAAAAACATAATTTTAGCCCTTTTCAGCGGTCTTTTGCAATCAACTCAAAATTTTAGGGTATTTGAACCAAACGGACGTCAGATTTGGATTTAGTGCGTCGAAATACATGTAGGTAGGTAGGTCTGATCAAATGTACAGGTCACTTTTTTGTGCGCCGGTGTTAAGTCTAATACCAATGAAACTGGTGGTGGTAGGATATTCATATCCGCCCGGAAAGCGACCACCGTACACAGGGTGTAAAACCCGCCATAGTGGCACACGCAAGTGTGTCGCGTTCTGGGATCAGCCAGTGTACATCCGGTTTTTATCGGGGGTCTAGAGTTGGGGTACGATGTTTGGCCATTTTGCGGCCTTCTGAGTTCTCTGACAATAGACCTTCGACTGCTTCGTCACCTTCTTGCCCATGGCGTAGTGTGAAGAAGCAGGCCGGCATGATTGTGTTGAGTAGCGGGGGAGAGATCGTCTCTCGCTACTGGATACTCTAATTGGACCGCACTGCGCTTACCATCAGGTGCAGTGTGGTCACTTTGCCGAGCCAAGATAAAATCAAAAAAAATTTACACCTCTTTAAAATCTTATATATCAATTGTCAATTTTGAAAATAATGATATCTGTCAATATCAACCGACATGTCTGTCACACGATAAAAATTACTGCAAAAATGTAAACACCAAAAAATATTAAATCTATTTTACAGTTTGAGAACCGCTGCCATTAAATATGAAGCTAAGTTCGTACAAGAAATATCCTTACTCGTTCAACAACGAAATCTGCGTATGTGATGTGTTCAAACTAGTTGTTATATTATTTATTTACTTAATCTTAACGTGTTCAGTGCAGTATGTAATATTATCGTTTTTTAACGATCCGGAAGTGGAAATGGCGAGCCGTGGATTACTTATATCTGGATAATTTTTACAGTGCAATGTATATGGTGTTGAAATAAATTAAAAAACAAACGCATTAAGATTTTTCTATATTAAATAAATAATACCCAACAGTCACACACATAGCCCCGATCCCACACTAAGATACGAGTCTTGTGTTGTGGGTATCAGGGACCTAGAGAGACGCACCCTCTCACAACACCCAGACCCCGGACACAAATATCTGTCTGTCACACAAACATTTGTCCCGGTGTGGGAATCGAACCCACGGCCTCTCGTTTGACAGCTGGCTACTCAACCGCATGTTAGGATTTACTTAATGCTTCTCTTTATAATTAATCTACCAGCATTACCCTCTAAACTGAACTACGCGGCCATTGAACTGTTTACACTTACTGCACCGAACCACGAATATCCTGGCCATCAACTACCCTTCTTCACAACTCAACTGAACACCGGAGCGCGGAAGGCACTCCGTTCTATATTAAACATTTACTACTCCCCACTTAGGTTGTCATTATTAATGTACCCCCAACTAGTCTCTTAAATACCTCCGTTATACCTTCGGTATTAATAATAATAGGAAATACCCTAATAATATACAAAGTAACTCACCGCTCTATACCGCTTGGTGTCCAAATATAGATCAGTGTCCAGGACCCTGCCGAGTAGACACGTGTAAGGTTTCTGCGAACGACAGAACAGGGCACCAACACTGGCCAACAGACCTGCGCCTAATCTGAAATGGAATATCTATAGGGTAGTTTTTTTATACTGGCTCGGCAAAGTGACCACACTGCACCTGATCCTTCCTTTCTTGCAGTCGAGGGTCTAGTGTGAAGTGTCAGAGTACTTAGAAGGCTGCCAAACGGCCAAACATCGTACTCCAACTCCAGACCCCCGACAAAAACTGGATGTACACTGGCTGATCCCGAAACGCGACACACTTGCGTGTGCCACTATGGCGGGTTTTACACCCTGCATGTTGACACGTTTTTTTATTTATTAATCAACAAGTTACATTAACCTACCACGCGTACATGGTGTACATTCATGGTGTCTACCATCAAGCTGTGGAACAGATTGCCAGCTACCGTGTTACCCTGCCCTTCCTATGATCCTGGTTTATAATGAAGCTACACAGCAGACATGATTGTGTTGAGTAGCGAGGGATAAACTGTCTCTCGCTACTTGATACTTTAACTGGACGACACTGCACTTACCATCAGATGCAGTGTGGTCACTTTGCCGGATAAAAAAAAACATTTGATAACTTTTCTTAAATATTCAGAACTAAATAAAAGACAGTTACCATCGTAAAACAAACAAACGAAATCGAAACAAATTCGGGTCATAAAGCCTTTTTAAAAGAAACTATAAATGACCGTTACAGAATAGAATGAACTTTATATGGAAGGAAATAAAGGTTTTTATAAATAGCCGTTTCAAATACGTAAGCAACACTTAAGTTGGACACACTATAATGTCAGTGTATATGATTATAACTTTATGTTTCAATCGTTCTAAGCGATAAAAGAAACTATTGAATCGATAATTACTACTGATTCAAAAATCGATTTTCATCAATAATCGATTATCGTTACTCACCCGATATCGATGTTGACAAGCAGCGTGACTATGAAGGTGATGAGCCACACCATGGCGTCCAACTTGCTCAGCTTCCAGAATCTAGAATAAACAAACAACTTGATAAATTAAAAGTATATTAATTAAATAAATAAAATAACACCCAACAGTCACACACATAGCCCCGACCCTACACTAAGATACGAGTCTCGTGTTGTGGGTATCAGGGACCTAGAGAGACGCACCCTCTCACAACACCCAGATCTAGGACACAAATCTCTGTCTGTCACACAAACAATTGTCCCGGTGTGGGAATAGAACCCACGGCTTCTCGTTTCACAGCCGGCTACTAGCCAACTGCGCCGCGGAGGCTGTCAAAAAACTTAGACATTATACAAGAATATGATACTTAACATTATCAACATGATTAAATTATATTATTTGTATCATAAATATATTTAAAAATCAAAATAAAAGAGTTGAAAGTTTGGGCTATAAATATTAATTATGTTGAATAGAATAATTATGGTGATCTTCTCTAAAGGATCGATAGAGAACGAATTGGGGATGGGACTCTGGCAACACCTTGAAGTTAGTAACACCAGTGTTATTCATATTCTGGAGATATAGAATAAATAAATAAAAATAACTTTTACTATCTTACTATACACAAGATATTTAAAATGAATTTATCCTTTACTTTTAAATACATTTTCATTAGTTAAACTTCTGTAACACTTTACCTCTCAAGCATCACAAGGACACCGGTGTTCGGAAAAGTCAATAAGTAGTGAGTAAAAATACAAGCCAAAATCAACTTTATTGCCATAAAATTAACGTTACAAATACACCCAATACGTTAATAACGGCGAGTATTACCAGTTTTATTGTGGCCAAATATGGCCAGATAATTGAGTTAACCAGTCACGTATCAATGACATACCGGCGAACCAAAAATACTGGCAACAGTAACCGTTCTTACATGCTATTTTTAACGTTAATATAATGGAAATAAATTGATTTTGGATTGTATTTTTACTCACTACTTACCTTTTCCGAACACCGGTCTCCTTGTGATCCGTGAGAGGTAATACTTGACACTGGCAAAATCGCAAATCGCGCCGCGGCTAAATACGGCCAGATAATTGGCACTGGCAGAAACGTAAATCGCTCCGCGCCCAAATATGGCCAGATAATTGACACTGGCAGAATCGCAAATCGCGCCACGTTAAAAAACAATAGTACACACTTGGCGAGCTCCGTGACCTGCATGAACATGCCCTTGAGCGACACGACGATGATGGCGGCGAGGACACTGCGCGGCAACTGTTCGAAGAACGGCCCCACCCACAGCAGCACGCACAGCACCAGCACAGCGCTTACTACAGACGTCGCTCCGGTCTTACTCCCCGCCTATAAAACAAGTGACGAGGGGTAATCAGAATTTCAAAGTGAGCACACTGCACCTGATGGTAAGCACAGTGCCGTCCATTTAAAGTGTCGAGTAGCAAGAGACAATATGTCCCTCGCTACTCGACACAATCATGCCGGCCTGCTCTGAACTTCTTCACACTACGCCATGGGCAAGAAGATGAAGAAGCCGTCGAGGGGTTAGTGTCATAGTACTCAAAAGGTCGCAAAACGGCCAATCATCGTACCCTAGCTCTAGACCCCCCACAAAAACCGGATGTACACTGTATCCCGGAACGCGACACACTTGCGTGTGTCACTATGGCGGGTTTTACACCCTGTATCCGGGCGGATATGAACCAGCAAAAGACTAAATTGTATTTTTTTCGCATAATCATTATATATTTTGACAGCTGCTTGTGAAAAAAAAAACGGTTGATTCTATGCAGTAGTTTTTGGTACCCTTTAAAATATATGATAGTGTTTAAATCAGAATCAACTACAGTTTGCATGCATCATAATTATTTATTTTATTTAGAGGCCAGCAAACAAGTGAATAAAGTGATTATAAATTATGTCCATCACCCATACAAGAAAGAAATGGATTTTGGTAATTGGTAGGATTTGGTTCTAAAAATATAAATCAAATCAAATCAAATCATTTATTTTGTAAATTAGGCCACTAGGGGCACTTTTTACATGTCAGGTTTAAGTTTATCTACCGGTGCTTCGGAAATGCCCACTGGTCTGAGAAGAAGCACCAAGAAACTCAGCCGTAGGTCTTTTGTATTTTCATCATAACATATAATATTCAATTAAAATTAATAACAATACCTACTAGAAGTATTACACTTAAGTTCCATACATAATTATAGAACAAAAAAACTGTTTAAGATTGATATACGTGTAAATACATGGCATAGACTAAGTAAGTGACGCTATACAAGTTAATTAATTAGCTTAAACTAACAATCAATGAGCAATCCGGGCAGACCAGTCCACGCGAGCAGCACCCGTTCACGAGTATGACGCATGTGCCAGCCATCGGCCTCCTCAACCATGATACAGGGAAGTGACCGATCCGGCACATAACGCCGCCGCAAGCATAGACATTTAAGCGAGCATGACATACCCTAATCGCATCAAAGAATGAGAGAAAATAAATAAATATGCGACACAAAAGCTTTATAAAAAGCCAAGACTATTAAACTCAGCCATCCTGTAAAAGCCATGTACATCAATCCGTCAAAAACAAAACATTCTATAAAATAAGCAATATAAAATATAATACAATAAATCAATGTCAATTATTGAGTTGTGTATTTAGCTAAGCGACCACTGTTTTTTATCATTTAAATATTCCAATATATTGTAATAAGCCCTTTTTGATAGAAAGTTTTTAACTTCGACTTTGAATTGGTCGAAGGGCAATATTTGCACTGGCTTAGGAATTTTATTATAAAAACGAATACTAAGCCCCACAAAAGAAGCATGTACTTTTTGCAACCGAAAATACGGGGTACACAGTTTATGCTTATATCTAGTATTTAAAGTATGTACATCACTTTTCTTTTTAAACATACATATATTCCTCTTAATGTGTGTTACATTTGCATAGATATATTGGGATGCAACTGTTAAAATACCTATCTCTTTAAAGAGCTCTCTTAAGGATACGGTCGTTCCTAACTGATAAATCGAACGAACTGCACGTTTTTGTAGAATAAATATGCTCTCAATATCAGCAGCCTTACCCCACAACAAAATACTATAAGACATAAGACTGTGAAAGTAACTAAAGTAAACAAGGCGAGCAGTCTCTACATCAGTCAACTGTCTAACCTTTCTAATGGCATACACTGCGCTGCTGAGTTTCCCAGCTAGGCATGATATATGCGTGCCCCATTGGAGTTTTTTATCTAATGTAATTCCTAAGAACACGGTAGAATCAACAGTTTCTAGAACCTCATTGTTCATTACCAGATTAGGTCCTAGATTTGTTACATTTGGCATTATAAATTTAACGCATTTTGTTTTTTTGGCATTAAGTACAAGATTATTTGCCGTAAACGTCTTTCGTTTCGTCAAAATTATCTCTATTTCTATCCACTCTAAAAACGAGTGAAGTGTCATCAGCGGATAGCACTGTATTGCACATGTTTTTTAAATAAAAAGGTAAATCATTAATGTACACTAGAAATATATAATATATTAATATATTATCCCATTATATGAAACGGAACAACAAACTGTCACTTTATTTATATTCTATAAGACACTGGCACCGCCTCGGTCCAGCTGGCTGAATTACACCTCAGATATATGATAATAGTAGATCGATAATAGATAAGACGGTAGTTTCCTGTGTTTAATTTTGTACATTATTCGACCGCACACATCATGCAACCGAATATAATACGCAAAAGAAACCCTTTTCAGAAAACAGATTAAAAATTGCTTGAACATTGAGGTCGCAATATTTATTTTAAATGTTATGAGCAAAAATGGTTTTGTAGTAGGAACACATCGCTATCTCCCTATTCTGAGAGGTGACGTCACGGTACATATGATGCATCCTTTTACTGCCATTTGACAATTACCCCTTTCAGCAGTTTTGAATGGCGTCTAAATTACTTATTATTGTTCGGATTCACAAAATTCTATCGATAATAGGTTTTAGGTACCGTAAATTTTTGATGAAATTCATAAAAAAACGTGTCAACTACCCTGAATAACGTAGATCTACTATTTCTTCTTTTATCTATTTTTCTAGTATAGTATTTCTACATTCTAGAAACTTCCATAACCTATACCTTACCTGATATCATATAATCCTGATATACCTATTATTGGAATCAAGCGTAACAGGTGGCATGATAGAACCCGTTAAGTATCTTCCGTGGTGCTTTACGACTGGCTTCTCCAAACATAAATGTCCTTTATTGGAGGTTAATACCTCTTTAGTTCAGTATTTGTCTCCCGTTTTGCTATGGGAGGAAGTGGACAATTTATATTTCCAACTCCTCCCTATATTTCTATTTGATTAATTTCGTTGCGGGATAAAAGCCAGTTATTAAGCATTCCCAGAGACTCGCCGAGTTTCATTACTCGGTGTCGAAAATGCGTGCCATTGTTGAGCCTGGCTAAACAGGAGTTACAATGGCGGGTGTGTGGGCGGGATAGTCTGTCTTACCTGATATTGTATGTAAGACCGTGACAAACTGGCGCAGAACGGAGCGCAACAGAAGAACGATGCGAACAAGTTGCTTGAGCCCTGTAAAAAAAACATAGAATAGCTTTAAGTCGTGATTATACCCATGATTTTTTTATCCTGGCACGGCAAAGTGACCACACTGCACCTGATGATAAGCGCAGTGCCTCTAATTGGAAATTAGAGTATTGAGTAGTGAGAAACAATATCTCGCTACTCAACACAATCATGCCGGCCCGCTTCTTCACACTACTCCATGGTCAAGAAGGTAAAGAAGCGGTCGAGGGTCTAGACTAGTGTCAGGGTACTTAGAAGGCAGCAGTTTGCTCACCAGCGCCAGTAGTTCCTGGTTGGCGTCTATCTCGTACTTCTCCTTGGCGGCGAAGATCAGCGCCATCGACATGGAGATGGTGTAGGTGACCATCGTGATGGTGAACGCGTCCAGCGCCACGTCCGGTAACAACTCTAGCGGCGGCACTTGGGGCACTGGTAGGCTGGGAAACGGAAGTACATATAAAGAAACTAGCTGTTGCTGGAGAAGTGGAGGTTATGTTTGGGGAAAAAAGTATACATACAATCCAAGTAATTGTCTCCTGCACTAACGGACCTATACCGATCGTCCTTCCACTCAGGTGTTGTGCCCGTTCTCCTTAGAATACCCCGGGGTCGCTTCGTAAGCGCCGAAGGCCACCGCGGGGTTTTAGCTGGTAGTGTCGGGTGGGGTGTACATAGGGGGTAGGGACTCGGCCCAGCGGCAGCACGGATAGCCATCATCCGTGAGAGGGGGATGCTGGGTCCGTAAGACCGGTTAGTCCAGCATACCCGTTTTATTCTTATTCCGCTACCCCCGGAGCGGGCGGCAGTAATAAAACGCTTTCCTCGCGACAGCAAAAAAATAGGTGTGCCCGTTCCTCAATAAAGATGCCTATCTATGTAAACATAGTATTGTATGTAAACAGCAAATACGGTTGAGTAGCGAGCGAGTTACTGTTCTCTCGCTACTTGCTACTGTAACTGGACGACAATACGCACCATCAGATGCTGTGTAGTCACTTTGTGCCGTGCCAGTATAAAAAAATACATACATACATATACACTCACGCCTGTAATCCCCGAAGGGGTAGGCGGAGGTGTAACCAGTACACCCACTTTTCGCCGAGTTTTGGTCTAAACTCACAAATTCCAGACTCCGGGCTAATACTGAGAATTCTAGATAGAAAACCCCAATATCTCTTTACCCGACCCTGGGATCAAACCCGAGACCTCATACATCATTCGTTACGCATGCGCAATTACAACTGCGCCACCGAGGCAGTCAGTCAGTATAAAAAAAGTATCCCCTTAGCCCTAGATAGTATCTATCTCACCCTGTAGGAATGTTCCCGACTAGGCTGATACCGAACCGCTCCTTGAGGTCTCCGTACCGAGAGGCCAGGGTTCCCAACACGATGGCCATCAGCTCTATAGGCACCGGCACGCGACTGCGCTTGCTCACCCAGGGCTGTAACACCAAATAAAAAACAATAACACCCCCGGCACTAAAGACAACTTATAATAGCGCCATCTATTGTCGAGTAGCCAGAACTACATGTGTATGGAATAGGGGTGTGCGAATATCGTTTGAATCGAATCGATACGAAATTCGATTCAAATAATTCGAATGTTCTTTATTTGCTACAAAATTATTTTTGTTGTTTTATTCTTATTTAAAAAAAACTATACTAATTGTTCTGTTTTTGTAATTTTATTTCATAGTTTAAATAAAATGTATATTATTTGTAAATTTTAATGCCGAACATAACAAAACCCTAAATTCAAAACACAAAAAATGCGTATAATTTAATAATTCGCGAATAGTTGAAAAATTCGAATTATTTGCACACCCCTATGGAATGATCTAGAAAAATAATTTTTCGAAAAAGGTTTCTGAGAGTAGGCTTAGAACCTTGTAGATCTTTGCGATCTCGCGATCTTTCTGGAACCTTCAATACGCTTCAATTATATGTATTGTTCTTTTTCGATAGAAATCGAACAATACATATAATTCTGGGTAGTAGAAGTAGATCTGCCATTCTACTCCTGTTTTCTATAAGTAATTGGTATCAGCCTCAAGAATGAGTGGTTATTTGATGTTTACCTTAAGCAGTTCGTTGTTGAGTGCTATGATGAGACACGTGATGAACGATATGAGGAGCGCCGCCCAGTTCAAATTCGGTAGGTTCTGGCACACATCCACCACTGTCTGGAACAAAGTGATCATATTAAGGGACTCCAGGAGTAAGTGCACATATTCATTTGAACATATCGGAAAAAAGAAAACGTTCATCACTAATGATTTAACACATTCGATGACTATTTAAAAAAAACAGCATCTATGCATTCATATAAGGTATGCTGTTTGAAAAAACTGATATAGTTTGGGTAAAAAAATCAAAGTTGAAACAAAATATCTCGCCAAAACTATTTATCTATTGAAAAAAAAGATCTATCGCGAAAAAATATCGATGTTTCGAGAAAAAATATCGATACATCGAGATTGCGATTTATTAAATAATCAATCTACATATTGTTGATGGAGTTACTGCTAGCAACAACTAGATGTATTCTAAACACGAACGATTAAAAATGGCAAAAAATCATGCTTGGTTTAAAAACATAATTAGCTAGACTTTTATTATTATTTTGCTTCTCTTTAATATTCTTAGTAATACACTTATCTATCGACAAAAAATATCGATCTATCAAGAAAAATATCGATGTAAGGAGTAATTAAATAATTAAACTACTAATTGATCAAGGAGTTACTGCTAACAATAACTTAAATTAATAAAAAATATTTAAATCATAAAATATATACTTAAAAAATCATGAATTGTACTCACAAGAGGCACTTTATAACTTCCAGAATATTTTTGCAATTTAACACCAAACAGGTCCTTCAGTTGTGACGCTAGAACATTGAGCGCGGCCGCGGTCGTGAACCCTGATACCAGAGGTTCTGAGAGTAGAGTGGATACTGCGCCTAGCCGGAGTACCCACATTAGCACCTGGAAAGACATTATGATTGATGATAAAAGTTTTTTTAATTCATAAAAAGTACACCGACTTCAATGAAAAACAAATTATGCGTCTCTATAAAATTTGAAGGGTTCCCTCGATTTTTCTGAGATCCCTTCATCAGATCCTGACTTGGTGCCAATGGGACCACCTGGGAAGTATACCCTTTTAAAAAAAAAAGAATTTCTAGAATCGGTCCAGGCGTCTTCGAGTAATCGGGTAACATACATAAAAAAAAGATACCGACGAATTGTTAACCTCCTCCTTTTTTTGAAGTCGGTTAAAAAACAATATACTTGTAACGGGAATAACGCACATCCTCAGACACCCCAATTTAAAAATATTATTACAATCATAATTCATGTATTGAAATTAGACTGCGATGAATATAAATATTGTTTTTTATGAAATTAGTTGTTCTAATTTTCGACATAAAGTTCGTAATTTTAATTATTTGACTTTTTAAAGTGTTCGTTTATTATTGCATTTAGACAAGACCTTATCGCATCGAGTTATGTCTCAGTTTCGTTTGTCTTGAACGTTAAATTAAAGTTAAATTACTATTATTTACCTGTGTGTTGATTATTTTTGGAAAAAAAAATAGTCTATTAAAAAATTGTTGATATCAATTCAGTCGCTTATTCTGAACAAACTACTTTCAGAGTGTGCATTAATCATGTTACATGTTGTATATAATTAATGCCTCGGTGGCGTAGTTGTAATTGCGCATGCGTTACGACTGCCGTGCTGAGGTCTCGGGTTCCCGGGTCGGGTAAAGTGATATTGGTTTTTTCTATTTAGAAATACTCAGTATAAGCCCGGAGTCCGGAATCTGTGCCCGGTATGGCGACAGTAGACAAATATGTCTACAGCGGGGCTTTATTTTTTTTTTTTTATTTATTTATCATAGTCCGACAAACGAGCCAGTGGGTCACCTGATGTTAAGTGATCTCCACCGCCCATGAACATCCACAATACCGAAAGTATCACGTATGCGCTGTCGGCCTTAAAGGACAGGAATAGGGATTAGGGAAGGGAAGGGGGAATCTGGGCCTCCGGATATCTCACTTACCATACGAAACGCGACAGTGAATTGTCACTTTACGTTGGTTGTCTGTGAGACAGTGGTACTACCCCGGTCGAGCCGGCCCATTTATGCTGTAGACAAATATGTATACAGCGTGGCTCTACCACTATTAATAACATAATAACTCACCTGAAACATTCCAACGGCGAGACACACTATACTAACAACTTGTAATGGTGCGTACTCGCCTTCCTGAAGAATTGGAGCTGCAAAATAAAAGAAAAAACGATCAAACGCTGTTGGACTCTTCACTGAATGTTGATCTTACACATGACTAACGAAACATAGAATAATATAAAATAAATTCTTACTAATATTATAAATGCGAATGTTTGGATGGATGTTTGTTACTCAATCACATTACAACAGCTGGACGGATCTGATTGAAATTTGGCACAGAGATACATTACAGTCTGGAATAGGTTCCTATAGGATAGCAAAATATATAAATATGTAATAGCTTAAGATTACTCAATGGTTTTTATACCTTTCTTTAAAAAATCTACCGCGTGGTAGGGCCGCAGGGGCGGGCAACAGCTAGTATAAAAAAAAATTTACTAATTTATGGCGGTTTATTTTACTTTTCGACATAATTCGACGTAATGTAAGTTTCGCTTTTGCCGTGTGCGAATTGCACACACACACTTTTTTTTGTTATTTATACCATTGTTTTGAACACATACCCGTTCCGTTTGTGATGTTGTTATTCGTTTCAAAATGTGTCGCGTGATGTGTCACCACCTGAAAAAACACAGTATTATTTGATCCACAGATATTTGTATAGATTCTGGGTGATAGGTTAGGTTAGGACCGTAAGTCCTGTGTACTTAAAGGCTTACCCAGCTACAGGGGGCTCTGGCTGGGTGGACGGTTTACTTCCCCCATACTCGTGGGACTCTTTATGGAATCTAATAATTTTAAAACACCACAAATTCTTGTGACGAGGTTGCCTACTCCGGTGCCGGATTCCGTGCCCGGAGAGGCGGAGGTTGGAGGGCGCAAGCCTGAAGACGGTTGTGTGCAGAAGATGGTGGGCGAGACGCCCACAGAGGTTGTGGCTGCGGAATTGTCCGTGGCAACTCCGGCCCGCGTAACTAGGGCAAGGAGCAGTCGCGCGTCCTCATGCGCGAAAAGGAGTCGCTGGTGGCAGGGCAGTGACACGGATTCCGTGCGCTCCCGGTCCGCACTCTCGAGCGAGTCTGAGAGCGGCACTGATGCCCAGGGTAACTCGCTTGCGACTGGATGTAGCCGTCCGCCGTCGACCGGCAAGTATGTCGGCTTGCGGAAGACACAAAGGGAGCTGGACGCTCAGAGACGGGAAGAAGCCCGCATCAAGGGCGAAAAGGAGATGGAGGCCAGAATACAGTCTTTCATGAAGCCTCCTACTCCTGCTGCGAAAGTCCCTCGCATGGAGGGTATTGAAAACGACAGGGTCATTCTCCTACAAGATTTAAAAGAGTGCACCGAAATAATCAAGATGGTGTCTGTAAAGTCGGGGCACCTTAAGGGTACTTATATAAGATCCCTTAAGTTTGTAATGGACATCATCCATAAATTCGTGGCCCAGCCCGAATCGTCTGTAATGGCTGGCCTGCAAGAAGAGGCGAATAAATGGAAGGAGTTGTGTGCCCGCCACGAGGCGGATAAGAGAACTCAGGCGGAAGAAAACGCTTCCCTTCGCCGCCGCCTCGATGTGCTGGAGGCAGAAAGACATGCGCAACTTTCGGAAGAAGCGCTTGAGCGGCTCGAGACTCGCATTACCGCGAGGATCGAGTCAGCAAGGATGGGGCCGTCCCAGAGGCCACCATTGGCACACGAACACAGGGCTGACTGTGAAGCCAATAAAATTGAACTGCCGTCAACAGGATCAGCACAACCGGTAGACGGCAAGGGCAAGGGCAAAGGAAAGGGGAAAGGAAAGGGGAAGAGTGTGGGAGTTCTGCCTCCTATTCCCCCAATTGTTACCCCAATAGTTGATGGACCCTCCAATACGTTGACGCCTGCTCCTGAACCAGTATTGGCTGTCGCTGGGCCCTCGGGCCTTCAAAAAAATAAGGGCAAGAGCAAGAGCAACGAAGCGAATAAGAAGAAGGGAGCAAACAAGAAGAAGGTGGCGACTCAGGCCCCTCCTATTGAGCCTCGACCGCTGCCGCCTGCCCCGGTGTCACTTGATACACCGTGGAACGTGGTGGCGGCCAAGAAAAAGAAAAAGCTCTTGCCTAGCGCGGCACCGGCTGCAAATCAACAACAACAGCAGCA